>CM051386.1:18147913-18715913 GCA_028015245.1 Cardamine occulta
CGAGCACTCGATGGAGCACCTGCTCCGCCCGCTGGAGCACCTGCTCCCGAAAATTCTTGTGAATCAATTCAAACAGGTCAGCCCTCTAGTTTCCCATGGTTTTGAGAGATTGCAAACTTCATGGCTGCTGATAAGGTTCCTGAGAACCTAGTGGGAAGCAAAAGGAAGAAGTTTTTCCGCGATGTTAGGCGGTATTTTTGGGATGAGCCGTTTTTGTACAAGCAATGTTCGGATGGGCTGTATAGGAGATGTGTTTCTGAGGTAGAGATCCCTGGAATTTTACGACATTGTCACAGTTCGTCATATGCTGGGCACTTTGCCATATTCAAAACAGTTTCAAAGGCTTTACAAGCCGTTTATTGGTGGCTGACGATGTTCCGTGATGCGTGTCAAAGGCAAGGGAACATCAGTAAGCGAAATGAGATGCCCCAGAATTTTATTCTGGAAGTTGAGGTTTTCGATGTATGGGGTATAGACTTCGTGGGACCATTTCCACCCTCCTACGGTAATGAGTACATTATAGTGGCTGTTGATTATGTTTCTAAATGGGTTGAGGCACTGGCTAGCCCGACTAATGATGCTAGAGTGGTTATCAAGATGTTCAAGAGTGTCATCTTTCCGAGGTTTGGAGTCCCAAGGGTGGTGATTAGCGATGGAGGCTCACACTTCATAAACAAGGTTTTTGAGAACTTGTTGAAGAAGAATGGTGTTACACATAAGGTAGCTTCTCCCTATCACCCTCAAACTAGTGGTCAGGTCGAGATTTCCAACAGGGAGATAAAGAGTATCCTACAGAAGACAGTGAGCATCAAGCGTAAGGATTGGTCCAAGAAGTTGGATGACGCTCTATGGGCGTATAGGACCGCGTATAAAACACCATTGGGGACAACGCCTTTTCATTTGGTATATGGGAAGGCATACCACCTTCCGGTGGAACTGGAGTACAAAGCGGCCTGGGCCATTAAATTGCTCAACTTCCACATCTTACCAGCATTTGAGAGGACATCCATGCAGCTACACGAGTTGGAGGAAATTAGGCATCTCGCCTACGACAACTCAAGGATTTACAAGGAGCGAATAAAAGCATACCATGACAAGAGGATCATTGATATGATCCTAGGTGAGGATCAAGTCCCTGAATGCTTCTCCAAGAGGTTGTGATGATTGGTGACAAGGTGAGTGATGCGGAAGAGATGAAAGGTGAAGAACAAGAGTGGATCCGATGAGTCTTTGGGGGATTGTTGCGAAACTTCCAAAGGGATGGAGATCCTTTGGACTTTCAGGCTTGCTCTGGACGTGGGTGAAGACCCTAGACAAGGTGAACAAGGGGTGGATCGAGATGAAACTTCCTAGGAGTGTGAAAGATCCTAAGACTTTCGGCTTACTTGGTGTGAGGATGAAGATCCGATCACTTTAAGCAAGGATGAACAAACAAGTTTCAGAGAGTTTAAGAATATGAAAAGATGTTTGATAACTTAGAAATGAAGCCTTACATGAGTTTAAATCAGCAAGAGAGTAAAGGAAAAATCTCGAAATTAACACAACATTAAAACAAAGTTTGAACATAAAAATGACTCTTCATGTCTTGAGATTTTCTGCTGAACTCTTCTTGGACTTGGGCTTCCTTTATTTTGTGATAAGAGATAGAAGTGGGCTTAGGATTTATCAAGAGGCTGATGAGTGAGTGATATGGCTTACCTCATTAAAAACCTTATTTGGAAAACCCATTGGGACAAAACCAAATGAAGGGAAAAAGAGTGTAAGTCATACCACCTCTCTTGATAAATGTTTAGGTGGCTTGGAACACAACCAATGTGGCTGGATTAGCACACACCAAACTGCCCGAGATGGTGTTGAGGAGATGTTGCAAAGTGGTCTTGAGCTTCTCTTGCTTAGACCGAGTGATAGGACCCGGAGAAATGCATAAATCTTCAGCTCCTTGTAGCTCCGGTTCAAGCTGCTGCCTTTGCTCCTCTTTGGCGTCTCCATGTTGCATAGGTTCCTCGTCCTGGATGGCCATAATCATATCAATCATCCCCAGGAGTTTCTCTCCCAACGATCAGGTATTATTGTTCAACTCTCGTCTTAGATTATTTCCAGGTAAGCTGAAGTCCAGATGGTCTGGCCCGTTCACGATCAAGGAGATTAGACCACATGGAGCTGTGGTGTTGCTAAACGCGAAAGGAGATGAATTCGTGGTCAATGGCCAAAGGATCAAGCCGTATCTGGCGGATACACACATTGGAGAAGGTGATACTTTTGCCTTAGGTGATGTTCCTCATGCTTAAACGGTCTACAAAGTCGAGCTAACGACTTAAAACAAGCGCTTGGTGGGAGGCAATCCACCGGTAAGGTTTCTTGTACATATTTCATTCTAAATTTCTTTCAATACTAACTTTTTTGTGATTTCAGTTTTAATCACATGGATATATAAAAAAAAAAAAAAAAAAAAAAAATTAGTTCCAAGCTCCAATCTATCCATGCTATCCATCCTCAAATCCGAACAATCTGCAAGGAAAAAGATTAAATTAGAATATTTGAAGTAAGTCGGAATATACTCACCTTGCAAGCAGATTTTGTAGGAATGGATCTGTTCTATGACTCGAAGTGAACAATATCCTTCTGGCATTAGTTTGAACTCCTCTTGGTCTGCAAAACGTTTCGCCTTCATACGAATCCAAAACTGGTAACCAATCTCAACGTTCTTAATATTCTCCTCTTCGTTTGCTGGCTTTTGATGCTCTATGTCTAGCAAACGCTCCTTTTGTTTAAAAACAATTTGAACAACAGTTTTCTTAAGCCAAACATGGTAGAGCCACGTCCTAGATGCATGAAAATTTAGCTCTCCATCCTGTATATCCTGTATCCTCACAATAAAGACTCGAGACAAGAGATCATAGGTGCAAAGAATATAGTCATTCCGACTAGCACACAATTTATTACTTAGATCATCTAAAACAGATTTCAAAGGTTCAATATGATCATCTAAGTGTTTATTAAAATTCAGAATGCTATCATAACAAACAATTTCTCCAAAGAATAATTCAGCATTGGGTGAAGCACTAGCAAAATTAGAGAAATTAGCAATATCTATGAGCACATAATTTCTATTAGGTTCACACATTTTATCAAACAAAAATCCTCCATGCCTAAAGAATTTCTTATGCTCAAATTTCTCACAATAATGAATCACATCTTTAAAATCAACAGTTGACATATAAATCTCTTTGATGTGTTCATATTCTAGCAACTTAGATTTAGGAACAAAAAGAAATGCATACCTTTGAACTGTTGCATCAGGCACAACAATTTCCTTACCTATCTTGGTTCCCATGTCATAAGGAAATGCTTCAACGGGTGCTCTCGGCAGCACCGGTGCAAGGTTAGTGACAAGAAAATCGAAAATTGGACCAGTTTGGAACATATCCTCGGAGATGGTCGGCGATAATTCTTGGAGTTTCCTTCTAGGCAAAGCTCCATGCTCCGTGTCTTGATAGCTTTGAAAGGTGTTCGACTCCTTTCTCAAGACAACTCCAATTCCAGTCCTCACAAAGAAATGGGTCGAGAGAACTTCTAAGTCTGGTGGCTCCTCTTTTAGACCTGCAATGTTTTCAACACCTTTGGCAAAGAGCAAGCGTATTATCACAGTCGTAGAGTCACTATAAACAAGTACACAAGTTTCATTTCGGACCCCAGAATTTTCTTTATCATGTTCCTCTTTTATTTGTGTCCTAAGACAAGAGTTTGGTTCCGAATATTCTTTGAATACACCTAACTTTTTCTTAATAGTTTCTGGAGATGATAAACTCTTACTCACAACCTTGGAATCATGAGAATCAAATTGAGTTAAAGAGTTACTTACCTGAAGAAGGTACTTGCTGTATTCGGTGCATGTAATTGTCACGGTAAATGGAAGTGATTTTGGATCCAGTTCGACACATGCGACAGCTAGATTGGTTTGCTCATGGGATGGTGTGGTTGGGATGGATGTATCATACCCTATTCTTTGACAAAGTTGTGACCTCAAAATTGTACAATCTGCACCAAGAGAAAGAAGGTTAGCTCTCATTCTTTTTTGCGAGTCTAGATAGTTACCTCGGTGTGAATTGGTGGCTGAGCATTGGGTGGTTTCTCTTTGATCACTATGGGGTTGGTGACATCCTCTCTTTGTTTATTGGCAGGAAAACACGTCAAGAGCTCTGAGTTTGATGGCATGTCATTGCACTTTGTTACTTTCTCTGTTTGTTCTGTTGTTAAGCTCCATGTCGATGTGTTTTCTTTTAGGTCTTTGCACACATCTAAGGTACCTGCATCTTCCTTGGCACTTAAAGAAAAAAACAAGTGCATTATACTTGAAATTTTAATATTCAAAACAGGTTGTTTGATGCTACGAGTGAATGTAGAATTATTCCAGTATCGAACAAACTCGCTAGCTAAACTTACCTTAGTACCATGTAAGATGTTTGGTAACTTTTCAGCTTTGAAGATGGTGAAATCTAATTCACAGGTAGCTGGTGCTGGACATGGTTTAAACACCACACGGTTTTCATAATTAATTTGCTCACACTTGTTATCTCGGAAAGCTTGTGAAGTGGTTGACAACGAATGTGGATTCTTCTCTTTTATGGTTCCTTCAGCTTTGTCATTCTCATGCTCCATAGTATGACCTGAATCAACATCCTTTGACAAGACCAAGTGCATTATACATGATGTGATCCTGGGGGAGGATCACGTCCCTGAATGTCCTCCAAATGATAGGTGAAGTCTTTGAAGCAAGAAAAGCCTCCGATGAACCGGTTTGATGATGAATGGCGGGTGAGAAGGGGAGTGGATCGGTCCAAATGGATGAGTGACCACGAAAATGGATTGAATGAAACTTCTAAGAGTTGCGGAATCACTCTTAGACTATCAGGGGTGTTTGTAGTGCAAGGAGATTTCCGAATACACTAATCAAACATGATCAAACAGTTTCAAGAGATTGAGAATAAGAAAGGTTTGATAAATCTGAAGAGAAAGAGAATACAAGTACTTATAGGGTTCAGATACTTAGAACTAAATGCATAGGAAATAGAAAAGGACTTAATGAATCAAAGCTGATCATTAAGTGTACAAAGATTAAAACACAAGTAACTCTTCAGCTTCATTTTGGCGAGAATATGGAGTGGATGGAGTGGGCTTGGTTTCATCAAGAGGAAATGATAAAGAGTGTGTGGGCTGGCCTCATTAAAAACCTCTCTTGGAAAACCCATTGGGATAAAACCAAGAGGAGGGAAAAAGAGTACAAGTCCACACACCTCTCTTGATGAATGCTTAAGTGGCGTGAATCACAATCAAGGTGACTGGATTAGCAAACTCAAGTCGGCCCTGGATATGGTGTAAGAGAGTGTAGAATGCTTGATGGAATCTTGCTTGCTTGGATCGAGTCATCGGACCAAGGGGCACATGTAGATCTTTGTCGTTGGCTTCCTCAAGTCCATGTTGCTTTGTGGCTTCTCCTTTAGCTTCCTTAAGCTCTGGTTCAAGCTGCTCCTCCATCTCCTTAGCTCCCTTAAGCTCTGGTTCAAGCTGCTCCTCTATTTCCTTAGCTTCCTCAAGTCGGCTGCTGGTTAGGATCTCATCATCCTCTCCCACTTGAAAAGGATTTGACCTCAAATCCGTTTCATCTGCGCAAAAAGGAACCAGATCAGTTATGTTGAAGCTTGAACTTACGTTGTACTTACCTTGGAGGTCCAGCTGGTAGGCATTGTCGTTAAGTTTCTTGATGACTTTGAAAGGACCGTCGATTCGGGGCATCAGCTTGGACTTTCTTTCGTTGGGAAATCTCTCCTTTCTCAAATGTATCCAAACCAAATCGCCTTCTTCGAAAATCTTTTCCTTTCGGCCTTTGTTAGCATACTTGGCATAGAGTTTGGTCTTGCTCTCCAAATTGATCCGAGCTTTCTCATGAATCTGCTTGACAAGTTCTGCTTTCTTTCTTCCATCTAAGCTAACTCTTTCACTCACAGGTAAAGGCATTAGATCCAAAGGTGATATAGGATTAAAACCATAGACAATTTCAAATGGAGAAAACTTAGATGCAGAATGCCTAGCATGGTTATAAGCAAACTCTACATGAGGTAAACATTCTTCCCAAGTCTTTAGATTCTTTTTAATCAATGCACGCAACAAAGTAGATAAAGTCCTATTAACTACTTCGGTTTGACCATCAGATTGTGGGTGACAAGTCGTAGAGAAACAAAGCTTAGTTCCTAACTTAGACCAAAGCGTTTTCCAAAAATAGCTAAGGAACTTAGTGTCTCTATCCGATACAATGGTCCTAGGCATACCATGCAACCTAACAATTTCCCTAAAGAACAATCCGGCTATATTCATTGCATCATCAGTTTTATGACAAGGGATAAAGTGTGCCATTTTCGAGAACCTATCTACTACCACAAAGACAGAGTCCTTTCCGGTCTTAGTCCTAGGTAATCCAACAATAAAATCCATAGAGATGTCATGCCACGGATGCAAAGGAATGGGTAAAGGGGTATACAAACCGTGAGACTGGATTTTAGACTTAGCTTGTTTGCAAGTTGTACATCTTTCACAAGCTTTCTCTACATCTCTCCGCATGTGTGGCCAAAAGAAATGTTCTTGCATCACACTCAAGGTCTTAGCTACGCCAAAATGTCCCATGAGACCACCTGCGTGAGCTTCCTTCACAAACAAATCTCTTAAAGAGGAGTTAGGTACACACAATCTATTTTCATAAAAGAGAAAGCCGTCACATTGAAAATATTTGCCGCTACCGAACTTCTCACAAGAAGCATAGATGTCCTTAAAATCAGGATCAGAAGCATATAAAGTCTTGATATGCTCGAACCCTAGTAGCTTAACTTCTAAAGAGTTCAAGAGAACATACCTCCGAGAAAGAGCATCGGCTACTACATTCTCTTTACCTTTCTTGTATTTGATTACATACGGGAAAGTTTCAATGAATTCCACCCACCTTGCGTGTCTTTTATTCAGCTTTTGTTGTCCTTTGAGATGCTTTAGAGACTCATGATCCGTGTGGATTACAAATTCCTTGGGCCAAAGATAATGTTGCCATGTTTGCAAGGCACGAACAAGTGCATAGAGCTCTTTATCGTAAGTGGGGTAATTGAGCGTGGATCCTCCAAGTTTTTCACTAAAGTAGGCTATGGGCTTCATTTCCTGCATAAGTACAGCACCAATACCAAATCCTGAGGCATCACATTCAATTTCAAATGTTTTATCAAAGTTAGGAAGAGATAGCACCGGAGAGTGTGTGAGCTTGTCTTTCAAAGCTTGGAAAGCATCTTCTTGAGCTTGCTCCCACTTAAATCCAACATTCTTTTTGATAACTTCAGTGAGTGGAGCTGCTAGAGTGCTAAAGTCTTTGACGAATCTCCGATAAAAACCGGCAAGGCCATGAAAGCTTCTCACTTCGCCGACATTTCTAGGACTCGGCCATTCTTTGATCGCTTGGATGTTTTCCTCATCAACCTTAATGCCATCTGTACTCACAACAAAACCTAAGAAGACAAGGTTATCTGTTCCAAAGGTACATTTTTTAAGATTAGCATACAAGGTTTGTTTCCTAAGTACTTCCAAAACTTTTCTAAGATGCTCCACATGATCATCCAAGCTACGGCTATAGATTAGGATATCATCGAAATATACAACCACAAAATGACCTATGAATGCTCTAAGAACATGATTCATTAGTCTCATGAAAGTACTAGGTGCGTTGGTTAATCCAAAAGGCATGACTAACCATTCATATAGACCATGTTTAGTTTTAAATGCGGTTTTCCATTCATCCCCTTCTTTCATCCTAATTTGATGATATCCGCTTTTAAGATCTACCTTAGAAAAAAATGCTAGAACCATGCAATTCATCAAGCATATCATCTAATCTAGGTATAGGATGTCGATACTTTACAGTGATATTGTTGATCGCACGGCAATCGACACACATCCGCCAGCTTCCATCTTTCTTAGGGACGAGCAAAACGGCACGGCACATGGGCTCATCCTCTCTCGGATCTGTCCTTTCTCCATCAGCTCGGTGACTTGCTGTTGAAGCTCCTTAGTCTCTCGAGGATTGGTTCTGTAGGCGGGTTTGTTGGGAAGAGAAGCTCCGGGGGTGAAATCGATCTGGTGTTCAATGCCACGGATTGGCGGTAGACCTTGTGGAGGTTCTTCCGGGAAAAGCGTCTTGAAACTCCTGTAAAAAGAAACTGAATTTTGCTAGGGATTTCCTGCACCGTTTGGTTAGTTTTAAGACATTCTTTAAACACAAAAAGTAGGGATGGCGGATAACTTCCTTGTTGAGGCTTGATCATAAGATTGGTCGGTTGTTTGCGCTTGGATTCGGAAGTGATCTTGTTTTTTCTTCAAAGCGATCTGGTCTAGATGAACCTCTTGCGGTGTTAACGATGCAAGAATGTTCCTCTTGCCCTTGAACTCAAAGGTATACGGTTGGTGAATCCATCATGCATGACTTTACGATCAGATTGCCAAGGTCTTCCAAGAAGTATATGCCCAGCATCCATCGGCAAGATATCACATAGGACTTCATCTTCATATTTTCCGATAGACAAAGGAACTAAGACTTGATGCTTAACTTCCAACTCTCCCTCATCATTAAGCCATTGTAGTTTGTAAGGCTTAGCTCTCTTAATGACCGTTAGCCCAAGTTTTTCCACCATGGACTCACTCGCGACGTTAGTGCAACTTCCTCCATCGATCACTAAGCTACAAACCTTTTCTTTTACTAGACATCGAGTATGGAATAGATTCTCCCGTTGCTCATTTTTCTCGAAAGTAGCATGCAGATTCAAAGTCCTCCTTGTGAGTAAGAGTTGTCCTACCGTTGGCATTGCAACATGCTCTTCTATAGACTCAGCTTCGGAATGTTCTTCTTCCGATTCTAGCTCTCCAGTGGCTCGAATGACTATGGTTCGTTTATTGGAGCAGGCGTTCGAATAATGACCAAAACCCTTACATTTGAAGCATTGTATTTCCCTGGTATTGGTGCTTGAACCCTTATCAATGCCCTTAAGACGTGGCTCTTCTGTCCGAGGCTTAGAAAGCGGCTGGTGGTCCTTGATAGGTTTGTCGTCTCGGGTTTGGCTGACTCTTGTGGAAACATAACCGGGTCTAGGGTTCCTTCTCTTAAGCTGTTTCTCAAACATGTTAGCTTTATGAAGAAGCTCTTCCATTTCCACATAATGGTGTACTTCAAGCCGATCCATAATTTCCCTATTAAGGCCGCCCATAAATCTGGCCATAGTAGCTTCACCATCTTCTCGGATATCAGCTCTAAGCAACAAAGTTTCCATCTCCTTGTAATATTCTTCCACGGACTTACTTCCTTGAGATAGATTCCTCAGCCTTAGATGCAGCTCTCTATGATAATGACTAGGTATAAACCTCTTCCTCATAATAATCTTCATTTGATTCCAAGTTTCAATAGGAAGATCTCCAACCCTTCTCCTTGAAGTTACTAGCTGATCCCACCAACTTAAGGCATAATCCTTGAATGCGGTTGGAGCTATCCGAACCATGTGGTCTTGAGTGAATTCTCTGCAGTCAAAGACGATCTCAATCTTTTTCTCCCACTCTAGATATTCTTCCGGGTTATTGGTTCCATGGAAAGATGGAATCTCGATTTTTAGGCCGGCTAAAGGATCTCGGGTTTGAGTTTGGTTGATCCTAAGGGGTTGTTCCTCTCTTGGCCGTCTTCTCCTTGAATGGTGTGTTCTAGAGGAGTGACTATAGTACTGCTCAGCCTCAGAAGGTTGTGATTGCCTCCTAAATCGGTCGTTGATGGATCTGTCGAATTCAGCTCTCATCTCTGCCCTCATGGTTGCTATACTCTCGTTCATCATTGCCTTAAAGGAGTCAAGAAGTTGCTTGTTGGAGTTTGCGGATTCTTCTTCACCATTGCTGCTTTCTGCCATGGTACCTGATCAGATTGAAACAAAATAACAAGTAAAATGCCCAACAGATAACACAACAACAATACAAGATAAGCTTGCTTGGAATCCAAGAGACAGTTTGGTTTGATCGATTCGAATAAAATATCCAAACACGTTCAAAAATTCTAGAAACAATTTTCTAAAATACCTGACTCGTTTTAAAGACAAATCCAACCGATCTCACTATTTTAGCAATTAAAACGGATTTATGAAAATTAAAACACTGAAAAGTCGCAGAAATTCTCTTTTCAAAATCACTTGAAGATGATCAGTCAGATTAAAATATCAAATCGTGTCCAAAAATTCCGAAATCAATTTTCACATAAACAAGACTCATAATATGTTCTTTGAAAACTGATTTCACGATTTTATCTATTACCAAAGATTTATGAAAATTCCGACAATCAACAGATAAATCGATTCAAAGGTTATGAAGAATATGAAAGGGTATAATCGATTTTGAAAAGACACAACCTGAGATGGAGTCTTCTCTGATACCACTTGATGTGATCCTGGGGGAGGATCACGTCCCTGAATGTCCTCCAAATGATAGGTGAAGTCTTTGAAGCAAGAAAAGCCTCCGATGAACCGGTTTGATGATGAATGGCGGGTGAGAAGGGGAGTGGATCGGTCCAAATGGATGAGTGACCACGAAAATGGATTGAATGAAACTTCTAAGAGTTGCGGAATCACTCTTAGACTATCAGGGGTGTTTGTAGTGCAAGGAGATTTCCGAATACACTAATCAAACATGATCAAACAGTTTCAAGAGATTGAGAATAAGAAAGGTTTGATAAATCTGAAGAGAAAGAGAATACAAGTACTTATAGGGTTCAGATACTTAGAACTAAAATGCATAGGAAATAGAAAAGACTTAATGAATCAAAGCTGATCATTAAGTGTACAAAGATTAAAAACAAGTAACTCTTCAGCTTCATTTTGGCGAGAATATTGAGTGAATGGAGTGGGCTTGGTTTCATCAAGAGGAAATGATAAAGAGTGTGTGGGCTGGCCTCATTAAAAACCTCTCTTGGAAAACCCATTGGGATAAAACCAAGAGGAGGGAAAAAGAGTACAAGTCCACACACCTCTCTTGATGAATGCTTAAGCGGCGTGAATCACAATCAAGGTGACTGGATTAGCAAACTCAAGTCGGCCCTGGATATGGTGTAAGAGAGTGTAGAATGCTTGATGGAATCTTGCTTGCTTGGATCGAGTCATCGGACCAAGGGGCACATGTAGATCTTTGTCGTTGGCTTCCTCAAGTCCATGTTGCTTTGTGGCTTCTCCTTTAGCTTCCTTAAGCTCTGGTTCAAGCTGCTCCTCCATCTCCTTAGCTCCCTTAAGCTCTGGTTCAAGCTGCTCCTCTATTTCCTTAGCTTCCTCAAGTCGGCTGCTGGTTAGGATCTCATCAATACAAGAACTGGAAGTTTCTACACCTTGATTAACTACTTCACTACTTGAGTTTTGTGAGCTCAGTTTTGATCCTAATGAAGTGATATTCAGCTCGTGTTTTTCAGGGCAAGTGGCAGCAAATTTTCCTTTCTTAGGAGAGTCATAACAAGTAACTTCCTTGGATTTTGAAAGATTAGAGGACTTACATTTCTTTGGACGTTCATTGCTTGTTTCAATTGATGGATTTAGGCTTTGCTTGTGAACCACGACTTGTTCTGCGACCTTCTTTGGTTGAGAGGTTACATTAGCCTTCATTTTCTCATTTAGAACATTCTTGGATACTTCCTTTGGCTGAGGACTGTAAGCTTCTTTTTGGAACTAAACCATTTGGTGCATACTTATTCCTCATTAGTTCCTTAAGATCTCTCCACGAGGTGATAGGTGGCTCCTTGTAATTCCAGCGATCATCAACCTTTCGTATCCACCATTGATAAGCTTCTCCTGTGAGTTGGCGAATTGCATGAGCTATCCTCTTTTCTCTTGGGATGTGGTTATAGTAAAACCAATCTTCCATATTTGTTTCCCCACTCTAGGTAGCTTCTTTTTCCTGAAAATTTTAAGAGTTCATTAGCCGAATGATATTCAGAACAAAGCACATATTTGGATTTTGGAGTAAGAGAGATTTTATATGGTCTGCTCCAAGTTGTTCTCAATGTGTTGTCTGGTGGCTTTGGTTTAAGCTCTTGTTCCTTCCGTGCTCTTCTTGATTTTTTCTAATTCAGCTCTCATGGTTGCCATACTTTCGTCCATTATGGCTCTTAAGGAATCAAGGAGTTCTTTGTTGGAGTTTGACGATTCCTCTTTACCATTGCTGGTTCCCACCATGGTACCTGTTCAGATTCAAACAAGTAACATGTAAAAATGCCCAAAGAAACACAACAAAGAAAACTCAGAAACTTTTCTAGAATCCTAAACAACTGTTTGACTTGATCGAACAGAATAAAATATCAAATCACGTTCAAAAATTCCAGAGTCAATTTTAACAAATACTAGACTGAATCATGGTTTCAATGCAATAAATTTCACGATTTTAGGATTAACCAATGATTTTAAACAATTCTAGCAAGTTGACACAAAAATAACTGTTCAAATTCCGATAACCTCTAAATGTGACTGTTCGACTAAATTAGGTTCGGAAAATTATCAAAACATGCTCAAATATTCTAGAATCAATTTTAACAAATACTAGACTCTTTTTTGAAGCAGATTCAACAGATCTCACGATTTTATCAGACAAGATGAGTTTATAAAAATTCCAACAGTCAACAGATAATACAGATCGGAATATGAAAAGGTATATCAGATCGGAAGAGATACAACCTGGCGTGGAGTCAGCTCTGATACCACTTGATATGATCCTAGGTGAGGATCAAGTCCCTGAATGCTTCTCCAAGAGGTTGTGATGATTGGTGACAAGGTGAGTGATGCGGAAGAGATGAAAGGTGAAGAACAAGAGTGGATCCGATGAGTCTTTGGGGGATTGTTGCGAAACTTCCAAAGGGATGGAGATCCTTTGGACTTTCAGGCTTGCTCTGGACGTGGGTGAAGACCCTAGACGAGGTGAACAAGGGGTGGATCGAGATGAAACTTCCTAGGAGTGTGAAAGATCCTAAGACTTTCGGCTTACTTGGTGTGAGGATGAAGATCCGATCACTTTAAGCAAGGATGAACAAACAAGTTTCAGAGAGTTTAAGAATATGAAAAGATGTTTGATAACTTAGAAATGAATCCTTACATGAGTTTAAATCAGCAAGAGAGTAAAGGAAAAATCTCGAAATTAACACAACATTAAAACAAAGTTTGAACATAAAAATGACTCTTCATGTCTTGAGATTTTCGGCTGAACTCTTCTTGGACTTGGGCTTCCTTTATTTTGTGATAAGAGATAGAAGTGGGCTTAGGATTTATCAAGAGGCTGATGAGTGAGTGATATGGCTTACCTCATTAAAAACCTTATTTGGAAAACCCATTGGGACAAAACCAAATGAAGGGAAAAAGAGTGTAAGTCATACCACCTCTCTTGATAAATGTTTAGGTGGCTTGGAACACAACCAATGTGGCTTGATTAGCACACACCAAACTGCCCGAGATGGTGTTGACGAGATGTTGCAAAGTGGTCTTGAGCTTCTCTTGCTTAGACCGAGTGATAGGACCCGGAGAAATGCATAAATCTTCAGCTCCTTGTAGCTCCGGTTCAAGCTGCTGCCTTTGCTCCTCTTTGGCGTCTCCATGTTGCATAGGTTCCTCGTCCTGGCTGGCCATAATCATATCAATCATCCCCAGGAGTTTCTCTCCCAACGATCAGGTATTATTGTTCAACTCTCGTCTCCGATTATTTCCAGGTAAGCTGAAGTCCAGATGGTCTGGCCCGTTCACGATCAAGGAGATTAGACCACATGGAGCTGTGGTGTTGCTAAACGCGAAAGGAGACGAATTCGTGGTCAATGGCCAAAGGATCAAGCCGTATCTGTTGGATACACACATTGGAGAAGGTGATACTTTCGCCTTAGGTGATGTTCCTCATGCTTAAACGGTCTACAAAGTCGAGCTAACGACTTAAAACAAGCGCTTGGTGGGAGGCAACCCACCGGTAAGGTTTCTTGTACATATTTCATTCTAAATTTCTTTCAATACTAACTTTTTTGTGATTTCAGTTTTAATCACATGGATATATAAAAAAAAATAAATAAAAAAAATAAAAAAGGGTATCGAGCACCCCAGAACTGGACCGAGCACCTGCTCTGCCAGGGTGCTCCATGGGCGACGACTCCGACGCCGCCACTACTCAGTGATATCCCCCTTTACCCTCTATCATCATTGTATTATCCATGTGTGATTTTATTTTTCTTTGTCGCCAATCTCTCGTTCTTTTTCACACCAGAGACGGTGTGATTTAAGTCCGGGGGAGCGGTTAGTTATTTTATTTTATTTTATTGAGTCTTGTTGTTGTGTCAGTCCCAAGAGTCTTAGATTTTTAGTGAATCAGGTCCTTCTGCTTAGTTTACTTTTATCGAGTATGTTTTAGAGTTTTATCGAGTCAAAAGCTTGTTTGGGAATTATGAACTTGATCTATTGGATTTGTTTTCGGACTAAGGATTACTTGTATGACTCACAGCTTGGCCAAAGTTCTGTATCGGAAAGGCATTGGGCGGATTGAATATTCCCCAAAGCTCACGCTCAGCAGGAAATAGGCTGAACCTATGTCATCTCTGATTTTTATTGGACCCTAACCTGATCTTCAATTTCTTTCTCAGGGGTTTGATGTTCATTAGGGAAGACCTATTCGAGCCAAACAAGACCACGCAACTCTCCACAAAGTATGATACTCCTCTCTCACTCCTCTTCATTACACCGAGAAAAAGAAAGAAAAGAAGAGAAAGAGAAAATAAAAAGGAGAAGTTCAAAGCAATAAGCCGAAGTGAACCAAGGGATGATGCGTAGACCCGTGTATCCTTTGTGACCTCATGGAAAGCTTGTTGTAAGGGAAACTAAAAATCGAAGTGAACCAAGGGATGATCGTGAGACCGTGTATCCTTTGTGACCTCATGGAGATTCGTCCCACAAAATAAAGAAGAAGCATCAGAAAAGTGATGGCTGTGTTAAAGGGTGAAGCATCCGCAAATGAAAACCGATGGCTGTAAAGAATAAACAGAAAGATGATGGCGTGGAAAGAGGGGAGAGGAAAGTTATATGGGAGAGGGTCTTTGGTAAGAAGAAGTTGGCACCTTTTGGACCGATTTCCCCTGGTAAGATCACTGTACTTTTATTTTCATTAATCTATGTAAGAGATGACAGTGGGGATTCCGAAACATCTGTTGGGTTATGAGTTATTAAAGTTAGGTTATGAACCCCACGGCTAATTACGGTACATGTCCTAAGGTCCAGTTAAGAAGGTATGAAGTTCGAAATTTTTCCAACAAGCAAGTGAGTTCCCATGATTTTCAAACCTCTTCTCAGTTCTTGATCTTGATTTGTTTGAGGACAAACAAAGGTCTAAGCCCGGGGGAGTTGAAATGTTAGGAATTTGTCCCATATTAACTAGTCTTTTCATATTGTTTTCGAGTCTTTTCTAGTTCTTTTTGTGTCTTTTCAGGTATTTTGAGGCTCTGGAGCATGGATTGAAGATATTGGAAGACATTGGAGCAAAAGAAGCAATTTCGAGCCAAAAATCGATTTTTCGCCGGTCGAGCACCTGCTCGGACCTGGCGAGCACCTGCTCGACCTATTTTACCTAGGGACGCGTTTTTATTTTATTTTATTTTATTTTTAGAATAAATAGAGGCCTGCCGCCTCAGACTTATATCACGTTCGTTCTGAGACTCAGTTCTTCATTCTAGGTTTATTTTTTTGGTTTTCAAGACTACACACTTTGTTCCTTTGTTCGATTTGGATTTATATTATTCAGCCTTGGATCTCTGTTCCTCTACTGTCGATCAATCCACAACTTGTTTGAGAAGTTTTCTTGAACCTTATTCTTTCAATAAATCATGAATTCATCTCTTTGCTTTGTTGTATTTGATCTTGCCATGTGTGAGTAGATCCATAGCTAGGTTAGGGTTTTCAATGGTGAATTAGGTTGTTAATGGCTGAGCACAAATAGGAATGGAATTTATATGTCTTCGCCAATAGAGGTTCGTAATGCCTAGGTTAGCTTGATCACCTAGCCTATGATTTTTAGGTTAAACTTATTCATGAGAGTGCTCTAGGTTGCTAGAAATATCATTGGTGAGCAATTGACGCACAGCCAACGAGAGTTGATTGCTGCGGTTGATTGTGAACATATTGAACTTGTTTGTTAATGCTTATCGTCTTCATTAGATCCGGGTGAGAGTTTCGGACTCTAGGTTGTTAGATAAAGGTGTCGATACATCACGAGAGTGGGGCGACATTCATTTGTGTTTGAGTTCTAGACCGGTAGTTAATTGGCCCTGAATAGTTGCTCAGTTTTATCTCCTAATCACCAGCAAAATACCTTGACCTAGTGTTTTTATTAATTGTTTTTACATCGATTTATTTTATTTATTTGCTGTTCCAAAAATTCAACAAAATTCAACAAAATCTACAATTTCATAGTGTAACCTTGGTCTCTATGGATTCGATACTCCATATACTACTGCGTGTGTCTGTGCACTTGCAGAAAATATTTTGGGTTAAAACTCGACACATCAAACATACAAATTAAAAACGGAAGAAGAGTTCTTGACTCGAGATGGAAGATGGAAGAGGTAAGAGAGTTTTTGAGAGAGAGAGTGTGTAAGTTGTGTTTTGAAGAGTTGTGCGATACTTCTTTATATAGAAGTTTACATGTGTATTTAAATTTTTAAATTAATCTCTACGCTTTTGTACTGCGTTTCACTGTAGCCTTGAGATGCCTCTTTACTTTTGTGGCCGACATCTACTGTGGTTGATTTCGGTGGATTTGGAATGTATCCAAAATATATATATATTTTTACTTACTTCTGTTTGGAATGCACCAAAAGCCTATTTTATCTTTTGATTTCTTTTCCAATCCTTTACTAGACACATATTTTTTGGTTATCCTCTCAATAGAATTCTTTTAACACTTTAATTCTTTTCTTTCTTTTTTTCACACCCCATTTTCTTTTCAGACTCAACCCAACATCCAAATCTCTGTTTCCCTACGCCTAGTCTGATTCAAAAAATGTGAACCGAATATACATGGAAAACTATTCTTGTCGGCCTAAACCTAACACTAACACTTCTCTTAAGTTCAATCCGGAATAACTCAAAAAATAAATTATGGTTTGAAAGAAGGGTAAGTTTGATATTTTGGGGGAAACTGCTCCAAATATGGGAGCAACTACTTGGATAAACAAGAGTGGTAAAAAGGAGAAAGAGTATCCAAGTATTTTCAGGTAGCCATGAGTTCAAATGCATATGCAAGACATGATAATTTTGAGTCAATATTAACTTCAAGTTGATAGGGACTGTTTAAGAAATCGCAGCAAGCTTCAGTTAAATCATAAGAGCTAAACTAAGATTCCAAAAATAGTGATGTCTTAATTTGAAGCTCACAATCATGCATTAAACAACTAAAAATGAGGAGACTGAAACTATATGATAAATCAAAAGACTTGTGAGGTCAATGTCATCATCATCCCCTAGGAAAATGCAACAGTTCTATACAAAATACTACTAGACTCAATCCTAATATGCAAATGAACAACATTACATGAACACTCTGTATTTTTGAAATGAATTTTCAAAAAATTTCAAATTTTTATGGTTTTTTTCTATGCAATAGATGCTGACTCAAGGATGCAAAATTTGAAATAAGAAAATAGAAAACAACGTTAAATACATCTCAGATCCTCCCCCAAACTTAAATTACACAGTCCCTTGTGTAATAAAAATTTAAAGGGAAGGTTAAAGATATTTAACAAAAAGAACTAACGAAAACTAAAATGCCACAGTATTTACAATGAAAGGTTGGAGTTGGTACCTCATGGTGTGGAGAAGTATGACCCCACAGCTTGATCCATGCTTTCCATCGTATAAGTTGGCACAGGAGGAGTTGACTTGACCTGGCGACTCGATGGCTCTGCTCGAGTTGGATCCTCAGCTCGACTGCTCGACCCATCATGGTCGAGTGGTCTGCTCGAGTGCTGAGGTATTTCACGTTCCAAGTGCTCCACTGGATTCTACTCGACTTTCCTGCTCGAGTACTAAGGTCGAGCGGTCTGGTCTGGGACTACAACTTCTTATCCCCATTTGAGCTTTGTCCTAGACGCCATTCCCAAGTTCCTGAGATCCACAACTAAAGAAAAACATCAAAAATACAAAACTCTAGAGTATAAATAAGGAGAGTATATATACAAGGATAGTCATGGGACTTCCTCCCAAGTGAGCTTGTTTTAAATTCGCGTTGCTTGACTTTACCAGACTTATGCTGAAGGTGGGTCATCGAGGGGTACTGATGTTCCCTCTGGTAATGCATGGTCTGCCATTTAGGGTTTCACCCGTTGCCCATTAACTGTGAACTCCTTTCCTTCCGTGGTTAACAGGGTGATTGCTCCATAAGGCAACACTTCTTTTATGTAGAAAGGGCCTGCCCACCTTGACTTTAATTTCCCTGTGAAGAGCTTTAACCTCGAATTAAATAGGAGAACTTGATTTCATACCTTGAGTTTCTTAGGAGTAATCCTTTTGTTATGGAAGCCTTTGGTTCTTTCGTTATATACTTTGGAGCTCTCATATGCATTCAGCCTAATCTCCTCTAACTCGTGCATACTCATTTCTCTTTTTTCTTGAGCTGTTTTCAGGTCTAGGTTTAAGAGTTTGGTTGCCCAGATTGCCTTATACTCGATTTCCACTAGAAGGTGACATATCTTTCCGTACAGAAGTTGAAATAGTGTTCTTCCTATAGGGGTTTTATAGGCGGTCATGTATGCCGAGAAGGTCTCATCCAGTTTAATGGCCCAGCCTCGTTTTGAAATTCCTACTACCCTGGCAAGGATCAACTTTAGCTGTTTGTTGGAGATTTCAACTTGGCCACTTGTCTGAGGGTGGTACGCCCAAAATGGGAATGGACTAAGGTTATGAACTTATAATCTATAATCTGATGATCGGCGTTGCAACCTTGTGCTTGATTCCATGCTTCTTGAGGAGATTCTCAAATAACTTATTGATGAAGTGGGACCCTCCATCACTTATGACTGCTCTTGGGATGCCGAATATCTGGGAAAATGATGTGTTTGAACATTTTTAGAACCACCTTTGCATCATTTGTTGGAGCTGCGATAGCAGCAACCCATTTGGAGACGTAGTCAACTACTACCAATATATAGCTATTGCCATGGGATGGTGAGTTGAAAGGTCCCATGAAGTCGATCCCCGATACATACAAAACTTCGACTTCTAAAATAGTGTTCTGGGCATCTCGTTTCTTCTGCTGATGTTCCCCATCCGTTGACATGCGTCACATTTAGAGATAAATTTATAGGTGTCTTTAAACATTGTTGGCCACCATAACCCTGCTTATAGTATCTTATGTACTAGTTTGAATGTTGCAAAGTGTCCATCATAGGCAGACCCATGACAGTGCTCAAGGACTCCCTTCACATCCTCCTCTGATATACATCTCCTGAATTGTATAGGAAAGGCTCATCCCGGAAGTAGTTATTGGCATCGTTAAAGAATTTCTTCTTCGTGTAAGGATCCAGATCATCAGATTTGAATGCGAAAATTACTTCAAGAAGCTATTTCTCTGTAGTAGCATACCTTCCTTGAGTTTCATCTAGTGTCATGCTTGCATAGGAGATGACATGAAGTTTCTTGTGTATCCTCTGTCCTAGTCCGGCACCCACATCATAATCCAAAGCATCGCACATGAGCTCGAATGGGTAGTCCCAGTTTGGCGCTTGGACTATAGGAGCAGAAACTAAAGCTTCTTTGATCTGGTGAAAAGCTTTCAGACATTCTGAATCAAAGTAAAAATCTGTTTCCTTGCACAATTGCCTTGTCAGTGGTCTTGCAAGTTTTGAGAAATGCTTGATAAACCTTCTGTAAAAGCCAGCATGTCCCAAGAAACTCCTTATGTCTTTTATAGTCTTGGGTGGTTGTAGCTGCATCATCACTTTAATCTTTGCGTGATCAACCTTTATCCCCTTCTCTGATATCTTGTGACCTAACACTATCCCTTCCCTCACCATGAAATGGCACTTCTCCCAGTTGAGTATGATATGATCCTAGGTGAGGATCAAGTCCCTGAATGCTTCTCCAAGAGGTTGTGAGGATTGGTGACAAGGTGAGTGATGCGGAAGAGATGAAAGGTGAAGAACTAGGAAGGGATCCGATGAGTTTGGGGGGTTGATGCGAAACTTCCAAAGGAGATGGAGATCCTCTGGACTTTCAGGCTTGCTCTGGACGTGGGTGAAGACCCTAGACGCGGTGAACAAGGGATGGATCGAGGTGAAACTTCCTAGGAGTGTGAAAGATCCTAAGACTTTCGACTTACTTGGTGTGAAGGATGAAGATCCGAACACTTTAAGCAAGAATGAACAAACAAGTTTCAGAGAGTTTTAGAAGTTGAAAAGATGTTTGATAATTAGAAAATGAAGCCTTACATGAGTTTAAATCAACAAGAGAGTAAAGGAGAAATCTCGAAAATTACAAACATTAAAAACCAAAGTTGACAAGAAAATAACTCTTCATGTTCTTCAAGATTTCGGCTGAACTCTTGTTGGACTTGGGCTGTGCTTCACTTGGATAGTAGATAGAAATGGGCTTAAGCTTTATCAAGAGGCTGATGAGTGAGTGATATGGCTTACCTCATTAAAAACCTTATTTGGAAAACCCATTGGGACAAAACCAAATGAAGGGAAAAAGAGTATAAGTCATATCACCTCTCTTGATAAATGTTTAGGTGGCTTGTATCACAACCAATGTGGCTGGATTAGCACACACCAAACTGCCCGAGATGGTGTTGAGGAGATGTTGCAAAGTGGTCTTGAGCTTCTTTTGTTTAGACCGAGTGATAGGACCCGGAGAAATGCATAAATCTTCAGCTCCTTGTAGCTCCGGTTCAAGCTGCTGCCTTTGCTCCTCTTTGGCGTCTCCATGTTGCATAGGTTCCTCTTCCTTGCTGGCCATAATCATATCAGAGTACTAGCTTAGTCTCCTCGAACCTAGTCAAGACCCTGCACAAGTTAGACAAACAGGAGGAGAAGGAGGAACCATAGACAGAGAAATCGTCCATGAAGACTTCCACCATCTCCTCCAGCAGATCCGAAAAATGGAGGTCATGCACCTTTGAAAAGTGGCTGGTGAATTGCACACGCCAAAGGGCATTCTCCTATATGCAAACCTCCCATAAGGGCAGGTGAATGTGGTTTTCTCTTGATCATTTGGGTGTATGGGAATTTGAAAGAAACCACTATAACCATCGAAGAAACAGTAGTAAGGGTGGTTTGCTAGTCTTTCTAACATTTGCTCAATGAATGGAAGTTGGAAATGATATTTTCTAGATGGAGCATTCAATTTCCGGTAATCGATGCACATTCGATGGCCAGTAATAGTTCTGGTGGGGATAAGTTCATCTTTTTTGTTTTTATAACTGTTATGCCTCCCTTTTTAGGGACACAATGCACATGTCATACCCAGGTCCTATCATACATATTGTAGATTATTCCAGCATATAAGAGTTTTAAAATCTCCTTTTTAACCATTTCTTTTAAGTTTGGGTTCAATTTTCTTTCAGGTTCTATGCTGGATTGGGTTTTATTCTCTAGATGGATCCTATGAGTGCATAGATTAGGTGAAATTCCTTTAATATCATCCAGAGAATATCCTATTGCTTTTTTAAACCTTTTCAATTCAGTTAACAACAATTTTTCTTCATCAGACCCTAATCCATCATTTATTATTATAGGGTAAGTAGAGTTAGGTCCTAGAAAGGCGTACCTTACTCCATTTTGAAGTGGTTTGAGATCTACCTTTGGTGTCTTGAGTTAAGACCAGTCATCTAGATCTAGCGGGCGCTGCTCGACTTGCTGCTCCAGCCATATGGTCGAGTAGTATGTGCCTGGTTTGCTGCTCGAGTTGTCCGTCTAGTGGATAGGTCGAGTGGTTTAAATATTTCCCCCAAATGCAGCCATAGCTTCCTGATGTGATCCTAGATGGCATAAGGAGCTTGGAGCATGGGAAAGAACCTGAACCAGAGGAGGATCTTGAACCCGAGGATGAGCTTGTAGCTGAGGATGCCATTGCCACACCAACTGGTCCAATGACTCGATCAAGAGCTAAGAAGTTCAACCAAACTGTGGGAGGATTGCTTAAGAAGATATGGATTCAAGGAAGCCACGACGAAGTTGAAGCTTATCAAACCACTTTGGTTTTCATTCAAGCTAAGTGATTTTAACAAATGGGAAAAGTGTTTCAGTTGTACACTTTTTCCCTTGTCAAGTTTTGTCCCACTGGGTTTTCTTGAGAAGGTTTTTAATGAGGCAGCTGTTTCACTTCATCCTCACCATTTGTTGAAATTGAAAGCACAAGGCCCATTTTTCATATCCATTTCGTGGCTAAGGGAAGCAAAGGGAGCTGATGAGTTATTTTTATTTTTATTTAGTTTTGTTATTTCCAAGACATTCTTCATGATGTTTCAGCCTTGTTGTTTTCTCTTTATATTTTCTTGTAAGACATGAACTCAGATCTATCTATCTTTTTATTCTAAAACCTTTTCAGTTAGATCATTGAATCATTTTCGTTTGTCGAATCTGAATCTCTTATACTTATCGCATAGCTTTTCCGCGGCTTTGTGTGGCGTCATTCGATCCATTCTCTCTTGTTCTTTGCTTGTGTGTCGAGCCTAGTCCAAGATCAACCCCGTGACTTCTCTCTGGTGTGATTGGGAGTGCGTCATCCTCACCGGATTCGCATCACTTCCGATCTTGCGCCAACCAGATCCTCAAATGAATTAGACTTTTCAACTACCTTCCGTGAATCTATGATCTTCTCATACCTTGATGCTTCATCGTGAAGATAGTCATTCTCAATACTCTTGGTCAATGTTTTTGCAAGGTGATCTTTCTCGACCACTTCTTCTAACATTTTTTAAGCCAATTCATCTACCTCTTTTACTCTGAAAAGCTTACCACCAACAGTGGGTTTGTCATCACTTTGTCGATATCAAACTTCATTATGACATCCTTTCCCATTTTCAGGTCTATCTTTCCCTCTCTGACGTCTATCATTGCTCCTGCAGTTGCTAGAAATGGTTCTGAATGTGCTGCTGGTTTCCCCGATCTAATGCCTCTGATGAGAAATATTTAAAGTCAGGATTATGGTTCAAATAAAATTGAGTTAACATCCGATCCAACCGCGTTCTCTGTAAGATAAAACTTCAAGGAGAGAGGTCCTACGGGGAGCTTCTAGGTGTTGTCCGTTTATAAGTGAATCCTGCAAAACTTGTCCTTAGGGAATGAATCAGATCATATATAAAGTCAAATTCATCATATCATAGGATCATAGTTTCCTACAAACTTGACTCAATAAAACTGGAAAATCGAATGAAAAGACATCAAAATGCGTGAGTAAACAGATAAACTCCCCCGAGACTTAAATCGCACTGTCTCCAGTCTGACTAAATCCGAAAAAAATGGGGAAAAAAAACTGCATAAAAGGTAAAGATAGAACGAGTGAACCTTCAACTTCTTAGCAGGTTCTGGTGCTCGGTGGTGGACTAATCATGGTGTCCGGGATCTCAAGTCATCCTCTTTATCAACGCGGTGACTGCAAGGTACTCGGCTAGCTTCTTCTCTGCTGCAATCCCTAGTGCTTTCTCTTCCTCAAGAGATGAGGTGGATGTGTCATGCTCCGAAGGGACGTGTGTTACACGGTGAGAAGCAAAGCAAGCTATTGCCTTCTTCTTGGTAATCATACCAAGGGGGAGTGGTAATCGTTCTCCAAACGGGATGAGTGGTACTCATTCGGCAGTGGATACCAACTCGTAACTTGATCACATAAGCGCGGAACAGTTGGGTTATGAAGTAGAATGGTGCAAATCATGTGAGGAGGGGCGTGGTACCTATATCCAAACTGGTCGGGGTCGATCATTGCTCCTTCAAGTATCCACATCTTCCCAAGCTTCTTGAGGTCCAAGTGGTTATCCTTTCTTGTGTGGGGGAAGTCCGCGAGATTTACTCCAACGGTCACAAGGATTTTGGTGATGATTCCTCCAACGCTAATGCTAGCTTCCTTGTCTCTACTTGTGATTGCATCATGCTTGATCTTCATAAGTCTCTTGGCGAGTAAGGCAGCAAAGTTGATTCTTCTTGGGAAATTAACAAATGGTATGCTCAAGACATGGAGCTCATCACTAATCACATTGTTTTGGGCTATGCGGGCGAATATGGTGTTGGCGAGGAGCTTGTGTATATATCAGATCACCGGATGCGATAGTGAGGAAGCTTTGGTCTTTCCACTATCAAAGCTTTCACGTCCAAAGCTTGACCAAATAGCATTGGTGTCAACTTTTCCAAACTCAATGGCATCTTGGTATTCAAATCTAAGTGGTTCCCAAGATCAAGAATGGAGATGTTGTGATGCTCACAATTGATTGTAAAGAACAGCTTTCCATGTTGTGCCAATGGAGCTTTTGTGCGTGGAAAGGCTAGTATTGCCATGGCAAGGAATTGTCTCGCCTCTTCTTCATAGATCTCTTGGTGAGTGGATCCTGGGAAAGTGTTGAGTCCTAGAGCATTCAACATCCATTCAATATCACTTGCTAAACCAAGAGCTTACAATGATGTGTAGTCAACTCTCAAGGTGGGTGTAAGCTTCAACCCTTTGAGTGGTGTGAGGTAATCAAGATTCTCATTCATCTTTCTTCCAACAAACATCATGGGCATCTCCTTCTTCTTTGTTTGTTGGTGTGGGCAGCGAGCTATTCTAGCTCGAAGGTGGTGTGGGACAGATGAGATGAATGTTGAATATCATCATGATACTCTTCACCTTGGTTCCTTGAGCTATAACCTTCATCTATCACTTGCTTGCCTTTGTTCCCATGTGTTGCTTTGCCATGTAACATCTTAGTCCACATCTCGGCATTAAGTATGGTCTGAACTTTTCTCCTTGTGGTTCTAGTGTCCATTATGTGGTACCGAGAACAAAGAAATTAGTACAAATTAGCAACTAGGCTCAATGAGAAACAAATTTCAATCCATTACAAGAGATGTAATCATGAGATTGAAATAGACAAGTCAAAGCATGTTTAATGTTTGAAATCAAGAAATCAAAACCTAAGTCTCAATTTTCGGATTCAATGGTGATTTTCACAAAATTATGCTTATAAATCTAATTCAAAGAAAAGCTATGTGAAAAATCAATCTAAATTCTCTTGTCTAGTGTGATTATTGCCTAAGAGATTTATTTCCAACCAATTGCATCATCAGTTTTGTTCCTATATGAGTCACAAAATTTTAGCATATCAAATAGTCAAATTTCATCAACAATTCATCACAAAAATCGATGGTTAGATAACGTAGAAGCAAGTCTACAAGTTCTCTATCAATTCCAACTAACAAAAGCTAATGAATCAAGAGAAACTAGAGATACCTCTTTTGAAGCTGAAAGAGAAAATAAGAAATTAGAGAACATACCTTGGGTGCTTCATGAATGTGATAAGAGATTTGTAATCTCTTGTTGGTTGGGGACTTGGGATTCCAATCAACTAACAAAAACCCTAATTTTGAAAAATATGGATTCAAAGTGTTCTATCTCCCAATAGAGTTGGAGAGATGATAAAAGGTTGTTTGCATCTTTAAAATCCACTTTTCAACATAAAAACATGTTTTAACCTAAAAAAGGTTGGGCTTTTGAAAAGGACGGGAAACTTACCTGTGGGGCCCATGGGATATGGGTTTCACGAAAAAGTTACGATAGATTCCCGGGATTGATCCGGTTTGGTATGTGTGAAGTGCATTCAACAGAGATTTCCATCGATCAGAGATTATACTAACGGACGAGAAAGTGTCAAGACAGCTCGGGTTGAAGATTTGACCGGATGAAGATGGCAAGGGGAACCTTGGTCACCGACCTTCGTGACCGGGGCCAGCCCTTCTTGGCACCTCGGTCACAAGGCCTTGTGACCGAGGTTTGGCTGCTCTTCGTCAAAATTCTTCGTTTTGACCTTGTCTTGTTTTTGTGCTTGTTTCTCAACCTGGTGCAGTAATATGGTACTCCATCATGGTAATAAAGGTTAGGATGAATACTTACTTGGTAGTTTAGAGAGTAGTCTGTTTCGTGGACTCTTTTTTGACGTCTCGACTCAAGAATGGTTTCATGTAAGGCTCCATCGAGAATCTTGATATCTAGTCCAATCATGGCCACTTTTCAGTCGATCATTACCTTCCAAATGTCCTCATATAATTAGACACTTAGTATTGGAGCATTTGATCAAACCATCTGCAATATTATCCAAGTTTCGCAGATCTCGCAGTCGCGGATCAATGGTGGTGTTATCGCAGAACGGTCACGACAAAGAATAGAGAGAATCTTTCGATTTAAACTTCTTTTTCAAGATTTTATTCGATCATCACTCCCATAATATTCAATTCACATTGAATACCTGATCGTAGCTCATTTGATCGAGTATTTCTTAAAAATTCTCTTACCTTTGTGATTTTCATAGCTGTGGAAGGTGCCAGCTAGGATCGTGATGTAAAAAGTTGGCCCTCTCCGTGTCTGAACTTCAGCTTCTGAAATCTCCTCAATCAAAACTTTCTAATATCCATCTTATCAGTGAATATCAAGTTGTACCACTTTTGATCGAGTGGATTTTAATATTCACACTACTTTGTGAATCCCATGGTCGCAGATCGGTCTTGGTACTCTTATGCGTATAATCTTCCAATCTCGACTTTCTTTTCCAAAATAACTTCGATCATTACTCCTAAAATACTCATATGATGTTGAGTATCCAATCTTTGATCATTTAAACGAGTGCATTGGAATATTCTTCACAAGTTATGAATTACTCGGTTGCGGCTTAGTACAGACAAATGTTGCCATGACTTGGTCTAATGTAATGGATGATGTTAGGGAATGATTCATGGCTCCTCAAGGTTGGTAATTAGCACTAGAGAGCTCCACAAGACAAAAGATGCAACAAACACCAAACTTTTTACAAAAATCCACCAAACCTCGGTCACAGGCCCTCTTGATCGGGGTCTGGCCTTCATGGCACCTCGGTCACGAGACTGTGTAACCGGGGCTTGCCCTTCACGTAGCTTTGGTCTCTCTCGCTTGTGACCTAAGTCACCCTTCTTACTTCTTTTTTATTTTCTGTTTTCTCCTTTTCTATTTCTTTTCTTGTTTATGAAAAATCTAAACATCATACCTAAACCCTTAACCCTAAACTCTACATCTCTAACCCTAAAGCCTAAACCTAAACCTCATATCCTAAACCCTTAACCTTAAACCCTAAACTATAAACTCTAAACCCAAAGCCTAAACCCCAAACCCTACATCTCAAACCCTAACCCATAAAAACTAATCCTTACATCTCAAACCCTAAAGCCTACATCTCAAACCCTAAACCCTAAACCTTACATCTCAAACCCCAAACCCTAAACCCTACAACTCAAACCCCAAACCCTAAACCCTACATCTCAAATCCTAGAGCCTAAATCCTAAACCCTTAACCGTAAAACCTACAACTAATACCCTAAACCATAAACCCTACATCTCAAACCCTAAACACTAAACCATAAACCCTACATCTCTAACCTTAAACCCTAAACCCTAAACCTAAACCCTTAACCCTAAACCCAACATTTTATACCCTAAACCCTATACCACATATCTTAAACCCTAAACCCTACAACTCAAACCCTAAACCCTAAACTTTATATCTCAAACCCAAAACTCTAAACCCTAAACCCTACATGTCAAACCCTAAATCCAAGGATTTGACCATTTTCAAGCTTAAAATCCTAAAAATGGACTTATGACCCTTCAAGATAGAAATGATAGTGAATAGAAATGTTGAAGTCTTAAAGTAGTTGCAGCATGCTACCAAGGTGGAGAAGCAACTTAAAGTAAGAAAAAATCATTATAGCTTATCCCACAGTTCCGTTAGTTATTTGAATCTCATAGGAGTTTCTAGTGGTGATTTGGGGAGTTGTAGCAAGAAGACACATATGGAGGCTGAAACAACACCTATTGATGTGAATATAAACAATTACAGCTTTCATTTCCAAGGACTTGACCATTTTCACGCTGAGAATCCCAAAAACAGAGTTATGACCCTTCAAGATAAAAAATGAGAATGAATAGAAGTGTTAAAGTCTTAAAGTTATTGGAGCATGCTACCAAGGATGAGAAGCAAGTCAAAGTAAGAAAAAAAACATTATAGGTTATCCCACAGTTCTGTTAGTTATTTGAATCTCATAGGAGTTTCTAGTGGTGAATTGGTGAGTTGTAGCAAGAAGACACATATGGAGGCTGAAACAACACCTATTGATGTAAATATGAAGAATTATAGCTTTCATTTCCAAGGATTTGACCATTTTCAAGCTGACAATCCCAAAAACAGAGTTATGACCCTTCAAGATAAAATATGATTATGAATAAAAGTGTTGAAGTCTTAAAGTTATTGGAGCATGCTACCAAGGTAGAAAAGCAAGTCAAAGTAAGAAAAAAGCATTATAGCTTATCCCACAGTTCTGTAAGTTATTTGAATCTCATACGAGTTTCTAATGGTGAATTTAGGAGTTGTAGGAAGAAGACACATATGGAGGCTGAAACAACACCTATTGATGTGTATTTGAAGAATCAAAGTTTTCGTTTCCAAGGATTTAACTATTTTCAAGCTTAGAATCCTAAAAATGAAGTTATTACCCTTCATGACAGAAATGATAGTGAATAAAATTGTTGAAGTCTTAAAGTAGTTGCAGCATGCTACCAATGTGAAGAAGCAAGTCAAAGTAAGAAAAAAGCATTATAGCTTATCCCACAGTTCCGTTAGTTATTTGAATCTGATAGGAGTTTCTAGTGGTGAATTGGGGAGTTGTAGCAAGAAGACACATATGGAGGCTGAAACAACACCTATTGATGTGAATATGAAAAATTACAGCTTTCATTTCCATGGATTTGACCATTTTCAAGCTGAGAATCCCAAAAATGGATTTATGACCCTTCAAGATAGAAATGAGAATGAGTAAAAGTGCTGAAGTCTTAAAGTTGTTGGAGCATGCTACCAAGGTGGAGAAGCAAGTCAAAGTAAGAAAAAAGAGTTATAGTTTATCCCACAGTCCTGTTAGTTATTTGAATCTCATAGGAGTTTTTAATGGTGAATTTGGGATTTGTATGAAGAGACACATATGGAGGCTGAAATAAGACCTATTGATGTGAATTTGAAGAATCAAAGTTTTTGTTTCCAAGGAATTGACCATTTTCAAACTTAGAATCCTAAAAATGGAGTTATGACCCTTCAAGATAGAAATGTTAGTGAATAGAAATGTTGAAGACTTGAAGTAGTTGCAGCATGCTACCAAGGGGGAGAAGCAAGTCAAAGTGAGAAAAGAGCATTATAGCTTATCCCACAGTTCCGTTAGTTATTTGAATCTCATAAGAGTTTTTAATGGTGAATTTGTGGAGTTGTATGAAGAAGACATGTATGGAGGCTGAAACAACACCTATTGATGTAAATATGAAGAATTATAGCTTTCATTTCCAAGGATTTGACCATTTTCAAGCTGAGAATCCCAAAAACGGAGTTATGACCCTTCAAGATAAAATATGATTATGAATAGAAGTGTTGAAGTCTTAAAGTTATTGGAGCATGCTACCAAGGTAGAAAAGCAAGTCAAAGTAAGAAAAAAGCATTATAGCTTATCCCACAGTTCTGTAAGTTATTTGAATCTCATACGAGTTTCTAATGGTGAATTTAGGAGTTGTAGGAAGAAGACACATATGGAGGCTGAAACAACACCTATTGATGTGTATTTGAAGAATCAAAGTTTTCGTTTCCAAGGATTTAACTATTTTCAAGCTTAGAATCCTAAAAATGAAGTTATGACCCTTCAAGACAGAAATGATAGTGAATAGAATTGTTGAAGTCTTAAAGTAGTTGCAGCATGCTACCAAGGTAGAAAAGCAAGTCAAAGTAAGAAAAAAGCATTATAGCTTATCCCACAGTTCCGTTAGTTATTTGAATCTCATAGGAGTTTCTAGTGGTGAATTGGGGAGTTGTAGCAAGAAGACACATATGGAGGTTGAAAAAACACCTATTGATGTGAATATGAACAATTACAACTTTCATTTCCAAGGACTTGACCATTTTCACGCTGAGAATCCCAAAAACGGAGTTATGACCCTTCAAGATAAAAAAATGAGAATGAATAGAAGTGTTAAAGTCTTAAAGTTATTGGAGCATGCTACCAAGGATGAGAAGCAAGTCAAAGTAAGAAAAAAACATTATAGGTTATCCCACAGTTCTGTTAGTTATTTGAATCTCATAGGAGTTTCTAGTGGTGAATTGGTGAGTTGTAGCAAGAAGACACATATGGAGGCTGAAACAACACCTATTGATGTAAGTATGAAGAATTATAGCTTTCATTTCCAAGGATTTGACTATTTTCAAGCTGAGAATCCCAAAAACTGAGTTATGACCCTTCAAGATAAAATATGATTATGAATAGAAGTGTTGAAGTCTTAAAGTTATTGGAGCATGCTACCAAGGTAGAAAAGCAAGTCAAAGTAAGAAAAAAGCATTATAGCTTATCCCACAGTTCTGTAAGTTATTTGAATCTCATACGAGTTTCTAATGGTGAATTTAGGAGTTGTAGGAAGAAGACACATATGGAGGCTGAAACAACACCTATTGATGTGTATTTGAAGAATCAAAGTTTTCGTTTCCAAGGATTTAACTATTTTCAAGCTTAGAATCCTAAAAATGAAGTTATGACCCTTCAAGACAGAAATGATAGTGAATAGAATTGTTGAAGTCTTAAAGTAGTTGCAGCATGCTACCAAGGTGGAGAAGCAAGTCAAAGTAAGAAAAAAACATTATAGCTTATCCCACAGTTCTGTTAGTTATTTGAATATCATAGGAGTTTCTAGTGGTGAATTGGGGAGTTGTAGCGAGAAGACACATATGGAGGCTGAAACAACACCTATTGATGTGAATATGAACAATTACAGCTTTCATTTCCAAGGATTTGACCATTTTCAAGCTGAGAATCCCAAAAACGGAGTTATGACCCTTCAAGATAAAATATGATTATGAATAAAAGTGTTGAAGTCTTAAAGTTGTTGGAGCATGCTACCAAGGTGGAGAAGCAAGTCAAAGTAAGAAAAAAGAGTTATAGTTTATCCCACAGTCCTGTTAGTTATTTGAATCTCATAGGAGTTTTTAATGGTGAATTTGGGATTTGTATGAAGAGACACATATGGAGGCTGAAATAAGACCTATTGATGTGAATTTGAAGAATCAAAGTTTTCGTTTCCAAGGAATTGACCATTTTCAAGCTTAGAATCCTAAAAATGGAGTTATGACCCTTCAAGATAGAAATGTTAGTGAATAGAAATGTTGAAGTCTTGAAGTAGTTGCAGCATGCTACCAAGGGGGAGAAGCAAGTCAAAGTAAGAAAAAAGCATTATAGCTTATCCCACAGTTCCGTTAGTTATTTGAATCTCATAGGAGTTTCTTGTGGTGAATTGGGGAGTTGTAGCAAGAAGACACATATGGAGGCTGAAACAACACCTATTGATGTGAATATGAAAAATTACAGCTTTCATTTCCATGGATTTGACCATTTTCAAGCTGAGAATCCCAAAAATGGATTTATGACCCTTCAAGATAGAAATGAGAATGAATAAAAGTGTTGAAGTTTTAAAGTTGTTGGAGCATGCTACCAAGGTGGAGAAGCAAGTCAAAGTAAGAAAAAAGAGTTATAGTTTATCCCACAGTCCTCTTAGTTATTTGAATCTCATAGGAGTTTTTTATGGTGAATTTGGGATTTGTATGAAGAGACACATATGGAGGCTGAAATAAGACCTATTGATGTGAATTTGAAGAATCAAAGTTTTCGTTTCCAAGGAATTGACCATTTTCAAGCTTAGAATCCTAAAAATGGAGTTATGACCCTTCAAGATAGAAATGTTAGTGAATAGAATTGTTGAAGTCTTGAAGTAGGTACAGCATGCTACCAAGGGGGAGAAGCAAGTCAAAGTGAGAAAAGAGCATTATAGCTTATCCCACAGTTCCGTTAGTTATTTGAATCTCATAAGAGTTTTTAATGGAGAATTTGTGGAGTTGTATGAAGAAGCCACGTATGGAGGCTGAAACAACACCTATTGATGTGAATTTGAAGAATCAATGTTTTTCGTTTCCAAGGATTTGACTATTTTGAAGCTCAGAATCCTAAAAATAGAGTTATGACCCTTCCAGATAGAAATGATATTGAATATAAATGTTGAAGTATTAAAGTAGTTGCAGCATGCTACCGAGGTGGAGAAGCAAGTCAAAGTAAGAAAAGAGCATTATAGCTTATCCCACAGTTCTGTTAGTTATTTGAATCTCATAGGAGTTTTTAATGGACAATTTGGGAGTTGTATGAAGAAGACACATATGGAGGCTGAAACAACACCTATTGATGTGAATTTAAAGAATCAGAGTTTTCGTTTCCAAGGATTTGACCATTTTCAAGCTTAGAATCATAAAAATAGAGTTATGACTCTTCAAGATAGAAATGATATTGAGTACAAATGTTGAAGTCTTAAAGTAGTTGCAGCATGCTACCAAGGTGAAGAAGCAAGTCAAAGTAAGAAAAAATCATTATAGCTTAGCCCACAGTTCCGTTAATTAATTGAATCTTATAGGAGTTTCTAGTGGTGAATTGGGGAGTTGTAGCGAGAAGACACATATGGAGGCTGAAACAACACCTATTGATGTGAATATGAAGAATTACTGCTTTTATTTCCAAGGATTTGGCCATTTTCAAGCTGAGAATCCCAAAAACGGAGTTATGACCCTTCAAGATAAAATATGATTATGAATAGAAGTGTTGAAGTCTTAAAGTTATTGGAGCATGCTACCAAGGTAGAAAAGCAAGTCAAAGTAAGAAAAAAGCATTATAGCTTATTGCACAGTTCTGTAAGTTATTTGAATCTCCTACGAGTTTCTAATGGTGAATTTAGGAGTTATAGGAAGAAGACACATATGGAGGCTGAAACAACACCTATTGATGTGAATTTGAAGAATCAAAGTTTTCGTTTCCAAGGATTTGACCATTTTCAAGCTTAGAATCCTAAGAACGGAGTTATGACCCTTCAAGTCTGAAATGATAGTTAATAGAATTGTTGAAGTCTTAAAGTAGTTGCAGCATGCTACCAAGGTGGAGAAGCAAGTCAAAGTAAGAAAAAATCATTATAGCTTAGCCCACAGTTCCGTTAATTAATTGAATCTTATAGGAGTTTCTAGTGGTGAATTGGGGAGTTGTAGCGAGAAGACACATATGGAGGCTGAAACAACACCTATTGATGTGAATATGAAGAATTACAGCTTTCATTTCCAAGGATTTTACCATTTTCACGCTGATAATCCCAAAAACGGAGTTATGACCCTTCAAGATAAAAAATATGAATGAATAGAAGTGTTGAAGTCTTAAAGTTATTGGAGCATGCTACCAAGGTGAAGAAGCAAGTCAAAGTAAGAAAAAAACATTATAGGTTATCCCACAGTTCTGTTAGTTATTTGAATCTCATAGGAGTTACTAGTGGTGAATTGGTGAGTTGTTGCAATAAGACACATATGAAGGCTGAAACAACACCTGTTGATGTGAATATGAAGAATTATAGCTTGCATTTCCAAGGATTTGACCACTTTCAAGCTAAGAATCCCAAAAACGGAGTTATGTTCAAGATAAAAAATAAGAATGAATAGAAGTGTTGAAGTCTAAAAGTTATTGGAGCATGCTACCAAGGTGAAGAAGTAAGAAAGAAGCATTATAGCTTATCCCACAGTTCTGTAAGTTATTTGAATCTCATACGAGTTTCTAATGGTGAATTTGGGAGTTGTAGAATAATGACACATATAGAGGCTGGAACAACACATATTAATTTGAATATGAAAAATCAAAGTTTTCATTTCCCAGGATTTGACTATTTCCAAGCTGAGAATCTCAAAAATGGAGTTATGACCCTTCAAGATAAAAATGATTGTGAATAGAAGTGTTGAAGTCTTAAAGTAATTGTAGCATGCTACCAAGGTGGAGAAGCAAGTCAAAGTAAGAAAAAAATATCATAGGTTATCCCACAGTTCTGTTAGTTATTTGATTCTCATAGGAGTTTTTAATGGTGAATTTGGGAGTTGTATGAAGAAGACACATATAGAGGCTGAAACAACACCTATTGACGTGAATATGAACAATCAAAGTTTTCATTTCCTAGGATTTGACCATTTACAAGAGAATCCCAAAAATGGAGTTATGACCCTTAAAGATAGTAATGATAGTGAATATAAGTGTTGAAGTCGTATAGTAGTTGCAGTATGCTACCTAGGTTTAGAAGCAAAACAAAGTAAAAAAAGCATTATAGCTTACCCACAGTTATGTTAGTTATTTGAATCTTATTGGAGTTTCTAATGGCTAATTTTCGAGTTGTAGCAAGAAGACACATATGGAGGCTGAAACAACACCTATTGATGTGCATATGAAAAATCAAAGCTTTCATTTCCAAGGATTTGACGATTTTCAAGCTGAGAATCCCAAAAACGGAGGTATGACACTTCAAGATAAAAAATCAGAATGAATAGAAGTGTTGAAGTCTTAAAGTTATTGGAGCATGCTACCAACGTGGAGAGGCAGGTCAAAGTAAGAAAAAAGCATTATAGCTTATCCCACAGTTCTGTAAGATATTTGAATCTCATACGAGTTTCTAATGGTGAATTTGGGAGTTGTAGGATGAAGACACATATGGAGGCTGAAACAACACCTATTGATGTGAATATGAAGAATCAAAGTGTTCATTTCCCAGGATTTGACTATTTCCAGGCTGAGAATCTCAAAAATGGAGTTATGACCCTTCAAGATAGAAATGATAGTGAATAGAAGTGTTGAAGTCTTATAGTAGTTGCAGTATGCTACCTAGGTTTAGAAGCAAAACAAAGTAAGAAAAAGCATTATAGCTTAACCCAAAGTTATATTAGTTATTTGAACTTATTGGAATTTCTAATGGCTAATTTCGGAGTTGTAGCAAGAAGACACATATGGAGGCTGAAACAACACCTATTGATGTGAATATGAAGAATTACAGCGTTCATTTCCAAGGATTTGACCATTTTCACACTGAGAATCCCAAAAACGGAGTTAAGACCCTTCAAGATAAAAAAATGAGAATGAATAGAAGTGTTGAAGTCTTAAAGTTATTGGGGCATGCTACCAAGGTGGAGAAGCAAGTCAAAGTAAGAAAAAAGCATTATAGCTTATCCCATAGTTTTGTAAGTTATTTGAATCTCATACAAGTTTCTAATGGTGAATTTGGGAGTTGTAGGAAGAAGACACATATGGAGGCTGAAACGACACCTATTGAGGTGAATATGAAGAATCAAAGTTTTCATTTCCCAGGATTTGACTATATCTAAGCTGAGAATTTCAAAAATGGAGTTATGACCCTTCAAAATAGAAATGATTTTGAATAGAAGTGTTGAAGTCTTAAAGTAATTGTAGCATGCTACCAAGGTGGAGAAGCAAGTCAAAATAAGAAAAAAACATTATAGGTTATCCCACAGTTCTGTTAGTTATTTGATTCTCATAGGAGTTTTTAATTGTGAATTCGGGAGTTGTATGAAGAAGACACATATAAAGGCTGAAACAACACCTATTGACGTGAATATGAAAAATCAAAGTTTTCATTTCCTAGGATTTGACAATTTTCAAGAGAATCCCAAAAACGGAGTTATGACCCTTAAAGATAGAAATGATAGTGAATATAAATGTTGAAGTCTTATAGTAGTTGCAGTATGCTACCTAGGTTTAGAAGCAAAACAAAGTAAGAAAAAAGCATTATAGCTTAACCTATAGTTATGTTCGTTATTTGAATCTTATTGGAGTTTCTAATGGCTAATTTGGGAGTTGTAGCAAGAAGACACATATGGAGGCTGAAACAACACCTATTGATGTGCATTTGAAAAATCAAAGCTTTCATTTCCAAGAATTTGACGATTTTCAAGCTGAGAAGAAGACACATATGAAGGCTGAAACAACACCTATTGATGTGAATTTGAAGGATCAAAGTTTTTGTTTCCCAAGATTTGACCATTTTCAAGCTTAGAATCCTAATAATGGAGTTATGACACTTCATGATAGAAATGATAGTGCATAGAATTGTTGAAGTCTTAAAGTAGTTGCAGCATGCTACCAAGGTGGAGAAGCAAGTCAAAGTAAGAAAAAATCATTATAGCTTATCCCACAGTTCCGTTAGTTAATTGAATCTTATAGGAGTTTCTAGTGGTGAATTGGGGAGTTGTAGCGAGAAGACACATATGGAGGCTGAAACAACACCTATTGATGTGAATATGAAGAATTACAGCTTCCATTTCCACGGATTTTACCATTTTCACGCTGATAATCCCAAAAACGGAGTTATGACCCTTCAAGATAAAAAATATGAATGAATAGAAGTGTTGAAGTCTTAAAGTTATTGGAGCATGCTACCAAAGTGGAGAAGCAAGTTAAAGTAAGAAAAAAACATTATAGGTTATCCCACAGTTCTGTTACTTATTTGAATCTCATAGGAGTTACTAGTGGTGAATTGGTGAGTTGTTGCAATAAGACACATATGAAGGCTGAAACAACACCTGTTGATGTGAATATGAAGAATTATAGCTTGCATTTCCAAGGATTTGACCACTTTCAAGCTAAGAATCCCAAAAACGGAGTTATGTTCATGATAAAAAATAAGAATGAATAGAAGTGTTGAAGGCTAAAAGTTATTGGAGCATGCTACCAAGGTGAAGAAGCAAGTCAAAGTAAGAAAAATGCATTAGAGCTTATCCCACAGTTCTGTAAGATATTTGAATCTCATACGAGTTTCTAATGGTGAATTTGGGAGTTGTAGAAATATGACACATATAGAGGCTGGAACAACACCTATTAATTTGAATATAAAAGATCAAAGTTTTCATTTCCCAGGATTTGACTATTTCCAAGCTGAGATTCTCAAAAATGGAGTTATGACCCTTCAAGATAAAAATGATTGTGAATAGAAGTGTTGAAGTCTTAAAGTAATTGTAGCATGCTACCAAGGTGGAGAAACAAGTCAAAGTAAGAAAAAAACATTATAGGTTATCCCACGGTTCTGTTAGTTATTTGATTCTCATAGGAGTTTTTAATGGTGAATTTGGGAGTTGTATGAAGAAGACACATATAGAGGCTGAAACAACACCTATTGACGTGAATATGAACAATCAAAGTTTTCATTTCCTAGGATTTGACCATTTTCAAGAGAATCCCAAAAATGGAGTTATGACCCTTAAAGATAGTAATGATAGTGAATATAAGTGTTGAAGTCGTATAGTAGTTGCAGTATGCTACCTAGGTTTTGAAGCAAAACAAAGTGAAAAAAGCATTATAGCTTAACCCACAGTTATGTTAGTTATTTGAATCTTATTGGAGTTTCTAATGGCTAATTTCCGAGTTGTAGCAAGAAGACACATATGGAGGCTGAAACAACACCTATTGATGTGCATATGAAAAATCAAAGCTTTCATTTCCAAGGATTTGGCGATTTTCAAGCTGAGAATCCCTAAAACGGAGGTATGACACTTCAAGATAAAAAATCAGAATGAATAGAAGTGTTGAAGTCTTAAAGTTATTGGAGCATGCTACCAACGTGGAGAAGCAAGTCAAAGTAAGAAAAAGCATTATAGCTTATCCCACAGTTCTGTAAGTTATTTGAATCTCATACGAGTTTCTAATGATGAATTTGGGAGTTGTTGGACGAAGACACATATGGAGGCTGAAACAACACCTATTGATGTGAATATGAAGAATCAAAGTGTTCATTTCCCAGGATTTGACTATTTCCAAGCTGAGAATCTAAAAAATGGAGTTATGACCCTTCAAGATAGAAATGATAGTGAATAGAACTGTTGAAGTCTTAAAGTAATTGTAGCATGCTACCAAGGTGGAGAAGTAAGTCAAAGTAAGAAAAAAACATTATAGGCTATCCCACAGTTCTGTTAGTTATTTGATTCTCATAGGAGTTTTTAATGGTGAATTTGGGAGTTGTATGATGAAGACACATATAGAGGCTGAAACAACACCTATTGACGTGAATATGAAAAATCAAAGTTTTCATTTGCTAGGATTTGACCAATTTCAAGCTGAGAATCCCAAAAACGGAGTTATGACCCTTAAAGATAGAAATGATAGTGAATATAAGTGTTGAAGTCTTATAGTAGTTGCAGTATGCTACCTAGGTTTAGAAGCAAAACAAAGTAAGAAAAAGCATTATAGCTTAACCCAAAGTTATATTAGTTATTTGAACTTATTGGAATTTCTAATGGCTAATTTCGGAGTTGTAGCAAGAAGACACATACGGATGCTGAAACAACACCTATTGATGTGAATATGAAGAATTACAGCTTTCATTTCCAAGGATTTGACCATTTTCACAGTGAGAATCCCAAAAACGGAGTTAAGACCCTTCAAGATAAAAATAAAGAGAATGAATAGAAGTGTTGAAGTCTTAAAGTTATTGGAGCATGTTACCAAGGTGGAGAAGCAAGTCAAAGTAAGAAAAAAGCATTATAGCTTATCCCACAGTTCTGTAAGTTATTTGAATCTCATACGAGTTTCTAATGGTGAATTTGGGAGTTGTAGGAAGAAGACACATATGGAGACTGAAACGACACCTATTGATGTGAATATGAAGAATCAAAGTTTTCATTTCCCAGGATTTGACTATATCCAAGCTGAGAATCTCAAAAATGGAGTTATGACCCTTCAAAATAGAAATGATTGTGAATAGAAGTGTTGAAGTCTTAAAGTAATTGTAGCATGCTACCAAGGTGGAGAAGCAAGTCAAAGTAAGAAAAAAACATTATAGGTTATCCCACAGTTCTATTAGTTATTTGATTCTCATAAGAGTTTTTAATGGTGAATTCGGGAGTTGTATGAAGAAGACACATATAAAGGCTGAAACAACACCTATTGACGTGAATATGAAAAATCAAAGTTTTCATTTCCTAGGATTTGACAATTTTCAAGAGAATCCCAAAAACGGAGTTATGACCCTTAAAGATAGAAATGATAGTGAATATAAGTGTTGAAGTCTTATAAGTGAATTTGGGAGTTGTATGAAGAAGACACATATGGAGGCTGACACAATACCTATTGATGTGAATTTGAAGAATCAAAGTTTTCGTTTCCAAGGATTTGACCATTTTCAAGCTTAGAATCCTAAAAAATGGAGTTATGACCCTCCAAGATAAAAATGATAGTGAATAGAAATGTTGAAGTCTTAAAGTAGTTGCAGTATGCTATCAAGGTGGAGAAGCAAGTCAAAGTAAGAAAAGTGCATTATAGCTTATCCCACAGTTCTGTTAGTTATTTGAATCTCATAGGATTTTTAGTGGAGAATTTGGGAGTTGTATGAAGAAGACACATATGGAGGCTGAAACAACACCTATTGATGTGAATTTGAAGAATCAAAGTTTTATTTTCCAAGGATTTGACCATTTTCAAGCTTAAAATCCTAAAAATGGAGTTATAACTCTTCAAGATAGAAATGATAGTGAATAGAAATGTTGAAGTCTTAAAGTAGTTGCAACATGCTACCAAGGTGGAGAACCAACTTAAAGTAAGAAAAATCATTATAGCTTATCCCACAGTTCCGTTAGTTATTTGAATCTCATAGGAGTTTCTAGTGGTGAATTGGGGAGTTGTAGCAAGAAGACACATATGGAGGCTGAAACAACACCTATTGATGTGAATATGAAGAATTACAGCTTTCATTTCCAAGGATTGGACCATTTTCACGCTGAGAATCCCAAAAACGGAGTTATGACCCTTCAAGATAAAAAATGAGAATGAATAGAAGTGTTGAAGTCTTAAAGTTATTGGACCATGCTACCAAGGTGGAGAAGCAAGTCAAAGTAAGAAAAAAACATTATAGGTTATCCCACAGTTCTGTTAGTTATTTGAATCTCATAGGAGTTTCTAGTGGTGTACTGGTGAGTTGTTGCAAGAAGACACATGTGGAGGCTAAAACAACACCTATTGATGTAAATATTAAGAATTATAGCTTTCATTTCCAGAGATTTGACCATTTTCAAGCTGAGAATCCCAAAAACGGAGTTATGACCCTTCAAGATAAAAAATGAGAATGAATAGAAGTGTTGCAGTCTTAAAGTGATTGGAGCATGATACCAAGGTGGAGAAGCAAGTCAAAGTAAGAAAAAAGCATTATAGCTTATCCCACAGTTCTGTAAGTTATTTGAATCTCATATGAGTTTCTAATGGGGAATTTGGGAGTTGTAGGAAGAAGACACATATGGAGGCTGAAACAACACCTATTGATGTGAATATGAAGAATCAAAGTTTTCATTTCCCAGAATTTGACTATATCCAAGCAGAGAATCTCAAAATTGGAGTTATGACCCTTCAAAATAGAAATGATTGTGAATAGAAGTGTTGAAGTCTTAAACTAATTGTAGCATGCTACCAAGTTCAAAGCAAGTCAAAGTAAGAAAAAAACATTAGAGGTATCCCACAGTTCTGTTAGTTATTTGATTCTCATAGGAGTTTTTAATGGTGAATTTGAGAGTTGTATGAAAAAGACACATATAGAAGCTGAAACAACACCTATTGACGTGAATATGAAAAGTCAAAGTTTTAAAATCCTAGGATTTGACCATTTTCAAGCTGAGAATCCTAAAAATGGAGTTATGACCCTTAAAGATAGAAATGATGGTGAATATAAGTGTTGAAGTCTTATAGTAGTTGCAGTATGCTACCTAGGTTTATAAGCAAAACAAAGTAAGAAAAAAGCATTATAGCTTAACCCATATTTATGTTAGTTATTTGAATCTTATTGGAGTTTCTAATGGCTAATTTGGGAGTTGTAGCAAGAAGACACATATGGAGGCTGAAACAACACCTATTTATGTTAATTTGAAGAATCAAAGTTTTCGTTTCCAAGGATTTGACCATTTTCAAACTTAGAATTGATATGTTAGGAATTTGTCCCATATTAACTGGTCTTTTCATATTGTTTTCGAGTCTTTTCTAGTTCTTTTTGTGTCTTTTCAGGTATTTTGAGGCTCTGGAGCATGGATTGAAGATATTGGAAGACATTGGAGCAAAAGAAGCAATTTCGAGCCAAAAGTCGATTTTTCGCCGGTCGAGCACCTGCTCGGACCTGGCGAGCACATGCTCAACCTATTTTACCTAGGGACGCATTTTTATTTTATTTTATTTTATTTTTAGAAAAAATAGAGGCCAGCCGCCTTAGACTTATATCACGTTCGTTCTGAGACTCAGTTCTTCATTCTAGGTTTATTTTTTTTGGTTTTCAAGACTACATACTTTGTTCCTTTGTTCGATTTGGATTTATATTATTCAGCCTTGGATCTCTGTTCCTCTACTGTCGATCAATCCACAACTTGTTTGAGAAGTTTTCCTGAACCTTATTCTTTCAATAAATCATGAATTCATCTCTTTGCTTTGTTGTATTTGATCTTGCCATGTGTGAGTAGATCCATAGCTAGATTAGGGTTTTCAATGGTGAATTAGGTTGTTAATGGCTGAGCACAAATAGGAATGGAATTTATATGTCTTCGCCAATAGAGGTTCGTAATGCCTAGGTTAGCTTGATCACCTAGCCTATGATTTTTAGGTTAAACTTATTCATGAGAAAACTCTAGGTTGCTAGAAAAATCATTGGTGAGCAATTGATGCGCAGCCAACGAGAGTTGATTGCTGCGGTTGATTGTGAAATTATTGAACTTGTTTGTTAATGCTTATCGTCTTCATTAGATCCGGGCGAGAGTTTCGGACTCTAGGTTGTTAGATAAAGGTGTCGATACATCACAAGAGTGGGGCGACATTCATTTGTGTTTGAGTTCTAGACCGGTAGTTAATTGGCCCTGAATAGTTGCTCAGTTTTATCTCCTAATCACCAGCGAAATACCTTGACCTAGTGTCTTTAATTAATTGTTTACACCGATTTTATTTTATTATTTTGCTGTTCCGAAAAATACACAAATCTCATTGTCTTAGCTTTGAATTAAAATCTCATAATTTCATAGCGTAACCTTGGTCTCTGTGGATTCGATTCCTTTTATACTATTGCGATTGTTATGTGCACTTGCAGTATTTAATTGGGTTAAAACTCGACACATCATGTTTTTGGCGCCGTTGCCGGGGACCAATTGCGTTACCTTTGATTTTTGATTTTGTTTATAGTCTAAGAAACTACTGATCTTAATTTTTATTTGTTTCTGCTATGTGTCAGGTGCATGACCAGTAGAAGAACAAGAAGAAATTGCACCGAAGATCTAGCCATCCTCACCAACGAAGAGTTAGCTCGCATCGAACGACAAAACCGTCAAAAGAGACTTACAGCTGCTCCGGTTATCATGGCTGAACAAGACAATGGTATGGCTGCTCAGTTATAGTTTCTAAGGGATCAGATTGCTCAGTTGAGAAGAGATCAACCGCCAGCTCCACGAGTTCAGCCGGGTATAGGGGTTCGGATAACCCCCATGCATTTTATCAAAACCGGTCAGCTATAGTTTCTCCAACAATTCAGAGGCAAGATTATGAGATCAAGCCTCAGATGATCACATTGGTGAAACAGCACCTCTTTCACGGACTGCCAGCCGAGATACCGATGGACCACATCGAAAATTTTGAAGAAATCTGCAGCACCACCGGTTCTAATGGGGTACCGTCAGAATTTCTAAAATGCAAGCTGTTTCCGTTTTTTCTTGCTGACAAGGCTCAGAGATGGTTGAAGTCATTGCAAGCCGGTTCTTTGAGGACGTGGGATGAAGTTAGAGCTGCCTTTTTGGACCACTTCTACACTAAGTCCAAGACAGCCGCTCTACGGAACAAGATTTCGTCTTTCCAACAACATTCTGGTGAAGCTTTTTGTGAAGCTTGGGAGAGACTAAAGGAATACCGAAGGGAGTGTCCCCATCATGGTTTTAAAGATGAACAGATTCTGGGAATATTTTATCATGGAGTTGAATGGGATTACCGCAACGCCCTAAATGCTGCGAGTAACGGGGATTTTATGACCAAGACAAGAGATGGTGCTTTTGAGCTGATAGAGAACCTTGCTTCAAGCTCTAGCAACAGGTCTCATGAGTATGATAGGTCCAAGAAAGTTAACAGTGTGGACACTCAGAAGATAGATGAGCTGACAGCAAAGGTAAATTTACTCCTACGCGAAAGTCAAAGACCGGTCAAGTTTGTGGAAGAAAATGGAGCTGCGCCCGTTTCTCAAGAGTTTGAGGAAGATGACGATGCTGGAATACATGAGGTTAACTATGTAAGTGGTCAGGGATATGTCCAGAACCGTGGGTTTAATCAAAATTATCGAAGCCACCCCAACCTCTCGTACCGAAGCACAAATGTCGAAAACCCACAAGACCAAGTTTATCCGCAACAAGGGGGTATCACTCAGTTACCACAAGCTCAGGATTTTCAAAAATTCTACTCCAGCAACACTCAGGGGAAGCAGTACATCCCTAATCAGAATCAGAATCGGTTCCAAGGAGGAAACCAACAACAAAACACCCAATTCGCTACACCACAACAAGCTGTCTCCGCGCCTACATCTCAAGATGAACTGAAAAGTCTTATGCAGCAGCTGATGGTTAACCAACAGAAGGCGTCTACTGAGATAAATGCCAAGGTAGATCACATGTACACTGATTTAAACGCGAAGTATGAAGCTGTTACCGCGCATGTGAAGAAACTTGATACACAAGTAGCCCAAACCGCCGAGGCTATCAAGAGACCAGCTGGAGCTCTTCCAGGTAAAGATGAACTGCCCAGTAATGCATATCACGTGAATGCTGTTGAGTTGAGGAGTGGAAAGTTGCTGGTACCGCCTACGATGAGAAGCTTCCACGGAAAGGCTAAGGAGAAAAATTCCGAGCACCAGGCTCAAGGGAGTGATTCTGCTGTGAAAGATGGGCACGTTGAGGTTGGATCAAGCTCAGGAACACCTCTGGGAACTGTTCCAAACGATTCTGAAGAAAAATTTTCTGAGCACCCCAATCCTGTTTCGGAGCACCTGCTCCCACAGGGTGCTCCCATGAAAATTTCAAAAATTCCTGAAACTCCACCAGAACGAGTCTACATACCCAAGGTCCCTTACCCAGTACCTCCAAGGAAATCTCGTAAGGATTTGGAAGATGCAAAGTGCAAGGAGATGCTTAAGGATTTGACGGTAAAACCTCCCTTGGTTGATGCCGTGCAAATGATGCCTTCTCTCAAGCGATACATGAAGGAGCTGGTTACTGGTATGGTTGTTGAGGAAGAGAGTGTTATGATTGTTTCTAAGGAGTGCAGCGCCATACTTCAGAGTAAGGTGTTGAAAAAGAAGGAAGATCCCGGGAGGTTTGTTATCTCGGTGAAGATAGGACCGTGCACATTCGCTTGTTCTCTGTGTGACTTAGGCTCCAGCGTCAATCTGATGCCATATTCTGTGGCCAAGCGTCTGGGATTCACCAAGTTCAAGCCTACAAAGATCTCATTGGTTTTTGCGGATCGGTCTACAAAGCTTCCGGTGGGTATTATCGAAGATATGCACGTCCGAATTGGGGATACATTCATCCCAACTGATTTTGTGGTTCTGGAACTTGATGAAGAACCCAAGGACCCATTGATATTGGGTAGAGCTTTCTTATGCACGGCTCGTGCTATCATTGATGTTGAAGAAGGCATAGTTGATCTCCGTCTTGGAGATATGTTAGTTCGGTTTGAGATGAGCAAGCTTCTCAAGAAACCGATGATTGATGGGCAGACATTTGTGATCCATGATGAGTCAGAGATAGCCGAAGATGTGGTTGAAGAGATCTTAGCAAGCGATCCTTTAGAAGTCGCTTTGACTAAACCCGAGGGTGAACACGGTTTTTTGAGTGAAGACACCCATGGATTCGCCAAGTTTCTTGATGCTAACATCAGAGTGGAGGAAGGAGATAAATTTCTGAGCCTGGGAGAAGGCACAAAAACCGAGGTCCAGCGAGCACCCCAGCGAGCACAAGGAGCACCTGCTCCGAAAAATCCGATTTTAGGAAGCCCTTGGAGTGAGCTGAAAGCTCCAAAGCTTGAGTTGAAGACCCTCCCAGCAGGACTCAGGTATGTTTTTCTTGGTCCGAACTCCACATATCCCGTTATAGTGAATGCAAACTTGAACAATGTAGAGATTACCTTGCTTTTGTGTGAATTGAGAAAGTATAGGAAGGCTCTAGGATATTCACTAGATGATATCATTGGTATATCCCCTGACTTATGCATGCACAGGATACACCTAGAGGATGAATCTATGACTTCTGTCGAGCATCAGAGGCGGTTAAACCCTAACCTCAAGGATGTCGTCAAGAAAGAGATAATGAAACTTCTAGAGGCTGGTGTCATTTATGCGATTTCTGACAGTAAGTGGGTCAGCCCTGTGCATGTAGTTCCTAAGAAAGGAGGTATCACAGTGATTAAAAATGATAGGGGCGAACTGATACCAACTAGGACAGTAACACGGACATAAGATGTGCATAGATTATCGGAAATTGAATGCTGCTACTCGCAAGGATCATTTTTCGTTACCATTTATTGACCAGATGCTAGAGCGTCTAGCTAATCATCCATATCACTGTTTCTTAGATTTTTTTTCAGGATTTTTCCAGATCCCCATCCACCCGGACGATCAAGAGAAGACGACATTCACATGTCCTTACGGCACCTTCGCATACCGTCGTATGCCATTCGGTTTGTGTAATGCTCCAGCAACGTTTCAACATTGTATGATGTCTATATTTACTGACCTTATTGAGGATATTATGGAAGTATTTATGGACGATTTTTCTGTGTATGGGAGTTCGTTTTCTTCTTGTTTGTCTAATTTGTGCAGGGTATTGCAAAGGTGCGAGGAGAAGCATCTAGTTCTCAACTGGGAGAAGTGTCACTTCATGGTCTGAGATGGGATAGTGCTAGGGCACAAGATATCAGAGAAAGGGATCGAAGTTGACAAGGCAAAAATAGAAGTCATGATGAGTTTGCAACCACCTAATTCGGTTAAGGGAATCCGCAGTTTTTTGGGACACGCGGGGTTCTACCGTCGCTTCATCAAAGACTTTTCTAAGATTGCTAGACCTCTTACAAGATTGCTGTGTAAGGAGGTGAAGTTTGAATTTGATAGTGACTGTTTGGCCGCTTTTCATACCATTAAGGGAGCCTTGGTTAGTGCACCGATAGTACAACCGCCAGATTGGGAGCTACCATTTGAGGTAATGACGGATGCAAGTGATTTTGCTGTGGGAGCTGTTCTAGGTCAGAGGAGAGACAAGAAGCTCCACGTGATTTATTATGCCAGTCGGACAATGGACGATGCTCAGTGTCGGTACGCCACTACCGAGAAGGAATTATTAGCGATTGTTTTCGCTTTTGAGAAGTTCAGGTCATACCTCGTCGGATCAAAGGTAATTGTTCACACAGATCATGCTGCATTGAAGTATTTGCTGACAAAGAAGGATGCAAAGCCCAGGTTATTGAGGTGGATTCTGTTGCTACAAGAGTTTGATCTAGAGATAAAGGACAAGAAAGGGTCCGAAAATGGGGTTGCGGATCACTTGAGCAGGTTGCAGATTGAAGAGGACACACCCATGGAGGATAGTCTACCAGATGAACAGATCTATTTTATCAGCACTTGCAAAAATTTCCGAGCACCTGACTGAGCATCCGACCGAGCACCCGATGGAGCACCTGCTCCCGAAAATTCTTGTGAATTAATTCAAACAGGTCAGTCCTCTGGTTTCCCATGGTTTGGAGAGATAGCAAACTTCTTGGCTGCTGATAAGGTTCCTGAGAACCTAGTGGGAAGCAAAAGGAAGAAGTTTTTCCGCGATGTTAGGCGGTACTATTGGGATGAACCATTTTTGTACAAACAGTATTCGGATGGGCTGTATAGGAGATGTGTATCTGAGGCAGAGATCCCAGGGATTCTACAGCATTACCACAGTTCGTCATATGCTGGACACTTTGCCACATTCAAAAAAGTTTCAAAGGCTTTACAAGCCGGTTATTGGTGGCCGACGATGTTCCGTGATGCACACAGATTTGTTTCTAGGTGTGATGCGTGTCAAAGGCAAGGAAACATCAGTAAGTGCAATGAGATGCCCCTGAATTTTATTCTGGAAGTTGAAGTTTTTGATGTATGGGGCATAGACTTCATAAGGTAGCTTCTCCCTATCACCCTCAAACTAGTGGTCAGGTCGAGATTTCCAACAGGGAGATAAAGAGTATCCTACAGAAGACAGTGAGCATCACGCGTAAGGATTGGTCCAAGAAGTTGGATGACGCTCTATGGGCGTATAGGACCGCGTATAATACACCATTGGGGACAACGCCTTTTCATTTGGTATATGGGAAGGCATGCCACCTTCCGGTGGAACTGGAGTACAAAGCGGCCTGGGCCATTAAATTGCTCAACTTCGACATCCTACCAGCATTTGAGAGGAGATCCATGCAGCTGCACGAGTTGGAGGAAATTAGGCATCTCGCCTACGACAACTCAAGGATTTACAAAGAGCGAATAAAAGCCTACCATGAGAAGAGGATCATCCCCAGGAGTTTCTCTCCCAACGATCAGGTACTATTGTTCAACTCTCGTCTCAGATTATTTCCAGGTAAGCTGAAGTCCAGATGGTCTGGCCCCTTCATGATCAAGGAGGTTAGACCGCATGGAGCCGTGGTGTTGCTAAACGCAAAAGGAGACGAATTCATGGTAAATGCCCAAAGGATCAAGCCGTATCTTGCGGATACACACATTGGAGAAGGTGATACTTTCGCCTTAGGTGATGTTCCTCATGCTTAAACGGTCTACAAAGTCGAGCTAACGACTTAAAACAAGCGCTTGGTGGGAGGCAACCCACCAGTAAGGTTTCTTGTACATATTTCATTCTAAATTTCTTTCAATACTAACTTTTTGTGATTTCAGTTTTAATCACATATATATATATATAAAAAAAAAAAAAGGTATCGAGCACCCCAGAACTTGACCGAGCACCTGCTCCACTAGGGTGCTCCATGGGCGACGACTCTGACACCGCCACTACTCAGTGATATCCCCCTTTACCCTCTATCTCCATTGTATTATCCATGTGTGTTTTTTTTTTCTTTGTCGCCAATCTCTCGCTCTTTTTCACACCGGAGACGGTGTGATTTCAGTCCGGGGGGGGGGAGGTTAGCTATTTTATATTTTATTGAGTCTTGTTGTTGTGTCAGTCCCAAGAGTCTTAGATTTTTTTTGTGAATCAGGTCCTGCTGCTTGGTTTACTTTTATTGAGTCTGTTTTGAGTCAAAAGTTTGTTTGGGAATTATGAACTTGATCTATTGGATTTATTTTCGGACTAGGGATTACTTGTAGGACTCACAGCTTGGCCAAAGTTCTGTATCGGAAAGGCATTGGGCGGATTGAATATTCCCCAAAGCTCACGCTCAGGGGGAAATAGGCTGAACCTATGTCACCTCTAATCTTTATTGGACCCTAACCTGATCTCTAATTTCTTTCTCAGGGGTTTGATGTTCATTAGGGAAGACCTATTGGAGCCAAACAAGACCACGCAACTCTCCACAAAGTATGATATTCCTCTCTCACTCCCCTTCATTACACCGAGAAAAAGAAAGAAAAGAAGAGAAAAAGAAAATAAAAAGAAGAAGTTCAAAGCAATAAGCCGAAGTGAACCAAGGGATGATGCGTAGACCCATGTATCCTTTGTGAACTCATGGAAAGCTTGTTGTAAGGGAAACTAAAAATCGAAGTGAACCAAGGGATGATACGTAGACCCGTGTATCCTTTGTGACCTCATGGAGATTCGTCCCACAAAATAAAGAAGAAGCATCAGAAAGGTGATGGCTGTGTTAAAGGGTGAAGCATCGGCAAATGAAAACCGATGGCTGTAAAGAATAAACAGAAAGATGATGGCGTGGAAAGAGGGAAAGAGGGGAGAGGAAAGTTATATGGGAGAGGGTCTTTGGTTAGAAGAAGTTGGCACCTTTTGGACCGATTTCCCCTGGTAAGATCACTGTACTTTTATTTTCATTAATCTATGTAAGAGATGACAGTGGGGATTCCGAAACTTCTGTTGGGTTGTGAGTTATTAAGGTTAGGTTATGAACCCCACGGCTAATTACGGTACATGTCCTAAGGTCCAGTGAAGAAGGTATGAAGTTCGAAATTTTTCCAACAAGCAAGTGAGTTCCCATGATTTTCAAACCTCTTCTCAGTTCTTGATCTTGTTTTGTTTGAGGACAAACAAAGGTCTAAGTCCGGGGGAGTTGATATGTTAGGAATTTGTCCCATATTAACTAGTCTTTTCATATTGTTTTCGAGTCTTTTCTAGTTCTTTTTGTGTCTTTTCAGGTATTTTGAGGCTCTGGAGCATGGATTGAAGATATTGGAAGACATTGGAGCAAAAGAAGCAATTTCGAGCCAAAAGACGATTTTTCGCCGGTCGAGCACCTGCTCGGACCTGGCGAACACCTGCTCAACCTATTTTACCTAGGGACGCATTTTTATTTTATTTTATTTTATTTTTAGAAAAAATAGAGGCCAGCCGCCTCAGACTTATATCACGTTCGTTCTGAGACTCAGTTCTTCATTCTAGGTTTATTTTTTTTGGTTTTCAAGACTACACACTTTGTTCCTTTGTTCGATTTGGATTTATATTATTCAGCCTTGGATCTCTGTTCCTCTACTGTCGATCAATCCACAACTTGTTTGAGAAGTATTCCTGAACCTTATTCTTTCAATAAATCATGAATTCATCTCTTTGCTTTGTTGTATTTGATCTTGCCATGTGTGAGTAGATCCATAGCTAGATTAGGGTTTTCAATGGTGAATTAGGTTGTTAATGGCTGAGCACAAATAGGAATGGAATTTATATGTCTTCGCCAATAGAGGTTCGTAATGCCTAGGTTAGCTTGATCACCTAGCCTATGATTTTTAGGTTAAACTTATTCATGAGAATGCTCTAGGTTCCTAGAAAAATCATTGGTGAGCAATTGACGCGCAGCCAACGAGAGTTGATTGCTGCGGTTGATTGTGAAAATATTGAACTTGTTTGTTAATGCTTATCGTCTTCATTAGATCCGGGCGAGAGTTTCAGACTCTAGGTTGTTAGATAAAGGTGTCGATACATCACGAGAGTGGGGCGACATTCATTTGTGTTTGAGTTTTAGACCGGTAGTTAATTGGCCCTGAATAGTTGCTCAGTTTTATCTCCTAATCACCAGCGAAATACCTTGACCTAGTGTCTTTAATTAAATGTTTACACCGATTTTATTTTATTATTTTGCTGTTCCGAAAAATACACAAATCTCATTGTCTTAGCTTTGAATTAAAATCTCATAATTTCATAGCGTAACCTTGGTCTCTGTGGATTCGATTCCTTTTATACTATTGCGATTGTTCTGTGCACTTGAAGTATTTAATTGGGTTAAAACTCGACACATCAAGAATCCTAAAAATGGAGTTGTGACCCTTCAAGATAAAAATGATAGTGAATAGAAATGTTGAAGTCTTAAAGTAGTTGCAGCATGCTATCAAGGTGGAGAAGCAAGTCAAAGTTAGAAAAGAGCATTATAGCTTATCCCACAGTTCTGTTAGTTATTTGAATCTCATAGGAGTTTTTAATGGACAATTTGGGAGTTGTATGAAGAAGACACATATGGAGGCTGAAACAACACCTATTGATGTGAATTTGAAGAAACAAAGTTTTCGTTTCCAAGGATTTGACCATTTTCAAGCTTAAAATCCTAAAAATGGAGTTATGACCCTTCAAGATAGAAATGATAGTGAATAGAAATGTTGAAGTCTTAAAGTAGTTGTAGCATGCTACCAAGGTGGAGAAGCAACTTAAAGTAAGAAAAAATCATTATAGCTTATCCCACAGTTCCATTAGTTATTTGAATCTCATAGGAGTTTCTAGTGGTGAATTGGGGAGTTGTAGCAAGAAGTCCCATATAGAGGCAGAAACAATACCAATTGATGTGAATATGAAGAATTACAGCTTTCATTTTCATGGATTTGACCATTTTCAAGCTGAGAATCCCAGAAATGGATTTATGAACCTTCAAGATAGAAATGAGAATGAATACACGTGTTGAAGTCTTAAAGTAGTTGCAGCATGCTATCAAGGTTGAGAAGCAAGTCAAAGTAAGAAAAGAGCATTATAGCTTATCCCACAGTTCTGTTAGTTATTTGAATCTCATAGGAGTTTTAAATGGAGAATTTGGGAGTTGTATAAAGAAGACACATATGGAGGCTGAAACCACAACTATTGATGTGAATTTGAAGAATCAAAGTTCTCGTTTCCAAGGATTTGACCATTTTCAACCTTAAAATCGTAAAAATGGAGTTATGACCCTTCAAGATAGAAATGATAGTGAATAAAAATGTTGAAGTCTTAAAGTAGTTGCAGCATGCTACCAAGGTGGAGAACCAACTTAAAGTAAGAAAAAATCATTATAGCTTATCCCACAGTTCCGTTAGTTATTTGAATCTCATAGGAGTTTCAAGTGGTGAATTGAAGAGTTATAGCATGAAGACACATATAGAGGCTGAAACAACACCTAGTGATGTGAATATGAAGAATTACAGCTTTCATTTCCAAGGATTTGACCATTTTCACGCTGAGAATCCCAAAAACGGAGATATGACCCTTCAAGATAAAAAATGAGAATGAATAGAAGTGTTGAAGTCTTAAAGTTATTGGAGCATGCTACCAATGTGGAGAAGCAAGTCAAAGTAAGAAAAAAACATCATAGGTTATCCCACAGTTCTGTTAGTTATTTGAATCTCATAGGAGTTTCTAGTGGTGTATTGGTGAAGTGTAGCAAGAAGACACATATGGAGGCTGAAACAACACCTATTGATGTAAATATGAAGAATTATAGCTTTCATTTCCAAGGATTTGACCATTTTCAAGCTGACAATCCCAAAAACGGAGTTATGACCCTTCAAGATAAAATATGATTATGAATAGATATGTCGAAGTGTTAAAGTTTTTGGAGAATGCTACCAAGGTAGAAAAGCAAGTCAAAGTAAGAAAAAAGCATTATAGCTTATTGCACAGTTCTGTAAGTTATTTGAATCTCATACGAGTTTCTAATGGTGAATTTAGGAGTTGTAGGAAGAAGAAACATATGGAGGCTGAAACAACACCTATTGATGTGAATTTGAAGAATCAAAGTTTTCGTTTCCAAGGATTTGACCATTTTCAAGCTTAGAATACTAAAAATGGAGTTATGACCCTTCAAGAAAAAAATGATAGTGAATAGAAATGTTGAAGTCTTAAAGTAGTTGCAGCATGCTATCAAGGTGGAAAAGCAAGTCAAAGTAAGAAAAGAGCACTATAGCTTATCCCACAGTTCTGTTAGTTATTTGAATCTCATAGGAGTTTTTAATGGTGAATTTGGGAGTTGTATGAAGAAGACACATATGGAGGCTGAAACAACACCTATTGATGTGAATTTTAAGAATCAAAGTTTTCATTTCCAAAGATTAGACCATTTTAAAGCTTAAAATCCTAAAAATGGAGTTATGACTATTCAAGATAGAAATGATAGTGAATAGAAGTGTTGAAGTCTTAAAGTTATTGGAGCATGCTACCAAGGTGGAGAAGCAAGTCAAAGTAAGAAAAAAACATCATAGGTTATCCCACAGTTCTGTTAGTTATTTGAATCTCATAGGAGTTTCTAGTGGTGAATTGGGGAGTTGTAGCAAGAAGACACATATGGAGGCTGAACCAACAGCTATTGATGTGAATATGAAGAATTACAGCTTTCATTTCCAAGGATTTGACCATTTTCAAGCTGACAATCCCAAAAACGGAGTTCTGAACCTTCTAGATAAAATATGATTATGAATAGAAGTGTTCAAGTCTTAAAGTTATTGGACCATGCTACCAAGGTAGAAAAGCAAGTCAAAGTAAGAAAAAAGAATTATAGCTTATCGCACAGTTCTGTAAGTTATTTGAATCTCATACGAGTTTCTAATGGTGAATTTAGGAGTTGTAGGAAGAAGACACATATGGAGGCTGAAACAACACCTATTGATGTGAATTTGAAGAATCAAAGTTTTTGTTTCCAAGGATTTGACCATTTTCAAGCTTAAAAATTCAAAAATGGAGTTATGACCCTTCAAGATAGAAATGATAGTGAATAGAAATGTTAAAGTCTTAAAGTAGTTGCAGCATGCTACCAAGGTGGAGAACCAACTTAAAGTAAGAAAAAATCATTCTAGCTTATCCCACAGTTCCGTTAGTTATTTGAATCTCATAGGAGTTTCTAGTGGAGAATTGGGGAGTTGTAGCAAGAAGACTGATGTGTCAGAGTTTTAACCCTATATATTTTCTGCAAGTGCACAGACACACGCAGTAGTATATGGGGTATTGAATCCACAGAGAACAAGGTTACACTATGAAATTATAGATTTTAATTTAAGGCTAAGACAAAAGATATGGTTGATTTCAAAACAGAATTGCAAGTAAAATAAATCGGTGTAAAACAATTAATAAAAACACTAGGTCAAGGAATTTCGCTGGTGATTCGAAAACAAGGCTGAGCAACTATTCCGGGCTAACTAACTACCGGTCTAGAACTCAAACATAAATAAATGTCGCCCCACTCTCGTGATGTATCGACAACTTTATCTAACAACCTAGATACCGAAACTCTCGTCTGGACCTAGCGAAGACGATAAGCATTAACAAGCGGGTTCAATATGTTCACAATTAATCGTAGCAATCAACTCTCGTTGGCTACGCACCAATTGCTCGCCAATGATTTATCTAGCAACCTAGAGCACTCTCGTGAATAAGTTTAACTTGAAATCATAGACTAAATGGCCAGTTTAATCTAAGCATTATGAACCTCTATTGGCGAAGACAATATAAATTCTAATCCTATTTGTGCTCAGCCATTAAACCCTAAATCACCATTGAAAACCTTAACCTAGCTAAGGATCTACTCACACATGGCGAAATCAAACACAACCAAGCAATATAATGAATTCATATTATTATTGAAGAGATTAGGGTTCAAAATTCTTCTCAAAACAAAGTGTGGTCTGATCGACAAGAGGAGACAAATCCAAAGCTGGAGTAGCAAATCCAAAGTGATACAAATAGAAAATAGAGGAACAAGGTGGTAGACGTCTTAGAACCAAAAGCTCGTAGAACGAAAACTGAAGTCTGAAAAGAGAACGTGATAGAACGTGATACAAGTCTGAGGCAGCTGGCCTCTTTTTATTCTAAAAATTAAATAAAAACGTGTCTAGGTAAAATAGGTCGAGCACCCCGGGCGAGCACCCTGGCGAGCAGGTGCTCGGGGTGAAAAATTGCCTTTTTGCTCCAAATTGCTTATTTTGCTCCAATGTGCTCAAATATCTTCAATACATGCTCCAGAGCCTCAAAATACCTGAAAAGACACAAAAGAAACTAGAAAAGACTCGAAAACAAGATAAAAAGACTAGTTAAAACGGGACAAAATACTAACATATCAACTCCCCTGGACTTAGACCTTTGTTTGTCCTCAAACAAAACAAGATCAAGAACTGAGAAGAGGTTTTGAAAAATCACGGGAACTCACTTGCTTGTTGGAAAAATTTCGAACTTGATACCTTCTTCACTGGACCTTAGGACATGTATCGTAATTAGCCGTGGGGTTCATAACCTAACCTTAATAAATCACAACTCAACAGAAGTTTCGGAATCCCCACTGTCATCTCTTACATAGATTAATGAAATGAAAGTGCAGTGGTCTTACCAGGAGTAATAGATCCAAAAGGTGCCAACTTCTTCTAACCAAAGACCCTCTCCCATATAGCTTTCCTCTCCCCTCTTTCCGTCTTTCCACGCCACCATCTTTCTGTTTATTCTTTACAGCCATCGGTTTTCATTTGCCGATGCTTCACCCTTTATCACAGCCATCACTTTTCTGATGCTTCTTCTTTATTTTGTGGGACGAATCTCCATGAGGTCACAAAGGATACACGGGTTTACGCATCATCCCTTGGTTCACTTCGAAACTTTTAGTTTCCCTTACAACAAGCTTTCCATGAGGTCACAAAAGATACACGGGTCTACGCATCATCCCTTGGTTCACTTCGGCTTGTTGCTTTGAACTTCTCCTTTTTATTTTCTTTTTCTCTTCTTTTCTTTCTTTTTTTTTTTGTGTAATGAAGGGGAGTGAGAGAGGAATATCATACTTTGTGGAGAGTTGCGTGGTCTTGTTTGGCTCGAATAGGTCTTCCCTAATGAACATTAAACCCCTGAGAAAGAAATTGAAGATCAGATTAGGGTTCAATAAGATTTAGAGATAACTTTGGTTCAACCTATTTCCCCGCTGAGTGTGAGCTTTGGGGAATATTTAATCCGCCCAATGCCTTTCCGATACAGAACTTTGGCCAAGCTGTGAGTCATACAAGTAATCCTTAGTCCCAAAATAAATCTAATAGATCAAGTTCATAATTCCCAAACAAACTTTTGACTCAATAAAAGTAAACCAAGCAGCAGGACCTGATTCACTAAAAATCTAAGACTCTTGGGACTGACACAACAACGAGACTCAATAGAATATAAAATAAAATAAAATAACTAACCGCTCCCCGGACTTAAATCACACCATCTCGGGTGTGAAAAAGAACGAGAGATTAGCGACAAATAAAAATAAAAACACACACGGATAATACAATGATGATAGAGGGTATAGGGGGATATCACTCAGTAGTCGCGGTGTCATGCTCGTCGACCATGGAGCACCCTGGTGGAGCAGGTGCTTGCCTCTTCCTACGGTGCAATGGCTGCCCGGAGCCTGAGGTTGAGTTTGAAGGCTGGGGCGAGGCAGCTGCTGCGGCGGTGGTATGGCAATGTTTGCATGATCCTCTACATGAGGCTGTTGTTTCTTTTCGTTGAGTCAATCATCCACCTCCTGTAATCGGCAGTGTCAGCATCATCAGAGATGGGTGGAAGATCAAACTCACCTTGAGTAGAGGCGGCATGATAGGGAAGTGCAAGGCGCGGGACTTGAGTGGCGTCATCGTCGGTGGCATGACGAGATGTGCTTTGACGAGATGTGCTCGGCCTAGCTGATGATGATCGGCTGGGAATGGCGATGAGGTACTATGGAGGTGGGCGGAACGCAAGATCTTCCATGGTGTACAGCTCAGTCACAACCGGGTTCGGAAGCTCGATGAGGTTAGACTCCCCGGTCGCAGTAATGAACTGGTAGTTGCACGGTGCAAGGATGATCTTGGAAGCGAGCAGGTGCTTCATATCCATCCGTGACAGCTGGGTGACACATGAAGCAGTTGAAATATCTACTCGGTGATGGTGAAAGAGTGGAGTTAGGAGACTCCTGATTCGCTCTACTCTCTGCCCTTTGTTGTTCTCGGTTGGGCTGTCTTTGATTCCGCAAATCACCTCGGCAAAGCGGATTCCTAAGTTGGAATGGTACACCTCGAATTGTTCCCTGTTTCCATTCCATACAATATGACCACATCCCAAGAATAAAAGCAGCAACTCATCGATATGGACTTTGTTACCTACAGCTCGGGCAAACAACATGTTGCTGAATATTCTCGCACAAATGCGAAGTGCGGGATGACAGAGGCGGTTCTGACTTGCGGAGTTGGACAAGTATGGTCCCGAGGCGATGTGGCTCCAGAATTCTTTGGACTGTGCGAACGTCTTCGGGGAATCCAGGTTGGTGACTGTCTCGCGAAAGCCATACAAGACGCAAAAATCCCACATAGCCATTTTATATTTCTTTCCTCTAGCAAAGAATGAAAACGTACCCTCATCAAGGGTTGGGGAATCCGGATCATTGTAAGTGAGAGTGGCGGTAAAGGAGGATCGGTGATGGCGCACCGAAAGATTGATGGAGAGCGATAATGGTGGTGACGGATTGCGATGTGATGGATTTGAGATGAGGCAGCGGCTGGAGGAGAGTGTTGTGCGATGTAGTTGCCGAGAGAGAGATATATGTACGATGAAGGTATGTGGAGTCACTCGGTTCGACATTTAAAGTGGAGGGGAGTAGGGTTTTTGGAATTTGGAGGTTAGTGGTGACCAGTGTATGGGCCTGCAAAACAGATAAAGAGGAGGTTAATGGGATTGGGAAAAGGAAAATTTGGATTTTACCTTTTGTTTGTGTTGACTCGTCGAGCACCCTGGCGGAGCAGGTGCTTGGCTAGATCTGGGGTGCTCGATACCCCTCTCTTTTTTTTTTTTTCTTTTTTATATGTGATTAAAACTGAAATCACAAAAAGTTAGTATTGAAAGAAATTTAGAATGAATTATGTACAAGAAACCTTACTGGTGGGTTGCCTCCCACGAAGCGCTTGTTTAACGTCATTAGCTCGACTGCAGCAGCGCCTAAGCCCAAGAGTGTGGGTCCGCAGAAGGATCGGGGTATGGTGGTGGTTTTTGAGATCCCCCAGGCTTAAAGTTAGCCTTCGCCTCTATGACAACATAGGAGCCATTTTGCTTGCCATCAGAAATCGCTGTATAGAACACACCCTTGCTGACTTTAGCGAGAGAGACCCTCTTTTGAGGTAAGTCAACAATAGCTCCTGCTGTAGCGAGGAATGGCCTTCCCAGGATCAATGGCATGTAAGCATTATTCCTCATTTCGACCACCTGAAAATCACAAAGCATTAAGCAATCATCAATTCTTACCTCGAGGTCTTTGCTGAGTCCTTGTGAAGTTGATATCGCTCCATCCGCAAATTTGAGGGTTCTCGAAGATGGAAGGATGTTCTTAATCCCTAAGCTTTGTGCGGTTTCCTTAGACATGACGTTTACCATGGAACCACAAACTTTCCGGGATCTCCGATCTTGGGGAGATGCCTTAGTTTAACCGCTGGAGGTAGACTTGGAAAAGGAACCTTGGGAGAATAAATCCTCATTGGAGGAGTTTCTGCAGAACTGGCCAGAGCACCCTGTCGGAGCAGGTGCTCCCGAGAAGGTTTTGGGTGCTCGGTAGATTTGGTCTGAGATTTTGCTGGAGCAGTCTCAACCTGTGTTTCTGAGTGTGAACCATGTTCCAGCATATATCCATCTGTGGCAAGAGATTTTCCTTGGGTCTTGTGTTCCGTAGCTTGCTCTTTACCCTTTCCAATGACTTTAGGGCTAGTTGGTGGTGCCAACACTTTCCCACTTCTAGGCTCCACTGCGGTGAAGATTTTCATGACTTCGCACTGTAAGTCAATACTTAGGCACTGAACCTTCCAATCCAAAGTAGAAATCCGTTCGTTCATCTACTGAGCATTCTTGATTTGTCCATCAAGGATCAGTTTCATCATCCGTTTAAGCTCATTCTCTTAGTCCCCAATGAAGTTCACTTGAGCACTTGAGCCACTAGAACCACTGCCATTCTTGGGGCTAAGCTCACCCCTTGCTGAGAGAACTTCTTGCTGTCGTTTGACGGTTTCGGCGGTTTGGGCAACTTGCATGTCAAGCTTCTTCACGTGAGCGGTAACAGCTTTGTACTTCGCATTTAGGTCACTGTACATGTGATCTATCTTGGCATTAATCTCAGTAGACGCCTTCTGTTGGTTTACCATGACTTGCTGCATAAGACTCTTCAGCTCATCCTGAGATGTAGGCGCAGGAGCGGATTGTTGAGATGTTGCGAAGTAGGGTTTTTGTTGAGTTCCTCCTTGAAATCGGTTCTGGTTTTGATTAGGGACGAATGATTTTCCCTGTTGGTTGCTGGAGTAAAGATTTTGAAACCCTTGGTTCTGTTGCAACTGATTCATACCTCCTCCTTGTTGCGGATAAATCTGGTCTTGTGGGTTCTTGACGTTGGTGCTTCGGTAAGAGAGGCTCGGGTGGTTCCTATAATTTGAATCAAACCCACGGTTCTACACATATCCTTGTCCACTCACATAACTGACCTCTTGCATACCAGAATCATCATCCTCTTCAAAATCTTGGGAGATTGGTGCACTCCCTTTCTCATCCATAATGTGAACCGATTTTTGGTTTCCCCTAAGGAGTAGGTTAACCTTCGCCGTCAGCTCATCAATCTTCTGCGTGTCCGCACTGTTGACTTTCCTAGACCTATCATACTCAGGAGATTTGTTCTTTGAGCTCGACGCTAAATTCTCAATCAGCTCAAAAGCGCCTTCCTTAGTCTTGGTCATAAAGTCGCCATTACTAGCTGCATTCAACGCATTTCGGTAATCCCATTCAACACCATCATAGAAAATACCCAGAATCTTCTCGTCCTTAAACCCGTGGTGTGGACACTCTCTACGATATTCCTTCAGTCTTTCCCAAGCTTCACAAAAAGCTTCCCCGGAATGCTGTTGGAATGAGGATATCTTGTTCCTCAAGGTTGCAGTCTTCGACTTAGTGTAAAAGTGATCCAGAAAAGCTGCTCTACATTCAGCCCATGTCTTCAATGAACCTGGTGGTAGTGACTTCAGCCACCGTGATGCCTTGTCCGCAAGTGAAAACGGGAACAACTTGCACTTCAAAAACTCATTAGGAACTCCATTAGAGCCCGTGGTGCTGCAGATTTCCTCAAAATTTTTGATGTGGTCAACGGGTATTTCAGCAGGCAGTCCATGGAAAAGGTGTTGCTTCACCAATGAAATCATTTGAGGTTTGATTTCGAAGTCTTGCCTCTGAATTGCTGGAGGCACAATGGCAGCTCGGTTCTGGTAGTAGGCGTGTGGATTATCCGAGTCTCCAATACCAGGCTGTTGTTGCTGAACTTCTTGTCTATCTCTCCGCATCTGTTCCATCTCATCCCGAAGCATCTACAACTGAGCAGCCATTCCATTGTCTTGTTCGCCCACGTTGGCGGTAGTTGGTCTTAGCTGTCGGTTCTCCCTCTCTAGCCTAGCTAGGTCGTCGTTCGAAAGATTTATTAATGTCTCGGTGCAATTTCTTCTTGTTCTTCTACTGGTCATGCACCTGAAACATAAGAAAAAGGAAAAGAAAAAGGGAAAAGAATTAGTAGTTTCTTAGACTGAAAATAAAATCAAAAATCAAAGGTAACGCAATTGGTCCCCGGCAACGGCGCCAAAAACATGATGTGTCAGAGTTTTAACCCTAAATATTTTCTGCAAGTGCACAGACACACGCAGTAGTATATGAGGTATCGAATCCACAGAGACCAAGGTTACACTATGAAATTATAGATTTTAATTTAAAGCTAAGACAAAAGATATGGTTGATTTCAAAACAGAATTGCAAGTAAAATAAATCGGTGTTAAACAATTAATAAAAACACTAGGTCAAGGCGTTTCGCTGGTGATTCGAAAACAAGGCTGAGCAACTATTCCGGGCTAACTAACTACCGGTCTAGAACTCAAACATAAATAAATGTCGCCCCACTCTCGTGATGTATCGACAACTTTATCTAACAACCTAGATACCGAAACTCTCGTCTGGACCTAGCGAAGACGATAAGCATTACCAAGCGGGTTCAATATGTTCACAATCAATCGCAGCAATCAACTCTCGTTGGCTACGCACCAATTGCTCGCCAATGATTTATCTAGCGACCTAGAGCACTCTCGTGAATAAGTTTAACTTGAAATCATAGACTAAATGGCCAGTTTAATCTAAGCATTATGAACCTCTATTGGCGAAGACAATATAAATTATAATCCTATTTGTGCTCAGCCATTAAACCCTAAATCACCATTGAAAACCTTAACCTAGCTAAGGATCTACTCACACATGGCGAAATCAAACACAACCAAGCAATAGAATGAATTCATATTATTATTGAAGAGATTAGGGTTCAGAATTCTTCTCAAAACAAAGTGTGGTCTGATCGACAAGAGGAGACAAATCCAAAGCTGGAGTAGCAAATCCAAAGTGATACAAATAGAAAATAGAGGAACAAGGTGGTAGAAGTCTGATATGATTATGGCCAGCAAGGAAGAGGAACCTATGCAACATGGAGACGCCAAAGAGGAGCAAAGGCAGCAGCTTGAACCGGAGCTACAAGGAGCTGAAGATTTATGCATTTCTCCGGGTCCTATCACTCGGTCTAAACAAGAGAAGCTCAAGACCACTTTGCAACATCTCCTCAACACCATCTCGGGCAGTTTGGTGTGTGCTAATCCAGCCACATTGGTTGTGATACAAGCCACCTAAACATTTATCAAGAGAGGTGATATGACTTATACTCTTTTTCCCTTCATTTGGTTTTGTCCCAATGGGTTTTCCAAATAAGGTTTTTAATGAGGTAAGCCATATCACTCACTCATCAGCCTCTTGATAAAGCTTAAGCCCATTTCTATCTACTATCCAAGTGAAGCACAGCCCAAGTCCAACAAGAGTTCAGCCGAAATCTTGAAGAACATGAAGAGTTATTTTCTTGTCAACTTTGGTTTTTAATGCTTGTAATTTTCGAGATTTCTCCTTTACTCTCTTGTGGATTTAAACTCATGTAAGGCTTCATTTGTGATTTATCAAACATCTTTTCAACTTCTAAAACTCTCTGAAACTTGTTTGTTCATCCTTGCTTAAAGTGTTCGGATCTTCATCCTTCACACCAAGTAAGTCGAAAGTCTTAGGATCTTTCACACTCCTAGGAAGTTTCATCTCGATCCACCCCTTGTTCACCTCGTCTAGGGTCTTCACCCACGTCCAGAGCAAGCCTGAAAGTCCAGAGGATCTCCATCTCCTTTGGAAGTTTCGCATCAACCCCCCCAAACTCATCGGATCCCTTCCTAGTTCTTCACCTTTCATCTCTTCCGCATCACTCACCTTGTCACCAATCCTCACAACCTCTTGGAGAAGCATTCAGGGACTTGAGCCTCACCTAGGATCATATCAAGTGGTATCAGAGCTGACTCCACGCCAGGTTGTATCTCTTCCGATCTGATATACCTTTTCATATCCCGATCTGTATTATCTGTTGACTGTTGGAATTTTCATAAATTCGTCTTGTCTGATAAAATCGTGAGATCTGTTGAATATGCTTCAAAAAAGAGTCTAGTATTTGTTAAAATTGATTCTAGAATTTTTGAGCATGTTTTGATAATTTTCCGAACCTGATTTAGTCGAACAGTCACATTTAGAGGTTATCAGAATCTGAACAGTTATTTTCGTGTAACTTGCTAGAATTGTTTAAAATCATTGGTTAATCCTAAAATCGTGAAACTTGTTGCATTGAAACCATGATTAAGTCTAGTATTTGTTAAAATTGTTTCTGGAATTTTTTGAACGTAATTTGACATTTTATTCTGATTGATCAAGTCAAACTGTCGATTAGGGTTACTTGTCAAATAAGTTTTGTTGTTCTTGTGGTGTTTGAACATTTCACTAGTTTATTTGTTGGATTCTGAACAGGTACCATGGCAGGGACTAGCCATGATGAGCAAGAGTCTTCTAACTCCAACAAACAACTTATGGAGTCCTTCAAAGCAATGATGGTTGAGAGTATGGCCAATATGAAAGCAGATTTAGAGAGGTCCATCAACAACCGATTCCGAGAACATCAACAACCTGTTATGGAAGAACAACTTAGGAGGCACCCACGATCTTCTGATGCTGAGCATTACTACAGTCAAACTTCTAGATCAAATCGTCCTCGAAGAAGACAGCCAAGAGAAGATCAAACCGATAGAAATCACCAAACCGCTACTCGAGATCCACTATCCGGTGTGAAGATAGAAATTCCATCTTTTCATGGAACCAGTAAACCTGAAGAATATCTTGAGTGGGAAAAAAGGGTAGAGATTATCTTTGATTGCCGGGAGTTTACTCAAGAGATTAAGGTCAGAATCGCCCCAACCGCATTCAAGGATTATGCTCTAAGCTGGTGGGATCAGTTGGTAACGACTAGAAGAAGAGCTGGAGATATACCGGTTGAAACTTGGACTCAACTAAATATCATTATGAGGAAAAGGTTTGTACCAAGTCACTACCACAGGGAGCTTCACCTTAAGCTTCGCAACTTGTCTCAAGGCAGTAGGTCCGTTGAAGACTATTTCAAGGAAATGGAAACCTTGTTACTCCGAGCCGATATTCAAGAAGACAATGAAGCTACTATGGCCAGATTCATGGGAGGTCTTGACAAAGACATCATTGAGAGGCTGGAGGTACACCATTACGTCGAGCTAGAAGAGCTTCTCCACAAAGCTATCATGTTTGAAAAACAACTCAAGAGGAAGAGCTCTAGGCCCGGATACAACTCTACCAAGTTCAGCAAAGACTAGAAGCCTAAGGATTACAAACCGCTTGCCAAGCCTAAGATAGACGAGCCCCCACTCAAAGGAATTGATCAAGGATCAAGCACCAAGGCTAGAGAAATTCAGTGTTTTAAGTGCAAAGGTTTCGGCCACTACTCCCGTTCATGCTCCAATCAGAGAACCATAGTTATTAGGAACAACGGCGAGATAGATTGAGAGGAAGATCACTCGGAAACTGAACCTTTAGAGGAACCACTTAGATTGCCGGAGTTCGGACAACTCTTGGTCACTAGAAGAACCCTTAGCCTACACATTCAGGCCGAGAAAAATGAGCAAAGAGAAAACCTCTTCCACACTCGTTGCCTAGTTCAAAAGAAAGTCTGCAGCCTAGTGATTGATGGAGGTAGCTGTACCAACGTCATGAGCCAGTCCATGGTTGATAAGCTCGGACTTACGATCACTAAGAGAGCTAAGCCGTATAAGCTGCAATGGCTTAATGATGAGGGAGAATTGGAAGTCAAAAACCAGGTCATAGTTCCTTTGTCTATAGGGAAATATGAAGATGAGGTCCTATGTGATATTTTACCAATGGATGCTGGACATATCTTGCTTGGAAGACCTTGGCAATCTGATCGAAGAGTCATGCACGATGGATTTACTAATAGATATTCGTTCGAGTTTAAGGGCAGAAAGAACATCCTTGTACCTTTAACTCCTCAAGAAGTTCATCTAGATCAAATGGCCTTGAAGAAAAGTAAGCCCACTTCCGAAGCCAAGCTCAAAGAACCGGCCAACCTTATGATCACACCTCGACAAGGGAGTTACCCCTCTTCCCTCCTTTTTGTGTTTAAAGAATGTTTTAATATTAACCAAACGGTGCAGGAAATTCCTAGCAAAATTCAATATCTTTTACAGGAATTCAAAGATGTTTTTCCGGAAGAACCTCCCCAAGGTTTGCCGCCAATCCGTGGCATCGAACACCAAATCGATTTCCTACCCGGAGCGTCTCTTCCCAATAAACCAGCCTACCGAACCAACCCTACAGAAACTAAGGAGCTTCAACGACAAGTCACCGAGCTCATGGAGAAAGGACATATCCGCAAAGCATGAGTCCATGTGCCGCACCCGCTTTGCTTGTTCCGAAGAAAGATGGTAGCTGGAGGATGTGTGTCGACTGCCGTGCTATCAACAATATCACTGTAAAGTATCGACATCCCATACCTAGATTAGATGATATGCTTGATGAATTGCATGGTTCTTGCATTTTTTCTAAGGTAGATCTTAAGAGCGGATACCATCAGATTAGGATGCAAGAAGGGGATGAATGGAAAACTGCATTTAAAACTAAGCATGGTTTGTATGAATGGTTAGTCATGCCTTTTGGGTTAACAAACGCACCTAGTACGTTCATGAGGCTAATGAACCACGTTCTTAGATCATTCATAGGTCGTTTTGTGGTAGTTTACTTCGATGACATCTTAATCTATAGCCGCAGCTTAGATGAACATGTGGAGCATCTTAGAAAGGTTTTAGAAGTGCTTAGGAAGGAAACCTTGTACGCTAATCTTATCAAATGTACTTTTGGAATGGATAACCTTGTCTTTTTAGGCTTTGTTGTGAGTACAGATGGTATCAAGGTCGATGAAGAGAAGATACGAGCTATCAAAGATTGGCCGAGTCCAAAGACCGTTAGTGAAGTAAGAAGCTTCCATGGGTTAGCCGGTTTTTACAGAAGATTTGTTAAAGACTTCAGCACTCTAGCCGCCCCACTCACGGAGGTTATCAAGAAGACTGTTGGATTCAAATGGGAGCAAGCTCAAGAAAATGCATTTCAAACTTTGAAGGAGAAGCTAACACATGCCCCGGTTTTATCTCTTCCTAATTTCGATAAAATTTTTGAAATTGAATGTGATGCCTCAGGAATTGGTATTGGTGCTGTTCTTATGCAGGAGATGAAGCCCATAGCTTACTTTAGTGAAAAGCTTAGAGGCGCCACACTCAATTACCCGACTTACGACAAGGATCTCTATGCGCTTGTTAGGGCTTTGCAAACTTGGCAACATTATCTTTGGCCCAAGGAGTTTGTTATCCACACAGATCATGAGTCTCTCAAGCATCTCAAGGGACAACAAAAGCTGAACAAAAGACACGCCAAGTGGGTTGAATTCATCGAGACATTTCCGTACGTCATTAAGTACAAGAAAGGTAAGGAGAATGTAGTAGCTGATGCTCTTTCTCGGAGGTACGTTCTCTTGAATTCTCTTGAGGTTAAGTTACTAGGGTTTGAACAAATCAAAGAACTATATGCTAGTGATGATGACTTCAAAGAAACCTATGCTGCATGTGAAAAATTTGGCGTTGGAAAATATTTTCGGAGTGATGGATTCTTATTTTACGAAAATTGCCTATGTGTGCCTAACTCCTCCTTGCGAGATTTGTTTGTTCAAGAAGCTCATGCAGGTGGACTTATGGGACATTTTGGCGTGGCAAAGACTTCAAGTGTGCTACGTGAGCACTTCTTTTGCGCAACATGCAAAGTGATGTCGAAAAAGCTTGTCAAAGATGTATAACGTGTAAGCAAGCTAAATCGACAATTCAGAATCACGGTTTGTATACCCCCTTCCTATTCCCTTGCATCCTTGGCACGACTTATCCATGGATTTTGTAGTAGGATTGCCTAGGACTAAGACTGGAAAGGATTCGGTATTTGTGGTAGTTGATAGGTTCTCTAAAATGGCTCACTTCATACCTTGCCATAAAACCGACGATGCCGTTAATGTAGCTGGGTTGTTCTTTAGAGAAGTCGTTAGGTTGCATGGAATGCCTAGAACTATTGTTTCGGATAGGGATACCAAATTTCTTAGTTATTTTTGGAAAACCCTTTGGTCTAAGCTAGGAACCAAGCTTTGTTTCTCCACCACATGTCACCCACAATCCGATGGCCAAACCGAAGTAGTCAATAAAACCTTATCCACTCTGTTGCGTGCTATAATTAAAAAGAACCTTAGGACTTGGGAAGAATGTCTGCCTCATGTTGAATTTGCTTATAATCATGCTAGACATTCCGCATCTAAGTATTCACCTTTTGAAATTGTTTATGGGTTCAATCCCATCTCACCTTTGGATCTAATACCTTTACCCGTGAATGAAAGGATAAGTCTTGATGGTAAGAAAAAGGCTGAGCTTGTGAAACAGATCCATGAGAAGGCTCGGAACAACATAGAGCACAAGACCAAGTTGTACGCTAAGCATGCAAACAAGGACCGAAAGTTTATGGAGTTTAAAGAAGGGGACTTGGTGTTGGTTCATTTGAGAAAAGAACGGTTCCCTAACGAGAGAAAATCCAAGCTTATGCCCAGGATTGATGGTCCATTCGAAATCATCAAGAAGATCAACGACAACGCCTACCAGCTTGATCTCCAAGGTAAGTACAACGTGAGTTCGAGTTTTAATATTACTGATTTGGTTCCTTATTTTGCAGAAGAAACAGATTTGAGGTCAAATCCTTTTCAAGAGGGAGAGGATGATATGATTATGGCCAGCAAGGAAGAGGAACCTATGCAACATGGAGACGCCAAAGAGGAGCAAAGGCAGCAGCTTGAACCGGAGCTACAAGGAGCTGAAGATTTATGCATTTCTCCGGGTCATATCACTCGGTCTAAACAAGAGAAGCTCAAGACCACTTTGCAACATCTCCTCAACACCATCTCGGGCAGTTTGGTGTGTGCTAATCCAGCCACATTGGTTGTGATACAAGCCACCTAAACATTTATCAAGAGAGGTGATATGACTTATACTCTTTTTCCCTTCATTTGGTTTTGTCCCAATGGGTTTTCCAAATAAGGTTTTTAATGAGGTAAGCCATATCACTCACTCATCAGCCTCTTGATAAAGCTTAAGCCCATTTCTATCTACTATCCAAGTGAAGCACAGCCCAAGTCCAACAAGAGTTCAGCCGAAATCTTGAAGAACATGAAGAGTTATTTTCTTGTCAACTTTGGTTTTTAATGCTTGTAATTTTCGAGATTTCTCTTTTACTCTCTTGTGGATTTAAACTCATGTAAGGCTTCATTTGTGATTTATCAAACATCTTTTCAACTTCTAAAACTCTCTGAAACTTGTTTGTTCATCCTTGCTTAAAGTGTTCGGATCTTCATCCTTCACACCAAGTAAGTCGAAAGTCTTAGGATCTTTCACACTCCTAGGAAGTTTCATCTCGATCTACCCCTTGTTCACCTCGTCTAGGGTCTTCACCCACGTCCAGAGCAAGCCTGAAAGTCCAGAGGTTCTCCATCTCCTTTGGAAGTTTCGCATTAACCCCCCCAAACTCATCGGATCCCTTCCTAGTTCTTCACCTTTCATCTCTTCCGCATCACTCACCTTGTCACCAATCCTCACAACCTCACCAATCCTCACCTTGTTATAGTTTATCCCACAGTCTTGTTAGTTATTTGAATCTCATAGGAGTATTTAATGGTGAATTTGGGAGTTGTATGAAGAAGACACATATGGAGGCTGAAACAACACCTATTCATGTGAATTTGAAGAATCAAAGTTTTCGTTTCCAAGGAATTGAACATTTTCAAGCTTAGAATCCTAAAAATGGAATTATGACCCTTCAAGATAGAAATGATTGTGAATAGAAATGTTGAAGTCTTAAAGTAGTGGCAGCATGCTACAAAGGTGGAGACGCAAGTCAAAGTGAGAAAAGAGCATTATAGCTTATCCCACAGTTCTGTTAGTTATTTGAATCTCATAAGAGTTTTTAATGGAGAAGTTGGGAATTGTATGAAGAAGACACATATGGAGGCTGAAACAACACCTATTGATGTGAATTTGAAGAATCAAAGTTTTTGTTTCCAAGGATTTGACCATTTTCAAACTTAGAATCCTAAAAAGGGACTTATGACCCTTCAAGATAGAAATGATAGTGAATAGAAATGTTGAAGTCTTAAAGTAGTTGCAGCATGCTACCAAGGTGGAGAACCAACTTAAAGTAAGAAAAAATCATTATAGCTTATCCCACAGTTCCGCTAGTTATTTGAATCTCCTAGGAGTTTCTAGTGGTGAATTGGGGAGTTGTAGCAAGAAGACATATATGGAGGCTGAAACAACACCTATTGATGTGAATATGAAAAATTACAGATTTCATTTCCAAGGATTTGACCATTTTCAAGCTGAGAATCCCAAAAATGGATTTATGACCTTTCAAGATAGAAATGAGAATGAATAAAAGTGTTGAAGTCTTAAAGTTGTTGGAGCATGCTACCAACGTAGAGCAGCAAGTCAAAGTAAGAAAAAAGAGTTATAGTTTATCCCACAGTCCTATTAGTTATTTGAATCTCATAGGAGTTTTTAATGGTTAATTTGGGAGTTGTATGAAGAAGACATATATGGAGGCTGAAACAACACATATTGTTGTGAATTTAAAGAATCAAAGTTTTCGTTTCCAAGGATTTGACCATTTTCAAGCTTAAAATCCTAAAAATGGAGTTATGACCCTTCAAAATAGAAATGATAGTGAATAGAAATGTTAAACTCTTAAAGTAGTTGCAGCATGCTACCAAGGTGGAGAACCAACCTAAAGTAAGAAAAAATCATTATAGCTTATCCCACAATTCCGTTAGTTATTTGAATCTCATAGGAGTTTCGACTAGTGAATTGGGGAGTTGTAGCTAGAAGACACATATGGAGGCTGAAACAACACTTATTGATGTGAATATGAAAAATTACATCTTTCATTTCCATGGATTTGACCATTTTCAAGCTGAGAATCCCAAAAATGGATTTATGACCTTTCAAGATAGAAATGAGAATGAATAAATGTGTTGAAGTCTTAAAGTTGTTGGAGCATGCTACCAAGGTGGAGAAGCAAGTCAAAGTAAGAAAAAAGAGTTATAGTTTATCCCACAGTCCTATTAGTTATTTGAATCTCATAGGAGTTTTTAATGGTGAATTTGGGAGTTTTATGAAGAAGACACATATGGAGGCTGAAACAACACCTCATGATGTGAATTTGAAGAATCAAAGTTTTCGTTTACAAGGAATTGACCATTTTCAAGCTTAGAATCCTAAAAATGGAGTTATGACCCTTCAAGATAGAAATGATAATGAATAGAAAGGTTGAAGTCTTAAAGTAGTTGCAGCATGCTACCAAGGTGGAGAAACAAGTCAAAGTGAGAAAAAAGCATTATAGCTTATCCCACAGTTCTGTTAGTTATTTGAATCTCATAGGAGTTTTTAATGGAGAATTTGGGAATTGTATGAAGAAGACACATATGGAGGCTGAAACAAAACCTATTGATGTGAATTTGAAGAATCAAAGTTTTTGTTTCCAAGGATTTGACCATTTTGAAGCTTAGAATCCTAAAAAGGGACTTATGACCCTTCAAGATAGAAATGATAGTGAATAGAAATGTTGAAGTCTTAAAGTAGTTGCAGCATGCTACCAAGTTGGAGAAGCAAGTCAAAGTAAGAAAAAATCATCATAGCTTATCTTACAGTTCCGTTAGTTATTTGAATCTCATAGGAGTTTCTAGTGGTGAATTGAGGAGTTGTAGCAAGAAGACACTTATGGAGGCTGAAACAACACCTATTGATGTGAATATGAAGAATTACAGCATTCATTTCCAAGGATTTGACCATTTTCACGCTGAGAATCCCAAAAACGGAGTTATGACCTTTCAAGATAAATAATGAGAATTAATAGAAGTGTTGAAGTATAAAAGTTATTGGAGCATGCTACCAAGGTAGAAAAGCAAGTCAAAGTAAGAAAAAAGCATTATAGCTTATCGCACAGTTCTGTAAGTTATTTGAATCTCATACGAGTTTCTAATGGTGAATTTGGGAGTTGTATGAAGAAGACAAATATGGAGGCTGAAACAACACCTATTGATGTGAATTTGAAGAATCAAAGTTTTCGTTTACAAGGAATTGACCATTTTCAAGCTTAGAATCCTAAAAATGGAGTTATGACCCTTCAAGATAGAAATGATAGTGAATATAAATGTTGAAGTCTTAAAGTAGTTACAGCAGGCTACCAAGTTGGAGAAGCAAGTCAAAGTGAGAAAAAAGCATTATAGCTTATCCCACAGTTCTGTTAGTTATTTGAATCTCATAGGAGTTTTTAATGGACAATTTGGGAGTTGTATGAAGAAGACACATATGGAGGCTGATACAACACCTATTGATGTGAATTTGAAGAATCAACGTTTTCGTTTTCAAAGATTTGACAATTTTCAAGCTTAAAATCCTAAAAATGGAGTTATGACTCTTCAAGATAGAAATGATAGTGAATATAAATGTTGAAGTCTTAAAGTAGTTACAGCAGGCTACCAAGTTGGAGAAGCAAGTCAAAGTAAGAAAAAATCATTATAGCTTATCCCACAGTTCCGTTAGTTATTTGAATCTCATAGGAGTTTCTAGTGGTGAACTGGGGAGTTGTAGCAAGAAGACACATATGGAGGCTGAAACAACAGCTATTGATGTGAATATGAAGAATTACAGCTTTCATTTCCAAGGAGTTGACCATTTTCACGCTGAGAATCCCAAAAACAGAGTTATCACCCTTCAAGATAAAAAATGAGAATGAATAGAAGTGTTGAAGTCTTAAAGTTATTGGAGCATGCTACCAAGGATGAGAAGCAAGTCAAAGTAATAAAAAAACATTATAGGTTATCCCAAAGTTCTGTTAGTTATTTGAATCTCATAGGAGTTTCTAGTGGTGAATTGGTGAGTTGTAGAAAGAAGACACATATCGAGGCTGAAACAACACCTATTGATGTAAATATGAAGAATTATAGCTTTGATTTCCAAGGATTTGACCATTTTCAAGCTGACAATCCCAAAAACGGAGTTCTGAACCTTCAAGATAAAATATGATTATGAATAGAAGTGTTGAAGTCTTAAAGTTATTGGATCATGATACCAAGGTAGAAAAGCAAGTCAAAGTAAGAAAAAAAATTATAGCTTATCGCACAGTTCTGTAAGTTATTTGAATCTCATACGAGTTTTTAATGGTGAATTTGGGAGTTGTATGAAGAAGACACATATGGAGGCTGAAACAACACCTATTGATGTGAATTTGAAGAATCAAAGTTTTTGTTTCCAAGGATTTGACCATTTTCAAGCTTAAAAATTCAAAAATGGAGTTATGACCCTTCAAGATAGAAATGATAGTGAATAGAAATGTTAAAGTCTTAAAGTAGTTGCAGCATGCTACCAAGGTGGAGTACCAACTTAAAGTAAGAAAAAATCATTATAGCTTATCCCACAGTTCCGCTAGTTATTTGAATCTCCTAGGAGTTTCTAGTGGTGAATTGGGGAGTTGTAGCAAGAAGACATATATGGAGGCTGAAACAACACCTATTGATGTGAATATGAAAAATTACAGCTTTCATTTCCAAGGATTTGACCATTTTCAAGCTGAGAATCCCAAAAATGGATTTATGACCTTTCAAGATAGAAATGAGAATGAATAAAAGTGTTGAAGTCTTAAAGTTGTTGGAGCATGCTACCAACGTGGAGCAGCAAGTCAAAGTAAGAAAAAAGAGTTATAGTTTATCCCACAGTCCTATTAGTTATTTGAATCTCATAGGAGTTTTTAATGGTTAATTTGGGAGTTGTATGAAGAAGACATATATGGAGGCTGAAACAACACATATTGATGTGAATTTAAAGAATCAAAGTTTTCGTTTCCAAGGATTTGACCATTTTCACGCTTAAAATCCTAAAAATGGAGTTATGACCCTTTAAAATAGAAATGATAGTGAATAGAAATGTTAAACTCTTAATGTAGTTGCAGCATGCTACCAAGGTGGAGAACCAACCTAAAGTAAGAAAAAATCATTATAGGTTATCCCACAATTCCGTTAGTTATTTGAATCTCATAGGAGTTTCGACTGGTGAATTGGGGAGTTGTAGCTAGAAGACACATATGGAGGCTGAAACAACACTTATTGATGTGAATATGAAAAAATACATCTTTCATTTCCATTGATTTGACCATTTTCAAGCTGAGAATCCCAAAAATGGATTTATGACCTTTCAAGATAGAAATGAGAATGAATAAAAGTGTTGAAGTCTTAAAGTTGTTGGAGCATGCTACCAAGGTGGAGAAGCAAGTCAAAGTAAGAAAAAAGAGTTATAGTTTATCCCACAGTCCTGTTAGTTATTTGAATCTCATAGGAGTTTTTAATGGTGAATTTGGGAGTTGTATAAAGAAGACACATATGGAGGCTGAAACAACACCTAATGATGTGAATTTGAAGAATCAAAGTTTTCGTTTACAAGGAATTGACCATTTTCAAGCTTAGAATCCTAAAAATGGAGTTATGACCCTTCAAGATAGAAATGATAATGAATAGAAAGGTTGAAGTCTTAAAGTAGTTGCAGCATGCTACCAAGGTGGAGAAGCAAGTTAAAGTGAGAAAAAAGCATTATAGCTTATCCCACAGTTCTGTTAGTTATTTGAATCTCATAGGAGTTTTTAATGGAGAATTTGGGAATTGTATGAAGAAGACACATATGAAGGCTGAAACAAAACCTATTGATGTGAATTTGAAGAATCAAATTTTTTGTTTCCAAGGATTTGACCATTTTCAAGCTTAGAATCCTAAAAAGGGACTTATGACCCTTCAAGATAGAAATGATAGTGAATAGAAATGTTGAAGTCTTAAAGTAGTTGCAGCATGCTACCAAGTTGGAGAAGCAAGTCAAAGTAAGAAAAAATCATTATAGCTTATCTTACAGTTCCGTTAGTTATTTGAATCTCATAGGAGTTTCTAGTGGTGAATTGGGGAGTTGTAGCAAGAAGACACTTATGGAGGCTGAAACAACACCTATTGATGTGAATATGAAGAATTACAGCATTCATTTCCAAGGATTTGACCATTTTCACGCTGAGAATCCCAAAAATGGAGTTATGACCTTTCAAGATAAATAATGAGAATTAATAGAAGTGTTGAAGTATAAAAGTTATTGGAGCATGCTACCAAGGTAGAAAAGCAAGTCAAAGTAAGAAAAAAGCATTATAGCTTATCGCACAGTTCTGTAAGTTATTTGAATCTCATACGAGTTTCTAATGGTGAATTTGGGAGTTGTATGAAGAAGACACATATGGAGGCTGAAACAACACCTATTGATGTGAATTTGAAAAATCAAAGTTTTCGTTTACAAGGAATTGACCATTTTCAAGCTTAGAATCCTAAAAATGGAGTTATGACCCTTCAAGATAGAAATGATAGTGAATATAAATGTTGAAGTCTTAAAGTAGTTACAGCAGGCTACCAAGTTGGAGAAGCAAGTCAAAGTGAGAAAAAAGCATTATAGCTTATCCCACAGTTCTGTTAGTTATTTGAATCTCATAGGAGTTTTTAATGGTGAATTTGGGAGTTGTATGAAGAAGACACATATGGAGGCTGAAACAACACCTATTGATGTTAATTTGAAGAATCAAAGTTTTCGTTTACAAGGAATTGACCATTTTCAAGCTTAGAATCCTAAAAATGGAGTTATGACCCTTCAAGATAGAAATGATAGTGAATAGAAATGTTGAAGTCTTAAAGTAGTTGCAGCATGCTACCAAGTTGGAGAAGCAAATCAAAGTGAGAAAAAAGCATTATAGCTTATCCCACAGTTCTGTTAGTTATTTGAATCTCATAGGAGTTTTTAATGGACAATTTGGGAGTTGTATGAAGAAGACACATATGGAGGCTAAAACAATACCTATTAATGTGAATATGAAAAATCAACGTTTTTCAAAGATTTGACTATTTTCAAACTTAAAATCCTAAAAATAGAGTTATGACTCTTCAAGATAGAAATGATAGTGAATATAAATGTTGAAGTCTTAAAGTAGTTACAGCAGGCTACCAAGTTGGAGAAGCAAGTCAAAGTAAGAAAAAATCATTATAGCTTATCCCACAGTTCCGTTAGTTATTTGAATTTCATAGGAGTTTCTAGTGGTGAACTGGGGAGTTGTAGCAAGAAGACACATATGGAGGCTGAAACAACAGCTATTGATGTGAATATGAAGAATTACAGCGTTCATTTCCAAGGAGTTGACCATTTTCACGCTGAGAATCCCAAAAACAGAGTTATCACCCTTCAAGATAAAAAATGAGAATGAATAGAAGTGTTGAAGTCTTAAAGTTATTGGAGCATGCTACCAAGGATGAGAAGCAAGTCAAAGTACGAAAAAAACATTATACGTTATCCCAAAGTTTTGTTAGTTATTTGAATCTCATAGGAGTTTATAGTGGTTAATTGGTGAGTTGTAGAAAGAAGACACATATGGAGGCTGAAACAACACCTATTGATGTAAATATGAAGAATTATAGCTTTCATTTCCAAGGATTTGACCATTTTCAAGCAGACAATCCCAAAAACGGAGTTCTGAACCTTCAAGATAAAATATGATTATGAATAGAAGTGTTGAAGTCTTAAAGTTATTGGAGCATGCTACCAAGGTAGAAAAGCAAGTCAAAGTAAGAAAAAAGCATTATAGCTTATCGCACAGTTCTGTAAGTTATTTGAATCTCATACGAGTTTAAAATGGTGAATTTGGGAGTTGTACGAAGAAGATACATATGGAGGCTGAAACAACACCTATTTATGTGAATTTGAAGAATCAATGTTTTCGTTTCCATGGAATTGACCATTTTCAAGCTTAGAATCCTAAAAATGGAGTTATGACCCATCAAGAAAGATATGATAGTGAATAGAAATGTTGAAGTCTTAAAGTAGTTGCAGCATGCTACCAAGGTGGAGAAGCAAGTCAAAGTAAGAAAAGAGCATTATAGCTTATCCCTCAGTTCTATTAGTTATTTGAATCTCATAGGAGTTTTTAATGGGGAATTTGGGAGTTGTATGAAGAAGACACATATGGAGGCTGAAACAACACCTATTGATGTGAATTTGAAGATCGTTTCCAAGGATTTGACCATTTTAAAGCTTAGAATCCTAAAAATGGAGTTATGACCCTTCAAAATAGAAATGATTATGAATAGAAATGTTGAAGTCTGAAAGTTCTTGAAGCATACTACCAAGGTGGAGAAGCAATTCAAATTTAGAAAAACGAGTTATAGTTTATCCCGCAGTCATGTTAGTTATTTGAATCTTATAGGAGTTTTTAATGGTGAATTTGGGAGTTGTATGAAGAAGACACATATGGAAGCTGAAACAACACCTATTGATGTGAATTTGAAGAATCAAAGTTTTTGTTTCCAAGGATTTGACCATTTTCAAGCTTAGAATCTTAAAAAGGAGTTATTACCCTTCAAGATAGAAATGATAGTGAATATAAATGTTGAAGTCTTAAAGTAGTCGCAGCATGCTACCAAGTTGGAAAAACAAGTCAAAGTAAGAAAAAATCATTATAGCTTATCCCACAGTTCCGTTAGTTATTTGAATCACATTGGAGTTTCTAGTGGTGAATTGGGGAGTTGTAGCAAGAAGACACATATGGAGGCTGAAACAACACCTATTGATGTGAATATGAAGAATTACAGCTTTCATTTCCCAGGATTTGACCATTTTCACGCTGAGAATCCCAAAAACGGAGTTATGACCTTTCAAGATAAAAAAATGAGAATGAATAGAAGTGTTGAAGTCTTAAAGTTATTGGAGCATGCTACCAAGGATGAGAAGCAAGTCAAAGTAATAAAAAAACATTATAGGTTATCCCAAAGTTCTGTTAGTTATTTGAATCTCATAGGAGTTTCTAGTGGTGAATTGGTGAGTTGTAGAAAGAAGACACATATGGAGGCTGAAACAACACCTATTGATGTAAATATGAAGAATTATAGCTTTCATTTCCAAGGATTTGACCATTTTCAAGCTGACAATCCCAAAAACAGAGTTATGACCCTTCAAGATAAAATATGATTATGAATAGAAGTGTTGAAGTCTTAAAGTTATTGGAGCATGCTACCAAGGTAGAAAAGCGAGTCAAAGTAAGAAAAAAGCATTATAGCTTATCGCACAGTTCTGTAAGTTATTTGAATCTCATAGGAGTTTTTAATGGAGAATTTGGGAATTGTATGAAGAAGACACATATGGAGGCTGAAACAAAACCTATTGATGTGAATTTGAAGAATCAAAGTTTTTGTTTCCAAGGATTTGACCATTTTGAAGCTTAGAATCCTAAAAAGGGACTTATGACCCTTCAAGATAGAAATGATAGTGAATAGAAATGTTGAAGTCTTAAAGTAGTTGCAGCATGCTACCAAGTTGGAGAAGCAAGTCAAAGTAAGAAAAAATCATCATAGCTTATCTTACAGTTCCGTTAGTTATTTGAATCTCATAGGAGTTTCTAGTGGTGAATTGAGGAGTTGTAGCAAGAAGACACTTATGGAGGCTGAAACAACACCTATTGATGTGAATATGAAGAATTACAGCATTCATTTCCAAGGATTTGACCATTTTCACGCTGAGAATCCCAAAAACGGAGTTATGACCTTTCAAGATAAATAATGAGAATTAATAGAAGTGTTGAAGTATAAAAGTTATTGGAGCATGCTACCAAGGTAGAAAAGCAAGTCAAAGTAAGAAAAAAGCATTATAGCTTATCGCACAGTTCTGTAAGTTATTTGAATCTCATACGAGTTTCTAATGGTGAATTTGGGAGTTGTATGAAGAAGACACATATGGAGGCTGAAACAACACCTATTGATGTTAATTTGAAGAATCAAAGTTTTCGTTTACAAGGAATTGACCATTTTCAAGCTTAGAATCCTAAAAATGGAGTTATGACCCTTCAAGATAGAAATGATAGTGAATATAAATGTTGAAGTCTTAAAGTAGTTACAGCAGGCTACCAAGTTGGAGAAGCAAGTCAAAGTGAGAAAAAAGCATTATAGCTTATCCCACAGTTCTGTTAGTTATTTGAATCTCATAGGAGTTTTTAATGGACAATTTGGGAGTTGTATGAAGAAGACACATATGGAGGCTGATACAACACCTATTGATGTGAATTTGAAGAATCAACGTTTTCGTTTTCAAAGATTTGACAATTTTCAAGCTTAATATCCTAAAAATGGAGTTATGACTCTTCAAGATAGAAATGATAGTGAATATAAATGTTGAAGTCTTAAAGTAGTTACAGCAGGCTACCAAGTTGGAGAAGCAAGTCAAAGTAAGAAAAAATCATTATAGCTTATCCCACAGTTCCGTTAGTTATTTGAATCTCATAGGAGTTTCTAGTGGTGAACTGGGGAGTTGTAGCAAGAAGACACATATGGAGGCTGAAACAACAGCTATTGATGTGAATATGAAGAATTACAGCTTTCATTTCCAAGGAGTTGACCATTTTCACGCTGAGAATCCCAAAAACAGAGTTATCACCCTTCAAGATAAAAAATGAGAATGAATAGAAGTGTTGAAGTCTTAAAGTTATTGGAGCATGCTACCAAGGATGAGAAGCAAGTCAAAGTAATAAAAAAACATTATAGGTTATCCCAAAGTTCTGTTAGTTATTTGAATCTCATAGGAGTTTCTAGTGGTGAATTGGTGAGTTGTAGAAAGAAGACACATATCGAGGCTGAAACAACACCTATTGATGTAAATATGAAGAATTATAGCTTTGATTTCCAAGGATTTGACCATTTTCAAGCTGACAATCCCAAAAACGGAGTTCTGAACCTTCAAGATAAAATATGATTAAGAATAGAAGTGTTGAAGTCTTAAAGTTATTGGATCATGATACCAAGGTAGAAAAGCAAGTCAAAGTAAGAAAAAAAAATTATAGCTTATCGCACAGTTCTGTAAGTTATTTGAATCTCATACGAGTTTCTAATGGTGAATTTGGGAGTTGTATGAAGAAGACACATATGGAGGCTGAAACAACACCTATTGATGTAAATTTGAAGAATCAAAGTTTTTGTTTCCAAGGATTTGACCATTTTCAAGCTTAAAAATTCAAAAATGGAGTTATGACCCTTCAAGATAGAAATGATAGTGAATAGAAATGTTAAAGTCTTAAAGTAGTTGCAGCATGCTACCAAGGTGGAGTACCAACTTAAAGTAAGAAAAAATCATTATAGCTTATCCCACAGTTCCGCTAGTTATTTGAATCTCCTAGGAGTTTCTAGTGGTGAATTGGGGAGTTGTAGCAAGAAGACATATATGGAGGCTGAAACAACACCTATTGATGTGAATATGAAAAATTACAGCTTTCATTTCCAAGGATTTGACCATTTTCAAGCTGAGAATCCCAAAAATGGATTTATGACCTTTCAAGATAGAAAAGAGAATGAATAAAAGTGTTGAAGTCTTAAAGTTGTTGGAGCATGCTACCAACGTGGAGCAGCAAGTCAAAGTAAGAAAAAAGAGTTATAGTTTATCCCACAGTCCTATTAGTTATTTGAATCTCATAGGAGTTTTTAATGGTTAATTTGGGAGTTGTATGAAGAAGACATATATGGAGGCTGAAACAACACATATTGATGTGAATTTAAAGAATCAAAGTTTTCGTTTCCAAGGATTTGACCATTTTCACGCTTAAAATCCTAAAAATGGAGTTATGACCCTTTAAAATAGAAATGATAGTGAATAGAAATGTTAAACTCTTAATGTAGTTGCAGCATGCTACCAAGGTGGAGAACCAACCTAAAGTAAGAAAAAATCATTATAGGTTATCCCACAATTCCGTTAGTTATTTGAATCTCATAGGAGTTTCGACTGGTGAATTGGGGAGTTGTAGCTAGAAGACACATATGGAGGCTGAAACAACACTTATTGATGTGAATATGAAAAAATACATCTTTCATTTCGATTGATTTGACCATTTTCAAGCTGAGAATCCCAAAAATGGATTTATGACCTTTCAAGATAGAAATGAGAATGAATAAAAGTGTTGAAGTCTTAAAGTTGTTGGAGCATGCTACCAAGGTGGAGAAGCAAGTCAAAGTAAGAAAAAAGAGTTATAGTTTATCCCATAGTCCTGTTAGTTATTTGAATCTCATAGGAGTTTTTAATGGTGAATTTGGGAGTTGTATGAAGAAGACACATATGGAGGCTGAAACAACACCTAATGATGTGAATTTGAAGAATCAAAGTTTTCGTTTACAAGGAATTGACCATTTTCAAGCTTAGAATCCTAAAAATGGAGTTATGACCCTTCAAGATAGAAATGATAATGAATAGAAAGGTTGAAGTCTTAAAGTAGTTGCAGCATGCTACCAAGGTGGAGAAGCAAGTTAAAGTGAGAAAAAAGCATTATAGCTTAACCCACAGTTCTGTTAGTTATTTGAATCTCATAGGAGTTTTTAATGGAGAATTTGGGAATTGTATGAAGAAGACACATATGAAGGCTGAAACAAAACCTATTGATGTGAATTTGAAGAATCAAAGTTTTTGTTTCCAAGGATTTGACCATTTTCAAGCTTAGAATCCTAAAAAGGGACTTATGACCCTTCAAGATAGAAATGATAGTGAATAGAAATGTTGAAGTCTTAAAGTAGTTGCAGCATGCTACCAAGTTGGAGAAGCAAGTCAAAGTAAGAAAAAAATCATTATAGCTTATCTTACAGTTCCGTTAGTTATTTGAATCTCATAGGAGTTTCTAGTGGTGAATTGGGGAGTTGTAGCAAGAAGACACTTATGGAGGCTGAAACAACACCTATTGATGTGAATATGAAGAATTACAGCATTCATTTCCAAGGATTTGACCATTTTCACGCTGAGAATCCCAAAAATGGAGTTATGACCTTTCAAGATAAATAATGAGAATTAATAGAAGTGTTGAAGTATAAAAGTTATTGGAGCATGCTACCAAGGTAGAAAAGCAAGTCAAAGTAAGAAAAAAGCATTATAGCTTATCGCACAGTTCTGTAAGTTATTTGAATCTCATACGAGTTTCTAATGGTGAATTTGGGAGTTGTATGAAGAAGATACATATGGAGGCTGAAACAACACCTATTGATGTGAATTTGAAAAATCAAAGTTTTCGTTTACAAGGAATTGACCATTTTCAAGCTTAGAATCCTAAAAATGGAGTTATGACCCTTCAAGATAGAAATGATAGTGAATATAAATGTTGAAGTCTTAAAGTAGTTACAGCAGGCTACCAAGTTGGAGAAGCAAGTCAAAGTGAGAAAAAAGCATTATAGCTTATCCCACAGTTCTGTTAGTTATTTGAATCTCATAGGAGTTTTTAATGGTGAATTTGGGAGTTGTATGAAGAAGACACATATGGAGGCTGAAACAACACCTATTGATGTTAATTTGAAGAATCAAAGTTTTCGTTTACAAGGAATTGACCATTTTCAAGCTTAGAATCCTAAAAATGGAGTTATGACCCTTCAAGATAGAAATGATAGTGAATAGAAATGTTGAAGTCTTAAAGTAGTTGCAGCATGCTACCAAGTTGGAGAAGCAAATCAAAGTGAGAAAAAAGCATTATAGCTTATCCCACAGTTCTGTTAGTTATTTGAATCTCATAGGAGTTTTTAATGGACAATTTGGGAGTTGTATGAAGAAGACACATATGGAGGCTGATACAACACCTATTGATGTGAATTTGAAGAATCAACGTTTTCGTTTTCAAAGATTTGACTATTTTCAAACTTAAAATCCTAAAAATAGAGTTATGACTCTTCAAGATAGAAATGATAGTGAATATAAATGTTGAAGTCTTAAAGTAGTTACAGCAGGCTACCAAGTTGGAGAAGCAAGTCAAAGTAAGAAAAAATCATTATAGCTTATCCCACAGTTCCGTTAGTTATTTGAATCTCATAGGAGTTTCTAGTGGTGAACTGGGGAGTTGTAGCAAGAAGACACATATGGAGGCTGAAACAACAGCTATTGATGTGAATATGAAGAATTACAGCGTTCATTTCCAAGGAGTTGACCATTTTCACGCTGAGAATCCCAAAAACAGAGTTATCACCCTTCAAGATAAAAAATGAGAATGAATAGAAGTGTTGAAGTCTTAAAGTTATTGGAGCATGCTACCAAGGATGAGAAGCAAGTCAAAGTATGAAAAAAACATTATACGTTATCCCAAAGTTTTGTTAGTTATTTGAATCTCATAGGAGTTTATAGTGGTTAATTGGTGAGTTGTAGAAAGAAGACACATATGGAGGCTGAAACAACACCTATTGATGTAAATATGAAGAATTATAGCTTTCATTTCCAAGGATTTGACCATTTTCAAGCAGACAATCCCAAAAACGGAGTTCTGAACCTTCAAGATAAAATATGATTATGAATAGAAGTGTTGAAGTCTTAAAGTTATTGGAGCATGCTACCAAGGTAGAAAAGCAAGTCAAAGTAAGAAAAAAGCATTATAGCTTATCGCACAGTTCTGTAAGTTATTTGAATCTCATACGAGTTTAAAATGGTGAATTTGGGAGTTGTACGAAGAAGATACATATGGAGGCTGAAACAACACCTATTTATGTGAATTTGAAGAATCAATGTTTTCGTTTCCAAGGAATTGACCATTTTCAAGCTTAGAATCCTAAAAATGGAGTTATGACCCATCAAGAATGATATGATAGTGAATAAAAATGTTGAAGTCTTAAAGTAGTTGCAGCATGCTACCAAGGTGGAGAAGCAAGTCAAAGTAAGAAAAGAGCATTATAGCTTATCCCTCAGTTCTATTAGTTATTTGAATCTCATAGGAGTTTTTAATGGGGAATTTGGGAGTTGTATGAAGAAGACACATATGGAGGCTGAAACAACACCTATTGATGTGAATTTGAAGATCGTTTCCAAGGAATTGACCATTTTCAAGCTTAGAATCCTAAAAATGGAGTTATGACCCATCAAGAATGATATGATAGTGAATAAAAATGTTGAAGTCTTAAAGTAGTTGCAGCATGCTACCAAGGTGGAGAAGCAAGTCAAAGTAAGAAAAGAGCATTATAGCTTATCCCTCAGTTCTATTAGTTATTTGAATCTCATAGGAGTTTTTAATGGGGAATTTGGGAGTTGTATGAAGAAGACACATATGGAGGCTGAAACAACACCTATTGATGTGAATTTGAAGATCGTTTCCAAGGATTTGACCATTTTAAAGCTTAGAATCCTAAAAATGGAGTTATGACCCTTCAAAATAGAAATGATTATGAATAGAAATGTTGAAGTCTGAAAGTTCTTGAAGCATACTACCAAGGTGGAGAAGCACTTCAAAGTTAGAAAAACGAGTTATAGTTTATCCCGCAGTCATGTTAGTTATTTGAATCTTATAGGAGTTTTTAATGGTGAATTTGGGAGTTGTATGAAGAAGACACATATGGAAGCTGAAACAACACCTATTGATGTGAATTTGAAGAATCAAAGTTTTTGTTTCCAAGGATTTGACCATTTTCAAGCTTAGAATCTTAAAAAGGAGTTATTACCCTTCAAGATAGAAATGATAGTGAATATAAATGTTGAAGTCTTAAAGTAGTCGCAGCATGCTACCAAGGATGAAAAGCAAGTCAAAGTAAGAAAAAATCATTATAGCTTATCCCACAGTTCCGTTAGTTATTTGAATCACATTGGAGTTTCTAGTGGTGAATTGGGGAGTTGTAGCAAGAAGACACATATGGAGGCTGAAACAACACCTATTGATGTGAATATGAAGAATTACAGCTTTCATTTCCCAGGATTTGACCATTTTCACGCTGAGAATCCCAAAAACGGAGTTATGACCTTTCAAGATAAAAAAATGAGAATGAATAGAAGTGTTGAAGTCTTAAAGTTATTGGAGCATGCTACCAAGGATGAGAAGCAAGTCAAAGTAATAAAAAAACATTATAGGTTATCCCAAAGTTCTGTTAGTTATTTGAATCTCATAGGAGTTTCTAGTGGTGAATTGGTGAGTTGTAGAAAGAAGACACATATGGAGGCTGAAACAACACCTATTGATGTAAATATGAAGAATTATAGCTTTCATTTCCAAGGATTTGACCATTTTCAAGCTGACAATCCCAAAAACAGAGTTATGACCCTTCAAGATAAAATATGATTATGAATAGAAGTGTTGAAGTCTTAAAGTTATTGGAGCATGCTACCAAGGTAGAAAAGCAAGTCAAAGTAAGAAAAAAGCATTATAGCTTATCGCACAGTTCTGTAAGTTATTTGAATCTCATACGAGTTTCTGATGGTGAATTTAGGAGTTGTAGGAAGAAGACACATATGGAGGCTGAAACAAGACCTATTGATGTGAATTTGAAGAATCAAAGTTTTCGTTTCCAAGGATTTGACCATTTTCAAGCTTAAAAATTCAAAAATGGAGTTATGACGCTTCAAGATAGAAATGATAGTGAATAGAAATGTTGAAGTCTTAAAGTAGTTGCAGCATGCTACCAAGGTGGAGAACCAACTTAAAGTAAGAAAAAGCCAATCTAGCTTATCATTATGGTGAATTTGGGAGTTGTACGAAGAAGACACTTATGGAGGCTGAAACAACACCTATTTATGTGAATTTAAAGAATCAAAGTTTTCGTTTCCAAGGAATTGACCATTTTCAAGCTAAGAATCCTAAAAATGGAGTTACGACCCTTCAAAATAGAAATGATAGTTAATAGAAATGTTGAAGTCTTAAAGTTGTTGGAGCATGCTACCAAGCTGGAGAAGCAAGTCAAAGTAAGAAAAACGAGTTATAGTTTATCCCACAGTCCTATTAGTTATTTGAATCTCATAGGAGTGTTTAATGGTGAATTTGGGAATTGTATGAAGAAGACACATATGGAGGCAAAAACAACACCTATTGATGTGAATTTGAAGAATCAAAGTTTTCATTTCCAAGGAATTGACCATTTTCAATCTTAGAATCCTAAAAATGGAGTTATGACCATTTTCAATGTTGAAGTCTTAAAGTAGTTGCAGCATACTACAAAGGTAGAGAAGCAAGTCAAAGTGAGAAAAGAGCATTATAGCTTATCTCACAGTTCTGTTAGTTATTTGAATCTCATAGGAGTTTTAAATGGAGAATTTGGGAGGTGTATGAAGAAGACACATTTGGAGGCAGAAACAACACCTATTTATGTAAATTTGAAGAATCAAGGTTTTCCTTTCCAAGGATTTGACCTTTTTCAAGCTTAGAATCCTAAAAAAAGAGTTATGACCCTTCAAGATAGAAATGATAATGAGTAGTAATGTTGAAGTCTTAAAGTAGTTGCAGCATGCTACCAAGGTGGAGAAGCAAGTCAAAGTAAGAAAAGAGCATTATAGCTTATCCCACAGTTCTATTAGTTATTTGAATCTCATATGAGTTTTTAATGGGGAATTTTGGAGTTGTATGAAGAAGACACATATGGAGGCTGAAACAACACCTATTGATGTGAATATGAAGAATTACAGCTTTCATTTCCAAGGATTTGACCATTTTCACACTGAGAATCCCAAAAACGGAGTTATGACCCTTCAAGATAAAAAATGAGAATGAATAGAAGTGTTGAAGTCTAAAAGTTATTGGAGCATGCTACCAAGGTGGAGAAGCAAGTCAAAGTAAGAAAAAAGAGTTATAGTTTATCTCACAGTTCTGTTAGTTATTTGAATCTCATAGGAGCTTAAAATGGTGAATTTGGGAGTTGTACGAAGAAGACATATATGGAGGCTGAAACAACACATATTTATGTGAATTTGAAGAATCAAAGTTTTCGTTTCCCAGGAATTGACCATTTTCAAGCTTAGAATCCTAAAAATGGAGTTATGACCCTTCAAGATAGAAATGATACTGAATTAAAATGTTGAATTCTTAAAGTAGTTGCAGCATGCTACCAAGGTAGAGAAGCAAGTCAAAGTGAGAAAAGAGCATTATAGCTTATCCCACAGTTCTGTTAGTTATTTGAATCTCATAGGAGTTTTAAATGGAGAATTTGGGAATTGTATGAAGAAGACACATATGGAGGCAGAAACAACACCTATTGATGTGAATTTGAAGAATTAAAGTTTTTGTTTCCAAGGATTTGACCATTTTCAAGCTTAGAATCCTAAAAAAAAGAGTTATGACCCTTCAAGATAGAAATGATAGTGAATAGAAATGTTGAAGTCTTAAAATAGTTGCAGCATGCTACCAAGTTGGAGAAGCAAGTCAAAGTAAGAAAAAATCATTATAGCTTATCCCACAGTTCCGTTAGTTATTTGAATCTCATAGGAGTTTCTAGTGGTGAATTGGGGAGTTGTAGCAAGAAGACACATATGGAAGCTGAAACAACACCTATTGATGTGAATGTGAAGAATTAAAGCTTTCATTTCCTAGGATTTAACCATTTTTACGCTGAGAATCCAAAAAACGGAGTTATAACCCTTCAAGATAAAAAATGAGAATGAATAGAAGTGTTGAAGTCTAAAAGTTATTGGAGCATGCTACCAAGGTGGAGAAGGAGGTCAAAGTAAGAAAAAAGAGTTATATTTATCCCACAGTTCTGTTAGTTATTTGAATCTCATAGGAGTTTAAAATGATGAATTTGGGAGTTGTACGAAGAAAACACATATGGAGGCTGAAACAACACCTATTCATGTGAATTTGAAGAATCAAAATTTTCGTTTCCATGGAATTGACAATTTTCAAGCTTAGAATTCTAAAAATGGAGTTATGACCCTTCAAGATAGAAATGATAGTCAAAAGAAATGTTGAATTCTTAAAGTAGTTGCAGCATGCTACCAAGGTGGAGAAGCAAGTCAAAGTAAGAAAAGAGCATTATAGCTTATCCCACAATTCTATTAATTATTTGAATCTCATAGGAGTTTTTAATGGGGAATTTGGGAGTTGTATGAAGAAGACACATATGGAGGCAGAAACAACACCTATTGATGTGAATTTGAAGAATCAAAGTTTTTGTTTCCAAGGATTTGACCATTTTCAAGCTTAGAATCCTAAAAAAGGAGTTATGACCCTTCAAGATAGAAATGATAGTGAATAGAAATGTTGAAGTCTTAAAGTAGTTGCAGCATTGCTACCAAGGTGGAGAAGCAAGTCAAAGTAAGAAAAAATCATTATAGCTTATCCCACAGTTCCGTTAGTTAATTGAATCTTATAGGAGTTTCTAGTGGTGCATTGGGGAGTTGTAGCGAGAAGACACATATGGAGGCTGAAACAACACCTATTGATGTGAATATGAAGAATTATAGCTTTCATTTCCAAGGATTTTACCATTTTCACGCTGATAAATCCCAAAAACGGAGTTATGACCCTTCAAGATAAAAAATATGAATGAATAGAAGTGTTGAAGTCTTAAAGTTATTGGAGCATGCTACCAAGGTGGAGAAGCAAGTCAAAGCAAGTCAAAACATTATAGGTTATCCCACAGTTCTTTTAGTTATTTGAATCTCATAGGAGTTTCTAGTGGTGAATTGGGGAGTTGTAGCAAGAATACACATATGGAAGCCGAAACAACACCTATTGATGTGAATATGAAGAATTACAGCTTTCATTTCCAAGGATTTGACCATTTTCAAGCTGAGAATCCCAAAAACGGAGTTATGACCATTCCAGATAAAAAAAATGAGAATGAATAGAAGTGTTGAAGTCTAAAAGTTATTGGAGCATTCTACCAAGGTGGAGAAGCAAGTCAAAGTAAGAAAAAAGCATTATAGCTTATCCCACAAATTTGTAAGTTATTTGAATCTCATAGGAGTTTTTAACGGTGAATTTGGGAGTTGTAGGAAGAAGACACATATGGAGGCTGAAACAACATCTATTGATGTGAATTTGAAGAATCAAAGTTTTCGTTTCCAAGGATTTGACCATTTTCAAGCTTAGAATCCTAAAAATGGAGTTATGACCCTTCAAGACACAAATGATAGTGAATAGAATTGTTGAAGTCTTAAAGTAGTTGCAGCATGCTACCAAGGTGGAGAAGCAATTCAAAGTAAGAAAAAAGCATTAAAGCTTATCCCACAGTTCCGTTAGTTATTTGAATCTCATAGGAGTTTCTAGTGGTGAATTGGGGAGTTGTAGCAAGAAGACACATATGGAGGCTAAAACAACATCTATTGATGTGAATATGAAGAATGACAGCTTTCATTTCCAAGGATTTGACTATTTTCACGCTGAGAATCCCAAAAACGAAGTTATGACCCTTCAAGATAAAAAATGAGAATGAATAGAATAGTTGAAGTCTAAAAGTTATTGGAGCATGCTACCAAGGTGGAGAAGCAAGTCAAAGTAAGAAAAAAGCATTATAGCTTATCCTACAATTCTGTAAGTTACTTGACTCTCATACGAGTTTCTAATGGTGAATTTGGGAGTTGTAGGAAGAAGACACATATGGAGGCTGAAACAGCACCGATTAATGTGAATATGAAGAATCAAAGTTTTCATTTCCAAAGATTTGACCATTTCCAAGCTGAGAATCCCAAAAATTGTGTTATGACCCTTCAAGATAGAAATGATAGTGAATATAAGTGTTGAAGTCTTAAAGTAATTGTAGCATGCTACCAAGGTGGAGAAGCAAGTCAAAGTAAGAAAATAGCATTATAGGTTATCCCACAATTCTGTTAGTTATTTGATTCTCGTAGGAGTTTTTAATGGTGATATTGGGAGTTGTATGAAGAAGACACATATCGAGGCTAAAACAACACCTATTAACGTGAATATGAAGAATCAAACTTTTCAATTCCTAGGATTTGACCATTTTCAAGCTGAGAATCCCAAAAACGAAGTTATGACCCTTCAAGATAGAAATGATAGTGAATACAAGTGTTGAAGTCTTATAGTAGTTGCAGTATGCTACCTAGGTTGAGAAGCAAAACAAAGTAGGAAAAAAGCATTATAGCTTAACCCATAGTTCTGTTAGTTATTTGAATCTTATTGGAGTTTCTAATGGTAACTTTGGGAGTTGTAGCAAGAAGACACATATGGAGGCTGAATTAACACCTATGGATGTGAATATGAAAAATCAAATCTTTTATTTCCAAGGATTTGACTATTTTCAAGCCGAGAATCCCAAAAACGGATTTATGACCCTTCAAGATAGAAATGAGAATGAATAAAAGTGTTGATGTCTTAAAGTTGTTCGAGCATGCTACCAAGGTGGAGAAGCAAGTCAAAGTAAGAAAAAAGTATTATACCTTATCCCACAGTATTGTTAGTTATTGAATCTCATAGGAGTTTTTAATGGCGAATTGGGGAGTTGTATGAAGAAGACACATATGGAGGCTGAAACAACACCTATTGATGTGAATTTGAAGAATCAAAGTTTTAATTTCCAAGGATTTGACAATTTTCAAGCTTAGAATCCTAAAAATGGAGTTAAGACCCGTCAAGATAGAAATGAGAATGAATAAAAGTGTTGAAGTCTTAAAGTTGTTGGAGCATGCTACCAAGGTGGAGAAGCAAGTCAAAGTAAGAAAAAAGCATTATAGCTTATCCCACAGCATTGTTAGTTATTTGAATCTCATAGGAGTTTTTAATGGTGAATTGGGGCGTTGTATGAAGAAGACATATATGGAGGCTGAAACAACACCTATTGATGTGAATTTGAAGAATCAAAGTTTTCGTTTCTAAAGATTTGACCATTTTCAAGCTTAGAATCCTAAAAATGGAGTTATGACCCTTCAAGATATAAATGATACTGAATAGAAATGTTGACGTCTTAAAGTAGATGGAACATGCTACCAAGGTGGAGAAGCAAGTCAAAGTAAGAAAAAAATATTATAGCTTATCCCACAGTTCTCTTAGTTATTTGAATCTCATAAGAGTTTCTAGTGGTGAATTGGGGAGTTCTAGCAAGAAGACACATATGGGGGCTGATGAGATCCTAACCAGCAGCCTGTTTGAGGGAGCTAAGGAGATAGAGGAGCAGCTTGAACCAGAGCTTAAGGGAGCTAAGGAGATAGAGGAGCAGCTTGAACCAGAGCTTAAGGAAGCTAAAGAAGAAGCCACAAAGCAACATGAACTCGAGGAAGCCAACGACAAAGATCTACATGTGCCCCTTGGTCCGATGACTCGATCAAAGCAAGCAAGATTCCATCAAGCATTCTACAATCTCTTACACCATATCCAGGGCCGACTTGAGTGTGCTAATCCAGTCACCTTGATTGTGATTCACGCCACTTAAGCATTCATCAAGAGAGGTGTGTGGACTTGTACTCTTTTTCCCTCCTCTTGGTTTTATCCCAATGGGTTTTCCAAGAGAGGTTTTTAATGAGGCCAGCCTACACACTCTTTATCATTGCCTCTTGATGAAATCCAAGCCCACTCCATTCACTCCATTCTCGCCACTTTGAAGCTGAAGAGTTACTTGTCTTAAGTCTTTTGTACACTTAATGATCAGCTTTGACTCATTAAGTATTATCTATTTTCTATGCATTTTAGTTCTAAGTATCTGAACCCTATAAGTACTTGTATTCTCTTTCTCTTCAGATTTATCAAACCTTTCTTATTCTCAATCTCTTGAAACTGTTTGATCATGTTTGATTAGTGTATTCGGAAATCTCCTTGCACTACAAACACCCCTGATAGTCTAAGAGTGATTCCGCAACTCTTAGAAGTTTCATTCAATCCATTTTCGTGGTCACTCATCCATTTGGACTGATCCACTCCACTTCTCACCCGCCATTCATCATCAAACCGGTTCATCGAAGGTTTTTCTTGCTTCAAAGACTTCAACTATCATTTGGAGGACATTCAGGGACGTGATCCTCCCCCAGGATCACATCAAGTGGTATCAGAGCAGACTCCATCTCAGGTTGTGTCTTTTCAAATCGATTATACCCTTTCATATTCTTCATAACCTTTGAATTGATTTATCTGTTGATTGTCGGAATTTTCATAAATCTTTGGTAATAGATAAAATCGTGAAATCAGTTTTCAAAGAACATTTTATGAGTCTAGTTTATGTGAAAATTGATTTCGGAATTTTTGGACACGATTTGATATTTTAATCTGACCGATCATCTTCAAGTGATTTTGAAAAGAGAATTTCTGCGACTTTTCAGTGTTTTAATTTTCATAAATCCGTTTTAATTGCTAAAATAGTGAGATCGGTTGGATTTGTCTTTAAAACGAGTCAGGTATTTTAGAAAATTGTTTCTAGAATTTTTGAACGTGTTTGGATATTTTATTCGAATCGATCAAACCAAACTGTCTCTTGGATTCCAAGCAAGCTTATCTTGTATTGTTGTTGTGTTATCTGTTGGGCATTTTACTTGTTATTTTGTTTCAATCTGATCAGGTACCATGGCAGAAAGCAGCAATGGTGAAGAAGAATCCGCAAACTCCAACAAGCAACTTCTTGACTCCTTTAAGGCAATGATGAACGAGAGTATAGCAACCATGAGGGCAGAGATGAGAGCTGAATTCGACAGATCCATCAACGACCGATTTAGGAGGCAATCACAACCTTCTGAGGCTGAGCAGTACTATAGTCACTCCTCTAGAACACACCATTCAAGGAGAAGACGGCCAAGAGAGGAACAACCCCTTAGGATCAACCAAACTCAAACCCGAGATCCTTTAGCCGGCCTAAAAATCGAGATTCCATCTTTCCATGGAACCAATAACCCGACAGAATATCTAGAGTGGGAGAAAAAGATTGAGATCGTCTTTGACTGCAGAGAATTCACTCAAGACCACATGGTTCGGATAGCTCCAACCGCATTCAAGGATTATGCCTTAAGTTGGTGGGATCAGCTAGTAACTTCAAGGAGAAGGGTTGGAGATCTTCCTATTGAAACTTGGAATCAAATGAAGATTATTATGAGGAAGAGGTTTATACCTTGTCATTATCATAGAGAGCTGCATCTAAGGCTGAGGAATCTATCTCAAGGAAGTAAGTCCGTGGAAGAATATTACAAGGAGATGGAAACTTTGTTGCTTAGAGCTGATATCCGAGAAGATGGTGAAGCTACTATGGCCAGATTTATGGGCGGCCTTAATAGGGAAATTATGGATCGGCTGGAAGTACACCATTATGTGGAAATGGAAGAGCTTCTGCATAAAGCTAACATGTTTGAGAAACAGCTTAAGAGGAGGAACCCTAGACCCGGTTATGTTTCCACAAGAGTCAGCCAAACCCGAGACGACAAACCTATCAAGGACCACCAGCCAATTTCCAAGCCTAGGACAGAAGAGCCACGTCTTAAGGGCATTGATAAGGGTTCAAGCACCAAGACCAGGGAAATACAATGCTTCAAATGTAAGGGTTTTGGTCACTATTCGAACGCCTGCTCCAATAAGAGAACCATAGTCATCCGAGCCAATGGAGAGCTAGAAACGGAAGAAGAACATTCTGAAGCTGAGTCTATAGAAGAGCATGTTGCAATGCCAACGGTAGGACAACTCTTAGTCACGAGGAGGACCTTGAATCTGCATACTACTTTTGAGAAAAATGAGCAACGGGAGAATCTATTCCATACTCGATGTTTAGTAAAAGAAAAAGTTTGCAGCTTAGTGATCGATGGAGGGAGTTAGTAATGTTGCGAGTGAGTCCATGGTGGAAAAACTTGGGCTAACGGTCATTAAGAGAGCTAAGCCTTACAAACTACAATGGCTTAATGATGAGGGAGAGTTGGACGTTAAGCATCAGGTCTTAGTTCCTTTGTCTATCGGAAAATATGAAGATGAAGTCCTATGTGATATCTTGCCGATGGATGCTGGGCATATACTTCTTGGGAGACCGTGGCAATCTGGTCGTAAAGTCATGCATGATGGGTTCACCAACAGGTATACCTTTGAGTTCAAGGGCAAGAGGAATATTCTCGTGCCATTAACACCACAAGAGGTTCATCTAGACCAGATCGCTTTGAAGAAAAACAAGATCACTTCCGAGTCCAAGCTGAAACCACAGACCAATCTTCTGATAAAGCCTCAACAAGGAAGTTATTCACCACCCATATGTGTAAAACAAATTCAACTCAAAACATATCAAGAAGATATTGGTGAAGACTTCGAACCAGAACCACCAGATTATGTGCTAGACGATGCCAACACTACAAGAAATCTACCGCGTAACTGACGGCAATTTCCGTCGGAAATCCGTCGGAATCAGCAAAATCCGTCGGTTATCCGTCGGGTTTTTCCGTCGCTTCTATCTCGTCGGAAATAAAAATATCGTCGGAAAGCCGTCGAAATTTCCGACGGAATTCTGACGGAATAGGGAAATCAGAAATCCGTTTTAATGCCGTCGGTGTTCCGTCGGTTAAAAACCGACGGAACACCGACGGAAATCTGATTATTATAAACCGACGGATTTCCGACGGATCTATAACCGACGGCAAACCGACAGATTTAAACCGACGGATTTCCGACGGACTTCTGATTTTTATAAACCGACGGATTTCCGACGGATCTATAACCGACGGAAAACCGACGGTTTTAAACCGATGGATTTCCGACGGAATTCTGATTTTTTTAAACCGACGGATTTCCGACGGAATTATTGAATTTTTTTTAATTATAAAACCGAATATTTAAAAATAAATTTATTAATTTGTAAAATTTGTTTTATAATTAAAATTAAAACAAATTTTAAAATTAAAGAAATAATAATAATGCAATAATTCAATATTTCTAAAATAATTCAAATAAAAAAGGAAAAAAAACTAAAACTACGAAGGCGGGAAGCGAGATAAGAATTCCGCCATTTGTTGCTGCAATAACCGGTTATCCGCCTCCAATTTGCGTGATCTCTCGCTTCCGCTTCTTGTTGGAGGCGATCCGCTTTCGTTGGAGGCGATCCGCTTCTTGGAGGCGATTTGCTTCTTGTTCTTCTGCGAGCTGTTGCAGCTGCATCTTCATAGCTTCCATGTCAGCGTCTCACAGCGTAGCTGTGCCCTAATATCTGGAGAATCGCCAAGAAACGCGAAGTTGCAGAAAAAGAGTCGCCGTCCGGGAAGACCAAATACACGACCTTTTGTCTTCGGAGTACACTGCGGTAAGAAACGAAAATCTTGTTAAAAATTAGAAATTACAAAAACGATATAAATATATATTTTACTTACCTCGTAGACAAATTCGTTAATCTTCTCGATTGGAAGATCGGTCATTGGAGGCGTTCCTTCGATGATTGGCTGAGAAAGGAGGAAGTCTTCCTTCATCTTCTCATAGTTGTCAATGATCTCCCAAGCCAGCGGATCTTGGATTTCATGGTTCTTCCTGCTGGTATGCGCATCTTTGAGCAATGTGATAGCGGAAGGTGGGACACCGTCTTGGCGAAACTACAAAAATGAAAATTTAGTAAACTATAAAATTATAAAATTTTAATTAAATAAAAAACTTACCAGTTGTTTGGCCCGTGTGACCAAACTAACCGCTCCTAGATTGTGCGTCGCCTTGCCTTTTCCTTTGCGATCGCTGTTTCGGCACGCAGAATGAGTTGTGGAGCTTGTCTTGGTCGGTTCTTCACTCCAATAAGTGCATAACCCGCTCCATAGGCCCGGGTTAGAAAGCAACTCCCTTGGGACATCATTCTTGTGCCACTTCTCCTTCCACTCGTTCAGCTTCCACGAATACATTCTAGCTGCTTTTTTATCGAAGCATCGTCTAACGGAGGCGGTCATGTGGCTATCCCAAGTAAATTCTTGCTGCAAATCAAAAATTCAAATAAAATAAATATATTAAATAAAAGTTAAAAAATTTTTAATATGAAGTACTTACCGCAAATTGGCGAAACCACAATTCCTGATCCGCTATCGGCATTTGGTTGTAAGTCGGGTACGGATGACGAAGCATTCCATTGAGCATCCGATTAATGGACTTGGAAATCCCATTTCCGGAATCTCCAAACCTACAAAAGAAATTAGTACAAATAAGTTGAAATGTAACTAAAGTAATTTGAATTTAAAAATACTTACCATGTGTCTCTGCCTCACGATTCGGATGGAGACGAGGCAATCTATCTCAGCCCTGGTTGAGCGACAAAGTCCTCAACGCTCATCTGCGATGGTGCAGTAGGTGAAGGCATCGGCATAGACGCTGTCTCCGGGATCTGTGTCTCCGGGATCTGTGTCTCCGGGATAGGTGTCTCCGGTATAGGAGAACTCCTCGAGGCGGAACTACCTCCCGGTCGACGACTACGTCCACCATGAGCTGAACGTACAAACCTACCGAAATCCCTATAAAAATTTTAAAAAGTATCAAACATTATATGAAAAAATAAATAATAATGAAAATAAAAAAAAAGTTTGAAAAAATAATTTAAATTCATTATTAGACCAAAACAATTCTACTTTTATGGAAAAACTAATAAATTACTAAAATACAAAAAAAAATTTATTTATAAGTATTAATTCCAAAACAATTGAAAATTTGTTAATTCTTGATTTATAAAAAAATGAAAAATTCATGAATATAATTATAAATTACTAAAATGATTAAAAATTATCAATAAAATAATGATAATTTTCTAAAAATTATAATAACATACCAAAATTAAGAAAATATTAATGCATGAAAAAAATTATAAATATTTCAATTAATAAATAAAATAAGAAAACAAATAATTTTAATAAACATAACAATCCTAAATCTAACAATTACAAACCTAAATCTAACATTACAACTCTAAATCTAACAATTAAAACATAAATCTAACATTACAAACCTAAATCTAACAAATCTAATTTTCTAAACAATCAATAATATAAACTTCAAAACTTACAAGTTTGGGGGATTTTGAGACATAATGATGATATATTGACGGAAATCCGGAAGATTGGGAGAGGTTTGGCGATTTTGGAAGTTTTCAACTCGTCTGCGAAAGTGAGGAGGAAGAAGACGAAGTCTGTATATATTACGATATTTCCGACGGATATTTCCGTCGGAAATCCGTCGGTTTAAAAAAAATTAAATTACGCACGTTCTCGATAAGGTTTCGGAAAGGTTACCGCCTAAATTTTTGGGAATCCGTCGGAAATCTGTCGGAAATTTCCGACGGATTTCCGACGGATAGGCGAAAATTTAGGCATCGCGGGAAACGAAAAGAGTTTCGCGGTTACATTTTTATTCTCCGTCGGAAATCCGTCGGAATATTCCGACAGATTTCCGACGGATAGTCAAAATATGCATGCTTTCCGATTGGCCAGTCAATCCTTAAACGGGGACACGTGTAACCACAAACCCGTCGGAAATCCGTCGGAAATTTCCGACGGATTTCCGACGGGTTTGTGGTTTTAGTGGTTTTTTACGCACCGTTTCAGTAAACATATGTTTATAGTATTATAAATTCATGTTTGCAAACACAAATAACTTATAGAAATCTTTAATTTGACAAATTTCAAAAGTTTAGATGATTATTTCGTATTTGGTAAACTTGTACATTAACTATATGTTTATCTATGAAACACTTTCGATCGAACCATGTCTAAAAACAAAATCTTTTTAAAATATGTTATATATCACATAATTTAGTTTATTTTGTCAAAGTTTGTTGTTAACATTGTCTTGATGTACAAGAAATTATAATTTGACCATGTAAACCCCAAACCCGCCGGAATTGCCGGAAAACCGACGGATTTCGACGGTTTTAGGGTTACACGTGTCTTTTGAAAGATAAGGGAATGCGTAATTCGACAAAAAAGTCCTGAACCGTCCGGAACTGTGAAAAACCGACGGATTTCGACGGGACTATTCTTTTAACGAAAACACGTGTCCGCTTTTAAGGTTTAAATTATATTACCGTTGAAATCCGCCGGAAAATCCAACGGATATCCGACGGTTTTGGGGGTCATTTTAAAATTAATTTTAACTGGTTTAATGAGTTGTGTGGGTTTGTTAATGGGTTTGTTTAGAGAATTTTTAATTTCTGGCAAAATCTTATTTTATTAAAATTTGTTAAAATATACAAAGCTGAAGTTGAGCTTATAAAATGCTCGGCAGCTGCGGTTTTCGAGGACCTATGGTTTACACCGTAATGTCAAAATTAAATAAAATACAAAATAACAAATTTACAACTTTCATGTAATACCAAAAAATAATACAAACCACGTGTATAACTAGTCTTCATTAGATGATGATGATGACCCCTCAGATGGAATTGAGTCTGAATCCTCATAAAATTCACCTTGTTCTTCTTCTGAGTCGGAAAAAACTAAACCAAATTGTGTGAAATCAACAACAAGATCCAGAGCACAAGAAGGCTCAACTGGATCCATTGGAACAACTTCTGCTGGCTGTAAAGGATCATGTTCTGCAACTCCATAAATTCTTCCTCGCGGGGTCACTTTAGTAATCGTGGCGCCAAGGATCCGTCCCGGTAACTCGAGGGTAACTAATATAGCACACCTAAAAATAAAATATTAGTTTTGTAATTATTATACCTAAATAAGGAATTGAGTATTAATTACACTATTATTAGTACCCTACCTGCTCAGCTTGTGATCCTAGAATGAATGGGTCATACGTTTCTAGTCTCGACTTGAATTAACAGACGTAACACCAAATTGGTCTACATGAAGCCCACGACCAAGTGTTGAATCATACCAATCACACTTGAAAACAATGCACCTCAAGTCTAACATTCCTGGGTACCGACTTCCAAAATTTCTTGAAGAACGCCGTAGTAAACATCATTACCAGATTTCACTGAAATACCAGAATCTGAAGTTTGCGTTGTTCTTCTCTCGTCATGAACCCTAAACCCATATCCACGACTGTAGTATCTAGGATAAGAAGTTGCAATGTAGTTTGGACCATTAACAAATTCCAATAACCATGTGGGAAATGTCTGTCCGCTTATTACTCCTTCAGAAACCTACAAAAATAAGTTAGATATTAGTATTTAAAAATAGTTTATTAAATGATTTAGTGTTTTTAAACACTTACGTAAAATTGCAACCAAGACATAAATTCCTCCTCCTTATGGACTTGAAGCTCGTCTTCTGTCTTATCCATATAGTACCCGCGTATTAATGCCATGTAAATCCTGTACGAAAACCAAAATAGTTGACAAGTTAATAATAACATATAAAATAATCAATTATACATTAAATGACACAAAAGAATCCTTGTTTACCTTTCGTATTCCGTAATTTCTTCACAATTGGTTAGGATATACGTATGCAAGTGTGTAAACTCCTGTTGAGATAATTTACGCCTTTTTCCTTTGCCACTGACTCGCCCAACTTGGGAAAATAACTCTGGAACAACGACGGGGTAAATCGCTCTCTCACCACGATCATCATGGCGACTAGGACGTCTACTCTTCGTACGAACTACTGACGGGAAGTAATATTCAGCAAACTGTGAGGCCTCTTCGTTGATGCTCTGGGCGATAATAGATCCCTCTACTCTACTCAAATTCTTAACCTTTTTCTTCAGATGAAACATATACCGCTCAAATGGATACATCCAACGGTATTGAACCGGGCCTCCTAGTTCAGCTTCGTGGGAGGTGGATCGGAAGATGTTCCATCACATCAAAGAAAGATGGTGGAAATATCTTCTCCAAATTACAAAGGATCACGGGATATTGGCCTGTAAATTTTGGATTCCCTCAACAAGAAGTGTTCTTGTGCATAAATCGCGAAGAAAGCACCTACTCCTGCAATTGCTTGGTGGGCGTCTTTATGGAGAAGATGAGCAAAAGCGAATGGAAGAAGCCTCTGCATCACAACGTGACAATCATGACTCTTCATTCCAGAAAACTTTCCTTCTCCATAATCGATGCGATTACGCAGATTAGATGCGTATCCATCAGCTGAATTTAACATCGCCGTGAATCCAATCAAAAAATTCTGTTTTTTTGCTACTTCTAACCGGTATAATGGAAATGGACATTGACCATTTGGGGAGCACTTCAAGAAAACCTCGATCGCAATATGCTGGCAAGTCTAATCTAGATTTCATATTGTCTTTCGGCTTCCCTTGGACGTTTAAGACTGTGTTCATGATGTGCTCAAATAAGTTCTTCTCAACAGGCATCACATCAATATTATGCCTCAATAAATGGTTCTTCCAAAGAAGGCAATTCCCAAAATATGCTCTTCTTGTGCCAGCTATGAAATTCACCGACACCATAAATAGGTTCATGTCCATTACCCCCACAATAAGGAGTCGTCTCAGCACCAAAATCTCTCAACTGTTCCAATAAAGTTTCACCGTCTATCTCAGGCGGTGGACCATCAAAAACTTGCCTACCCTTCGTAAACATTGTTCTCGAACGACGATACGGATGATCACTCGGTAAAAATCTCCTATGACAATCAAACCAACAACTTTTTCTACCATGCTTTAGTTGGAATGCATGTGTGTTGTCTTGGCAATACGGACACGATAATCTCCCATGTGTTGTCCATCCAGATAACATACCATATGCTGGGAAATCGCTTATGGTCCACATAAGCACCGCACGCATCTTAAAGTTTTGCTGGGTCGAAACATCATACGCTTCCACACCATGCTCCCATAGCATTTGTAACTCATAGATCAATGGCTGGAGGAATATATCAAGTGATCTCTTCGGATGCTCTGGGCCGGGAATAAGAATCGATAGATATAAAAATTCTCTACGCATGCACAGAGATGGAGGCAAATTGTAAGGGGTTACAATTACGGGCCATAACGAATACTTCCTTCCATGCTTCCCAAATGGGTTAAAACCATCTGTACATAACCCGAGGTACACATTCCTTCGCTCATACGCAAACTCTAGATACAATGATTGAAAATGTTTCCAAGCTTCTGCGTCTGAAGGATGTGTAATATCTCCATCTTGACGATGTTCTGCATGCCATCTCATTGGCTCTGCTGTGCGCTGAGAAGTATATAACCTCTTCAACCTCTCTGTTATTGGTAAATACCACATACGTTTATATGGAATTTGAATTCTGCCACTACTTTCCTGATACCGTGGTTTACGACAAAATCTACATCTTTTGCGGTTTTCATCTTCTCTCCAATATAGCATACAGTTGTCGATGCACACATCTATTACCTTATACGGTAACCCAAGACCAGATACAAGTTTTTGTACCTCGTAGTATGATCCGGGTAAAAGATTATCTTCTGGCAATAAATCTTTCGCCCAATCTGTTATCGCATCAACGCACTCCTCTGCCAAATTGTAATCCGTCTTAATCGTCAATCTACTTGCAGCTGATAAAGGCGAATGACCTTCTTTACACCCTTTATATAGTGGCTGCTTTGCAGCATCTAACATATCAAAAATCTTCTTGCTTCTACATTAGGTTCTTGAACCTATATCTTTCTTCACCGCTAAACTCGACATTCTCTCTAAACGCATCATTCACCATCTCGCCGCTCCCTACACCTACATCTACTTCCGTGCTACCTCCTAAACTATCTCGAGACAGTTGGTTCACTAGTACTACCATACTCAACATTTGTTTCTCCATGTAAATACCATATCTTGTAACCCGCGTAAACCCATTACTATACAAATGATGCCAAACTATCTCTATCGCAACATTACGAGAATTCCTACAAATTGAACATGGACATTTTAACTTACCTGATTTTTTGAACACGCGTTGCTTTCCGCCACTTCCATGAACTCGTATATGCCTCGTGCATACTCCTCGTTCAAGTTGTTCGTCTCCGGATCCATTAATGGTTCGTCCATCCATGATCGAAAATATCTAGACATATTTTTCACTTTTTTTATAGAATTAAGTATTAAGTAAACAAGAAATGAGAGAGATATGAAATTAAGATTGTTGTGTAATGGGATAGAGAATGGGAGAAACATATATATAAACTTCGTTTCCGTCGGATTTCAGCCGAAATCCGTCGACTTACAGGTAAATTCAACGGATACATTAACGTTCATATTTTCCGATTTTTTTCCTTGAGCCGTCGGAAATCCGTCGGAATATAACGGCATGGATATCCGTCGGAAATCCGTCGGAATACAAATATCCGTCGGAAATTCCGTCATAAATCCGTCAGAATATAACGGCATGGATATCCGTCGGAAATCCGTCGGAATACAAATATCCGTCGGAAATTCCGTCATAAATCCGTCAGAATATAACGCCTCGGATTTCCAACGGAATTTCCGTCGGAAATCCGTCGGAATTTTCCGACGGAAATATTTCCGTCGGAAAATTCCGTCATAAATCCGTCAGAATATAACGCCTCGGATTTCAACGAATTTCCGTCGAATTGTCGGAATTTTCCGACGGAAATATTTCCGTCGGAAAATTCCGACGGATTTCCGACGGATTCCCAGAATTTTCAAATCTCAGGAATCCATCGGTAAGCCGTCGTAAATTTCCGACGGAATTCTTGTCCGTCGGAAAATCCGTCGGTTTTGCGGTAGATTTCTTGTAGTGCAAGAGTTTGAATAAAGAAGAAGGAGACTCGCAAATCAAAGAAACTGAATCCCATATCAGTTTTGGAAATGAACTAGGACGCCATGGAGAAGAACTAAAGGATAAAGAGCTAGTTAAGGTCCAGAATGTGCTAGCAGAACCGGCTCAACAAAAGCTAAGTGAAGAGGTGATCTCTACACCATCACTTGCACTCCGCGGTAAGACAAAGCAATGTAAGTCCTCTAAAACTCTAAGTGAATCTCTAAACTCTCTTCCTCCAAAAGAAAAGATTCTTGCGATTGATAAAGAAACTCCTATGAGTTTAACTAACGTTGCACCGGAGCTACCATCTCCGAGTAAGCATTCTTCTCATTTGCAGGATCATAAGGACACCACAGAAGGTCCAAAGGAGTTATCAACCACCCAGAACTACCTGGATGTAATGAGAAGAAAAGCTAGTTCGAGCTCTAGGCATGCAGAAACTGAGAAGCATCACATGTGTGACCAGCTGAAACAAATTCCAAAGGTCCTCACGGTTCAAAAAGAAAATATGCCTAGCAAGGAACTTATAACTATTCACTCTAACTCTGCAAAGGCTGGTGAGATGAAACAAACTTTACTCCCTACACCACATGTTCGTATGTTTGTCTATTGAGAATCTCTTTTGATTTTTCCTAACCTTGCACCGTGCTGCCGAGTGAGATATCTTGTAATTTTCAGGATTTCAGAAGTACCGTTCAAAAAGAAGAATCTCGTGACTTGTTACTTCCAGTCCGTGACACAGAACGACCAGAACTTCATTCACAAATTCACATCCAAGGAGAAGCACTCGCTCTGCTCAAAACTTCATCAATGGATGCAGGAAGTGTCAATAACACCTTGATGATCAAAGAAAGAATTTTCTCATTGATCCGTCGAAAGGAGCATCAGATCGTATTTGATCCAGGATCCCTATTTAAAAATTTTCCTCATGGCATCCGAAACAAACAAGGTAAGGAAATTATTGTGGTTAATGCAATAATTCCAAGGTATGCAATCCTTTCTATTTTTAATGATAATTTGCTAGATATGTTTCAATCTAGTGAGAAATTTATCCTTGGACAGTTCTTTAAACGAAAAGGTTTCCTATTTGATAAACATGAAACGTGGTACCCTTGTTACTTCTTGATTAATTCTGTTTTGATGAGTATTGATAAATTCACTACTGTTGCTACTGCTTCGAATGATGCTGAACTGTTCTTTGGAGAGATTGTTTACTATGATAGTTGTCTGAATTTTAATAGACACTTAGATGATCATGCTGAACATGTGAATTTTATTTTAGATGATCTAAGTAATAAAATGTTTGCTGCAACAGAGAAGTTTGCATTTGATGTGTTTGATCTTGTGTTCCAAGTTATTGTTGTGAAAGCACAGGGTATACAGGACAAAGAGTTGCACCTTCATTCACCAAAATTATGGCTCTTCCATGTTTGGCTTAAGAAGATCTTTTGTTCAAGCTGATCTTGAACTGATGAAGTATTTAAACGAGCAGCACGCAAAGAAAAGGCAATGCCAACTGATCTTTGACCCTGGTGGAATTTTTTAGGATTCAAATGAAGAGAGGACGTTTTCCAGCCCACACAAAGATCAATGCCTACAAAACCTGCTCGCAAGGTAAGTACAACGTAAGTTCAAGCTTCAATATAACTGATCTAGTTCCTTTTTAGAAGATGAAACGGATTTGAGGTCAAATCCTTCTCAAGTGGGAGAGGATGATGAGATCCTAACCAGCAGCCTGGTGGAGGGGGCTAAGGAGATAGAGGAGCAGCTTGAACCAGAGCTTAAGGGAGCTAAGGAGATAGAGGAGCAGCTTGAACCAGAGCTTAAGGGAGCTAAGAAGATAGAGGAGCAGCTTGAACCAGAGCTTAAGGAAGCTAAAGAAGAAGCCACAAAGCAACATGAACTCGAGGAAGCCAACGACAAAGATCTACATGTGCCCTTGGTCCGATGACTCGATCAAAGCAAGCAAGATTCCATCAAGCATTCTACAATCTCTTACACCATATCCAGGGCCGACTTGAGTGTGCTAATCCAGTCACCTTGATTGTGATTCACGCCACTTAAGCATTCATCAAGAGAGGTGTGTGGGCTTGTACTCTTTTTCCCTCCTCTTGGTTTTATCCCAATGGGTTTTCCAAGAGAGGTTTTTAATGAGGCCAGCCCACACACTCTTTATCATTGCCTCTTGATGAAATCCAAGCCCACTCCATTCACTCCATTCTCGCCACTTTGAAGCTGAAGAGTTACTTGTCTTAAGTCTTTTGTACACTTAATGATCAGCTTTGACTCATTAAGTATTATCTATTTTCTATGCATTTTAGTTCTAAGTATCTGAACCCTATAAGTACTTGTATTCTCTTTCTCTTCAGATTTATCAAACCTTTCTTATTCTCAATCTCTTGAAACTGTTTGATCATGTTTGATTAGTGTATTCGGAAATCTCCTTGCACTACAAACACCCCTGATAGTCTAAGAGTGATTCCGCAACTCTTAGAAGTTTCATTCAATCCATTTTCGTGGTCACTCATCCATTTGGACCGATCCACTCCACTTCTCACCCGCCATTCATCATCAAACCGGTTCATCGAAGGTTTTTCTTGCTTCAAAGACTTCACCTATCATTTGGAGGACATTCAGGGACGTGATCCTCTTCCAGGATCACATCAGGGGCTGATATGATCCTTCTAGAATCGGCACTTTCGAGGGGTAGAATGAAAGGAGTGGATAGATAGATATGGGTGGAGTGAATGGATAGCACCAAGGTTGTGGAAGACCTTGGATATTTCCTCAATGACTTTTCCAAGATATGACTCAGTTGAAAATGCCAAGGTTTGAATCGCGGATATGACACACCTTGATTCGGATTGATTGAAGGATTTTACTCACCAACAATCAGGTTTGTTCTTCAAAGAACACAAGAGAAATCACTCTCAATTTTTAATAAAAAACTTGGATGATCCGAAAATGAGTACAAGAAAAGAGTTTTAAAGAAAGATGGAGTAAAGAAAAAGCTAGAATTAATTCATAGAAAATTAAGAAAACATTAACTAGTTTGGAATATCTCTTGGAGTCTCCCAGCCACCTCTTCCATTCCCTTGGCCAATTTTAATTAGATGATTATAGAGCTGGGCTGATTTAATCTCTTCTTTGGGCATGAGACTTCTAAAGATAAATCTAAAAATTATTAGACTTGGACCTGGACCAAACTTGTTTAACTCTTTTGGACTAAGATGGATTAGAGTGACCCATTTGCCTCATTAAAACCTTCCTTTGGAAAACACATTGGGAAAAAAAAACCAAAGGCTAGGAAAAAGAGTACAAACGAATCACCTGTTTATTACTCCACTCGAGCAACCAAGACGGTTTGATTTTCCATGTTCTCGAACTGAGCTTCAGTCGGTTGAACTTGAGTTAGTAATGCGGTGATGGCGTTCTGAAACTCTTTGGATCTCGATCTTGTCATTGGTCCACTTGGTACGGCCAAAGCATCCTCGGGTTCAAGCTGCTTCTGTGAGCTATCCATGATCACATCATCCCCTCCCCCTTGAAAAGGATTTGTCCTCAAATCAGGAACATCTGCAACAAAAGAGATTAAGTCAGCAACGTTAAAGCTTGAACTCACATTGTACTTACCTTGGAGATCGAGTTGGTAAGCATTATCGTTGATCCTCTTTGTGACTCGGAATGGACCGTTAATCCTAGGCATCAACTTATACTTCCTCTCAGCCGGAAATCTCTCCTTCCTTAGATGAATCCAAACATGGTCTCCCTCTTCAAAGATCATCTTGCGCCTGCCCTTGTTAGCTTGTTTGGCGTACAGCTTTGTTTTCTCCTCGATGTTGCGCTTTGCTTTCTCATGAATCTATTTAACAAGTTCAGCTTTCTTTTTCCCATCTAAGCTTGCTCTTTCACTCAAAGGCAATGGGGTTAGATACAAAGGAGATAAAGGATTAAAGACGGAAAAATTTTTCAGAAGGAGAAATGATATGATCCTAGGTGAGGATCAAGTCCCTGAATGCTTCTCCAAGAGGTTGTGATGATTGGTGAAAAGGTGAGTGATGCGGAAGAGATGAAAGATGAAGAACAAGAGGGGATCCGATGAGTCTTGGGGGATTGATGCGAAACTTCCAAAGGGAATGGAGCACCTTCGGACTTTCTGGCTTGCTCTGGTCGTGGGTGAAGACCCTAGACGAGGTGAACAAGGGGTGGATCGAAGTGAAACTTCCTAGGAGTGTGAAAGATCCTAAGACTTTCGGCTTACTTGGTGTGAGGATGAAGATCCGATCACTTTAAGCAAGGATGAACAAACAAGTTTCAGAGAATTGTAGAATATGAAAAGATGTTTGATAACTCACAAATGAAGCCTTACATGAGTTTAAATCAACAAGAGAATAAAGGAAAAATCTCGAAAATTACAAGCATTAAAACCAAAGTTTGACAAAGAAAATAACTCTTCAAGTCTTGAGATTTTCGGCTGAACTCTTATTGGACTTGGGCTGTGCTTCACTTGGATAGGAGATAGAAATGGGCTTAAGCTTTATCAAGAGGCTGATGAGTGAGTGATATGGCTTACCTCATTAAAAACCTTATTTGGAAAACCCATTGGGACAAAACCAAATGAAGGGAAAAAGAGTATAAGTCATATCACCTCTCTTGATAAATGTTTAGGTGGCTTGTATCACAACCAATGTGGCTGGATTAGCACACACCAAACTGCCCGAGATGGTGTTGAGGAGATGTTGCAAAGTGGTCTTGAGCTTCTTTTGTTTAGACCGAGTGATAGGACCCGGAAAAATGCATAAATCTTCAGCTCCTTGTAGCTCCGGTTCAAACTGCTGCCTTTGCTCCTCTTTGGCGTCTCCATGTTGCATAGGTTCCTCATCCTTGCTGGCCATAATCATATCATCCTCTCCCTTTGAAAAGGATTTGACCTCAAATCTGTTTCTTCTGCAAAATAAGGAACCAAATCAGTAATATTAAAACTCGAACTTACATGGTACTTACCTTGGAGATCAAGCTGGTAGGCGTTGTTTAGTTGTTCTTTAGCTCCCAGCTCCCCAGGTTTAAGCTGTTGATTAGTTCCAAGCTCCAAGCTATCCATGCTATCTATCCTCAAATCCGAACAATCTGCAAGGAAAAAGATTAAATTAGAATACTTGAAGTAAGTCGGAATATACTCACCTTGCAAGCAGATTTTGTAGGAATGGATCTGTTCTATGACTGAAGTGAACAATATCCTTCTTGCATTAGTTTGAACTCCTCTTGGTCTGCAAAACGTTTCTCCTTCATACGAATCCAAAACTGGTAACCAATCTCAAAGTTCTTAATATTCTCCTCTTCGTTTGCTGGCTTTTGATGCTCTATGTCTAGCAAACGCTCCTTTGGTTTAAGAACAATTTGAACAACAGTTTTCTTAAGCCAAACATGGTAGAGCCACGTCCTAGGTGCATGAAAATTTAGCTCTCCATCCTGTATATCCTGTATCCTCACAACAAAGACTCGAGACAAGAGATCATAGGTGCAAAGAATATAGTCATTCCGACTAGCACACAATTTATTACTTAGATCATCTAAAACAGATTTCAAAGGTTCAATATGATCATCTAAGTGTTTATTAAAATTCAGAATGCTATCATAACAAATAATTTCTCCAAAGAATAATTCAGCATTGGGTGAAGCACTAGCAAAATTAGAGAATTTAGCAATATCTATGAGCACATAATTTCTATTAGGTTCAAACCTAGCTTCATGAGCAAAAAGAAACACGTACCTTGGAATTATTGCATCATACACAATAATTTCATTACCTTTTCGAATGCCAAAAGAATTCACCTCAATGTTTGCTCGCTGTTCCTTTCTCCATTGTTTCAACGGGTCATAATCAACTTGGACAGTAAACCGCATTAGCCACAAGTAAATTAACCACGTTTCTGGTGTATGAGTTGTCATGTCTTCAGCTTGTTTACCCTGTTCACGTTTAACCAAAACTCGAAACAAGAAATCATAGGCGCAAAAGGTATTATCCTTTGATTCATTAAGCAACTTGTTATAGACCAGAATGTCAAAACTTTCAGTGAATGGTCTCGAAATAGAAAAAGCCTCTCTAGTGTTAGGATATGAAGTGCAGTGTGTTATCCTAGAGAGTCTGTCTATCAGCACAAGATGTATACTCGGTTCATACATTTTATCAAACAGAAATCCGCCATGCCTAAAATTCTTTGTATGCTCAAATTTCTCACAATAATGAATCACATCATTAAAAACAATAGTCGACATATAAATCTCTTTGATGTGTTCATATTCCAGCAACTTAGATTTATGAACAAAAAGAAATGCATACCTTTGAACTGTTGCATCAGGCACAACAATTTCCTTACCTATCTTGTTTCCCATGTCAAAAGGAAATGCTTCAACGGGTGCTCCTGGATCAAAGACGATATGATTCTCCTTCCCACAGATTAGTGAGACAATTCCTGAGTCGTATTTAGGGGATACAACTTCGAAGTCCTGAAAATGACAAGGTTTCTTACTCGGCAGCACCGGTGCAAGGTTAGTGACAAGAAAATCAAAAATTGGACCAGTTTGGAACATATCCTCGGAGATGGTCGGCGATAATTCTTGGAGTTTCCTTCTAGGCAAAGCTCCATGCTCCGTGTCTTGATAGCTTTGAAAGGTGTTCGACTCCTTTCTCAAGACAACTCCAATTCCAGTCCTCACAAAGAAATGGGTCGAGAGAACTTCTAAGTCTGGTGGCTCCTCTTTTAGACCTGCAATGTTTTCAACACCTTTGGCAAAGAGCAAGCGTATTATCACAGTCGTAGAGTCACTATAAACAAGTACACAAGTTTCATTTCGGACCCCAGAATTTTCTTTATCATGTTCCTCTTTTATTTGCGCCCTAAGACAAGAGTTTGGTTCGAATATTCTTTGAATACACCTAACTTTTTCTTAATAGTTTCTGGAGATGATAAACTCTTACTCACAACCTTGGAATCATGAGAATCAAATTGAGTTAAAGAGTTACTTACCTGAAGAAGGTCCTTGCTGTATTCGGTGCATGTAATTGTCACGGTAAATGGAAGTGATTTTGGATCCAGTTTGACACATGCGACAGCTAGATTGGTTTGCTCATGGGATGGTGTGGTTGGGATGGATGTATCATACCCTATTCTTTGACAAAGTTGTGACCTCAAAATTGTACAATCTGCACCAAGAGAAAGAAGGTTAGCTCTCATTCTTTTTTGCGAGTCTAGATAGTTACCTCGGGTTTGAATTGGTGGCTGAGCATCGGGTGGTTTCTCTTTGATCACTATGAGGTTGGTGACATCCTCTCTTTGTTTATTGGCAGGAAAACACGTCAAGAGCTCTAAGTTTGATGGCATGTCATTGCACTTTGTTACTTCATCCGTTTGCTCTGTTGTTAAGCTCCATGTCGATGTGTTTTCTTTTAGGTCTTTGCGCACATCTAAGGTACCTGCATCTTCCTTGGCACTTAAAGGAAAAATCAAGTGCATTATACTTGAAATTTTAATATTCAAAACAGGTTGTTTGATGCTACGAGTGAATGTAGAATTATTCCAGTATCGTACAGACTCGCTAGCTAAACTTACCTTTGTACCATGTAAGATGTTTGGTAACTTTTCAGCTTTGAAGATGGTGAAATCTAATTCACAGGTAGCTGGTGCTGGACATGGTTTAAAGACCACACGGTTTTCATAATTAATTTGCTCACACTTGTTATCTCGGAAAGCTTGTGAAGTGGTTGACACCGAATGTGGATTCTTCTCTTTTATGGTTCCTTCAGCTTTGTCATTCTCATGCTCCATAGTATGACCTGAATCAACATCCTTTGACAAGACCAAGTGCATTATACAAGAACTGGAAGTTTCTACACCTTGATTAACTACTTCACTACTTGAGTTTTGTGAGCTCAGTTTTGATCCTAATGAAGTGATATTCAGCTCGTTTTTTTCAGGGCAAGTGGCAGCAAATTTTCCTTTCTTAGGAGAGTCATAACAAGTAACTTCCTTGGATTTTGAAAGATTAGAGGACTTACATTTCTTTGGACGTTCATTGCTTGTTTCAATTGATGGATTTAGGCTTTGCTTGTGAACCACGACTTGTTCCGCGACCTCCTTTGGTTGAGAGGTTACATTAGCCTTCATTTTCTCATTTAGAACATTCTTGGATACTTCCTTTGGCTGAGGACTGTAAGCTTCTTTTGGAACTAAACCATTTGGTGCATACTTATTCCTCATTAGTTCCTTAAGATCTCTCCACGAGGTGATAGGTGGCTCCTTGTAAGTCCCGCGTTCATCAACCTTTCGTATCCACCATTGATAAGCTTCTCCTGTGAGTTGGCGAATTGCATGAGCTATCCTCTTTTCTCTTGGGATGTGGTTATAGTAAAACCAATCTTCCATATTTGTTTCCCACTCTAGGTAGCTTCTTTTTCCTGAAAATTTAAAGAGTTCATTAGCCGAATGATATTCAGAACAAAGCACATATTTGGATTTTGGAGTAAGAGAGATTTTATGTGGGCTGCTCCAAGTTGTTCTCAATGTGTTGTCTGGTGGCTTTGGTTTAAGCTCTTGTTTCCTCCTTGGTCGGTCATTAATGGATTTTTCTAATTCAGCTCTCATGGTTGCCATACTTTCGTCCATTATGGCTCTTAAGGAATCAAGGAGTTCTTTGTTGGAGTTTGACGATTCCTCTTCACCATTGCTGGTTCCCACCATGGTACCTGTTCAGATTCAAACAAGTAACAAGTAAAAATGCCCAAAGAAACACAACAAAGAAAACTCAGAAACTTTTCTAGAATCCTAAACGACTGTTTGACTTGATCGAACAGAATAAAATATCAAATCACGTTCAACAATTCCAGAGTCAATTTTAACAAATACTAGACTCAATCATGGTTTCAATGCAACAGATTTCACGATTTTAGGATTAACCAATGATTTTAAACAATTCTAGCAAGTTACACGACAATAACTGTTCAAATTCTGATAACCTCTAAATGTGACTGTTCGACGAAATCAGCTTCGGAAAATTATCAAAACATGTTCAAAAATTCTAGAATCAATTTTAACAAATACTAGACTCTTTTTTGAAGCAGAGATCTCACGATTTTATCAGACAAGACCAATTTACGAAAATTCCAACAGTCAGCAGATAAACAGTTCAGAATGTGAAAAGGTATCACAGATCGAAAGAGATACAACCTGGCGTGGAGTCAGCTCTGATACCACTTGATATGATCCTAGGTGAGGATCAAGTCCCTGAATGCTTCTCCAAGAGGTTGTGATGATTGGTGAAAAGGTGAGTGATGCGGAAGAGATGAAAGATGAAGAACAAGAGGGGATCGGATGAGTCTTGGGGGATTGATGCGAAACTTCCAAAGGGAATGGAGCACCTTCTGACTTTCTGGCTTGCTCTGGTCGTGGGTGAAGACCCTAGACGAGGTGAACAAGGGGTGGATCGAAGTGAAACTTCCTAGGAGTGTGAAAGATCCTAAGACTTTCGGCTTACTTGGTGTGAGGATGAAGATCCGATCACTTTAAGCAAGGATGAACAAACAAGTTTCAGAGAATTGTAGAATATGAAAAGATGTTTGATAACTCACAAATGAAGCCTTACATGAGTTTAAATCAACAAGAGAATAAAGGAAAAATCTCGAAAATTACAAGCATTAAAACCAAAGTTTGACAAAGAAAATAACTCTTCAAGTCTTGAGATTTTCGGCTGAACTCTTATTGGACTTGGGCTGTGCTTCACTTGGATAGGAGATAGAAATGGGCTTAAGCTTTATCAAGAGGCTGATGAGTGAGTGATATGGCTTACCTCATTAAAAACCTTATTTGGAAAACCCATTGGGACAAAACCAAATGAAGGGAAAAAGAGTATAAGTCATATCACCTCTCTTGATAAATGTTTAGGTGGCTTGTATCACAACCAATGTGGCTGGATTAGCACACACTAAACTGCCCGAGATGGTGTTGAGGAGATGTTGCAAAGTGGTCTTGAGCTTCTTTTGTTTAGACCGAGTGATAGGACCCGGAGAAATGCATAAATCTTCAGCTCCTTGTAGCTCCGGTTCAAACTGCTGCCTTTGCTCCTCTTTGGCGTCTCCATGTTGCATAGGTTCCTCATCCTTGCTGGCCATAATCATATCAAGAAAACTTGGTGGCGGAATGCACAGATCGGTTATAAGCAAATTCAACATGTGGTAAGCATTCTTCCCAAGTTTTTAAATTATTTTTAATCAAGGCACGCAGCAAGGTAGACAAAGTTCTATTAATTCAGTTTGGCCGTCGGATTAAGAATGACAAGTAGTTGAGAACAGCAACTTAGTACCTAGCTTAGACCAAAGCGTCTTCCAAAAATAACTCAAGAATTTTGTATCCCTATCACTGACTATAGTCCTAGGCATTCCATGCAAATGAACTATTTCTTTAAAGAACAAATCAGCAATATGGGAAGCATCGTCAGTTTTATGACAAATAAAAAAATGTGCCATTTTAGAGAACCTATCGACAACAACAAAGATTGAATCTTTTCCAGTCCTAGTTCTAGGTAATCCAAGCACAAAATCCATAGAAATGTCAGTCCAAGGCTGATCAGGAATAGGCAAGGGCGTGTACATACCTTGGGACTGTACCTTCGATTTGGCTTGTTTGCACATGACACATCGCCCACAAATTCTTTCGATGTCTCTCTTCATTTGCGGCCAGTAGAAGTGTTCTTGCATAACTTTTAAAGTTTTGGAGATCCCAAAATGCCCCATCAATCCTCCTCCATGCGCTTCCCTAACTAACAAATCTCTCACAGAACAATTAGGCACACATAACCGATTTTCATAGAAAAGAAATCTGTCATGCCTAAAATATTTCCCAAAAGCAAACTTATCACATGACTTAAAAATCTCTTGAAAATCAGGATCAGCTTGATAAAGATCTTTAAGGTGTTCAAATCCCAGAAGTTTAGCATCCAAAGTAGAAATCAAGGCGTACCTTTGAGATAAGGCATCAGCAACTATATTTTCGTTACCTTGTTTGTACTTGATCACATAGGGAAATGTTTCGATGAATTCTACCCACCTAGCATGCCTTTTGTTGAGCTTTTGCTGACCCTTTAAATGCTTCAAAGACTCGTGGTCAGTATGAATGACAAACTCCTTCGGCCAGAGGTAGTGCTGCCATGTTTGCAATGCTCGGACAAGCGCGTACAACTCCTTGTCGTAGGTTGGATACTTCAATGTAGCTCCTCCAAGCTTCTCACTGAAAAAGGCAATGGGCTTCTTCTCTTGCATCAAGACAGCTCTAATACCTACACCAGATGCATCACACTCAATTTCAAAAGTTTTAAGAAAGTTCGGTAAAGATAAAAGTGGTGCATTGGTGAGTTTATCCTTTAACACTCGGAATGCTTCTTCTTGTGCCTCTTCCCATTTAAATTTGACATTTTTCTTGATCACTTCAGTGAGAGGAGCAGCGATGGTACTGAAGTCCTTCACAAATCTCCGATAGAATCCCGCAAGTCCATGGAAACTTCTCACTTCGCCTACGGTTTTCGGACTGGGCCATTCTCGGACAGCTCGAAACTTTTCTTCGTCCACTTTGATGCCATCTGCACTTATGACAAAACCTAGAAACACAAGGTTATCCGTACAAAAGGTGCATTTCTTTAGATTAGCATAAAGTTCCTCTTTCCTAAGTACCATCAAAACCGCTTCTAGATGATTAACATGCTCTTCTAAATTTTTGCTGTAAACTAAGATATCATCAAAGTAAACAACAACAAAAATTCCAAGGAAGCTCCTTAAAACATGATTCATCAACCTCATAAAAGTACTAGGTGCGTTGGTTAATTCAAATGGCATAACTAACCATTCATACAAGCCATGTTTCGTTTTTAAACGCAATCTGGTGGTATCCACTCTTAAGATCTATTTTCAAAAATATGCTAGAACCATGCAGCTCATCTAACATATCATCTAAACGAGGGATAGGGTGGCGATACTTTACAGTGATATTGTTGATGGCTCGACAATCAATACACATCCTCCAAGTCCCATCCTTCTTTGGAACAAGCAGCACCGGCACAGCACAAGGGCTCATGCTCTCTCGTATGTATCCTTTGTCCATCAGCTCACTCACTTGCTTTTGAAGCTCCTTAGTCTCCACCAGATTGGTTCTGTATGCTGGACTGTTGGGAAGTGAGGCTCCCGGCACAAAATCAATCTGGTGCTCAATCCCACAGATGGGTGGCAATCCCTTAGGGTTTTCCTCCGGAAAGACGTCTTCAAAATTCTGCAAAATAGAAGAGATTTTACTTGGCAACTCCGGTACAAGGTTAGTATGGTTCAGCAAAGTTTCCTTGTAAATAAATAGAAGAATGGGTTGTTGAGAGAATAAAGCTCTCTTAACCAGATTAGACCTCACAAAGAAATTTGAATGCCTCACGGGTTTACTCTCACAAGCTTTTTCTTGGTTTTTCTCAAACAATCGTTTTTATTTTGAGGTGGCGTGTTTAGGGGTTCACTCACAATGGTTTTTCCTTGTTGATGCAGCTGAAGTTTGTCTTGATGAACCTCATGTGGCGCCAAAGGAGCAAGTATCGTCTTTCGGCCATTGAACTCAAAAAAGTAACGATTAGTAAAACCGTCATGTAAGACCCTTCTATCGAACTGCCATGGTCTTCAAAGTAGTATATGGCCGGCCTCCATAGGTAAGACATCACATAAAATTTCGTCCTCATACTTGCCTATGGTTAAAGGAACCAATACTTGGTGGCTCACGGTCATTTCACCAACATCATTAAGCCATTAAAGCTTAAAAGGTTTCGGATGGTTCTTAACTTCCAGCCCTAACTTCTTCACCATTGTTTCACTAGCCACATTAGTACAACTTCCACCATCAATAATAAGGCTGCAGACCTTACCTTGTACCAAACATCTTGTGTGAAACAAGTTCTCCCGCTGCTCTTGGACAGTATCTTTAACTTGAATACTCAAAGAACGTCTTGTTACCAATAATTCTCCAGTGGCTGGTAACTCTATGTTCTCATCCTCGGTTTCACCATCACTTTCAAGCTTTTCCTCCTCAGTTTCAATCTCGCCATTATCCAATACAATCATAGTTCTCTTGTTGGTGCACTCGTTGGTGTAGTGTCCTCTCCCTTGACATTTGAAACACTTAACATCCCGATTTCTAGACGGTGTAGCTACAGCCTTACCCTTGGCATCTTCAGCAATGGTGTAAGGCTTAGGATCCGGTTTTGGCTTGGCAACGGTCCTATCCTCTCGGCCGTAACTCGTCCTAGCGTTAGCCGCTCCAGCTCCATAGGACAGTCTAGAAGTACCTCTCCTCTTAATTTGCTGTTCAACCAACACACCCTTATGAAGCATTTCTTCCAAATCTTTATAATTTTGAAGCTCCATTCTATCTTGAATATCCCAAGCTAAACCACTCAAATACCTGGCCATTGTCGCCTCAGCATCTTTATCTATATCAGCTTTAAGCATTAGAGACTCCATCTCTTGATAATAATCCTCCACATTCTTATTTCCTTGAGTTAAACGCCTAAGCTTTAGATGCAGCTCCCTATGATAATCGCTTGGAACAAATCTTTTTCTAATCAGATTTTTCAACTCTTCCCAAGTGACTACGGGTGGTTCTTGGTTACGTCTTCGACTCGTCACAATCTGATCCCACCAATTAATTGCATAATAAAAAAACTCCGTTGCCGCTACTTGAACTTTCTTTTCCTCCGAATAATTTTGACAATAAAACATGAGCTCTATTTTTTTCTCCCACTCCAAGTAGACATCCAGATCATTTTTTCCATGGAATGGTGGTATCTTCAACTTAAGTCCACTGAGATTGTCTTCATTTCGACCCCTAGCTTCTCTTACTCGTCTCGGCCTTCTTTCACTTTGATTAGAAGCTTGGCTCCCTCTGCTGTAATAATTCAAGTCATCCCCATCAGCTTCTTCTTGAGGTCGTGCTCTTCTTCTTCTAGCAGCAGTATTCGGCAATAATCCTTGATTAACGGACTCTTGAATCGTATTGATCCTTGCATTGACTGCACCCATCTCTTCTCTCACCATCCGCCTCATTTCTACCACTAAGGTCTGCATGTCCAGAGTGTTATTTCTTCTTCTTTGAGCTCGGTTGGTGCTCTCAACTTCTCCGCTGGAATGATTAGACATATTGATATTGTTTTCCCTGCACACTTAACAAACGTTAGTTATAAAAAGTCGATCCTCACAAGTGTTTCTCTCCTTTTTATTCACTCAATCACTCAGCACTCAAAATGATCTCTCTCAGCGATTTTCTCAATGGTTCGTATGGAACAAAACTGATCAAATTAGATGAACAACTCCAACAACACAAATTCGAAACAATGGACTTGAGATAGAAAGAAAAGTGAAAAAAAGTTTAGTATTTTTTTTTAATGAACAGATCAAGGATCAGAAAATTAAGGAGATAAAATTAGAAAAATAAAACCCCCCTAAGCTAATTAATTTCGGACTAATTAATTTTTTTTCTTTTCTTTTTTTTTTCTTTTGGTCCGATCAACTTCTTCTTTTTTTTTTTGTAAACAACTCAGAACTAAAACTAGAACTAAATAGAGATCAAAAAGAAAATTATGATCAAAATAAAAATAAATTGACTAATCCCTCAAACTATTGATCCGATCAAATAGAAAAGAAAGACTAGAGAAGATAAAAGAAATTGAAAATGAAAAGACAGAGGATGTAAGAAGATGGAAAAGGTGAGAAGATGATAAGACTAATACCAAACCTGAAAGTGTGCTCTGATACCACTTGATATGATCCTCCTAGAATCGGCACTTTCGAGGGGTAGAATAAAAGGAGTGGATAGATAGATAGGGGTGGAGTGAATGGATCGCACCAAGGTTGCGGAAGACCTTGGATATTTCCTCAATGACTTTTCCAAGATATGACACAGTTAAAAACGCCAAGGTTTGAATCGCGGATATGACACACCTTGATTCGGATTGATTGAAGGATATTACTCACCAACAATCAGGTTTGTTCTTCAAAGAACACAAGAGAAATCACTCTCAATTTTTAATAAAAAAAACTTGGATGATCCAAAAATGAGTACAAGAAAAGAGTTTTAAAGAAAGATGGAGTAAAGAAAAAGCTAGAATTAATTCATAGAAAATTAAGAAAACATTAACTAGTTTGGAATATCTCTTGGAGTCTCCCAAGCCACCTCTTCCACTCCCTTGGATGATTTTAATCAGATGATTATTGAGCTGGGCTGATTTAATCTCTTCCTTGGGCTTGAGACTTCAAAAGATAAATCCAAAAATTATTAGACTTGGACCTGGACCAAACTTCTTTAACTCTTGTGGACTAAGATGGATTAGAGTGACCCATTTGCCTCATTAAAACCTTCCTTTGGAAAACCCATTGGGAAAATAACCAAAGGCTAGGAAAAAGAGTACAAACGAATCACCCGTTTATTACTCCACTCGAGCAACCAAGACGGTTTGATTTTCCATGTTCTCGAACTGAGCTTCAGTCGGTTGAACATAAGTGAGTAATGCGGTGATGGCGTTCTGAAACTCTTTGGCTCTCGATCTTGTCATTGGTTCACTTGGTACGGCCAAAGCATCCTCGGGTTCAAGCTGCTTCTGTGAGCTATCCATGATCACATCAGTGGCTGAAACAACACCTATTGATGTGAATATGAAGAATCAAAGCTTTCATTTCCAAAGATTTGACCATTTTGAAGTAGAGAATCCCAAAAACAGAGTTATGACCCTTTAAGATAAAAAATGAGAATGAATAGAAATGTTGAAATCTTAAAGTTAATGGAGCATGCTACCAAGGCGGAGAAGCAAGTCAAAGTAAGCAAAAAGCATTATAGCTTATCCCACAGTTTTGTAAGTTATTTAAATCTCATACGAGTTTCTAATGGTGAAATTGGGAGTTGTAGGAATAAGACATATATGGAGGCTGAAACAACACCTACTGATGTGAATATGATGAATCTTAGTTTTCATTTCTAAGGATTTGACCATTTTCAATCTGAAAATCCCAAAAATGGAGTTATGACCCTTCAAGATAGAAATGATAGTGATAGAAGTGTTGAAGTCTTAAAGTAGTTGTGGCATGCTACCAAGCTCGAAATGAAGTCAAAGTAAGAAAAAAGCATTCTAGGTTATCCCACAGTTCTGTTAGTTATTTAAATCTCATAGGTGTTTCTAATGATGATTTTGGGAGTTGTATCAAAAAGACACATATGGAGGCTTAAACAATACCTATTGATGTGAATATAAAGAATCAAAGCTTTCATTTCCAAGGATTTGACCATTTTCAAGCAGAGAATCTCAAAAACAGAGTAATGACCCTTTAAGATAGAAATGATAGTGAATAGAAGTGTTGACGTCTTAAAGTAGTTGTTGCATGCTACCTAGATGGAGAATCAAGTCAAAGTAACAAAAAAGCATAATAGCTTATCCCACAGTTGTGTTAGTTATTTGAATCTCATAGGAGTTTCTAATGGTGAATTTGGGACTTGTAGCAAGAAGACACATATGGAGGCTGAAAAAACATCCATTGATGTGAATATGAAGAATCAAAGCTTTCATTTCCAAGGATTTAACCATATCCAAGCTGAGAATCCCAAAAATGGAGTTATGACCCTTCAAGATATAAATGAGAATGAATAAAAGTGTTGATGTCTTAAAGTTGTTGGAGCATGCTACCAAGGTGGAGAAGCAAGTCAAAGTAAGAAAAGAATATTATAGCTTACCCACAGTATTGTTAGTTATTGAATCTCATAGGAGTTTTTAATGGTGAATTGGGGAATTGTATGAGAAGACACATGTGGAGGCTGAAACAACACCTATTGATGTGAATTTGAAGAACCAAAGTTTTCGTTTCCATGGATTTGACCATTTTCAAGCTTAGAATCCTAAAAATGGAGTTATGACCCTTCAAGATAGAAATGAGAATGAATAAAAGTGTTGAAGTCTTAAAGTTGTTGGAGCATGCTACTAAAGTGGAGAAGCAACTCAAAGTAAGAAAAAAGCATTATAGCTTATCCCACAGTATTGTTAGTTAATTGAATCTCATAGGAGTTTTTAATGGTGAATTGGGGAGTTGGATGAAGAAGACACATATGGAGGCTGAAACAACACCTATTGCTGTGAATTTGAAGAATCAAAGTTTTTGTTTCCAAGGATTTGACCATTTTCAAGCTTAGAATCCTAAAAATGGAGTTATGACCCTTCAAGATAAAAATGATAGTGAATAGAAATGTTGAAGTCTTAAAGTAGTTGCAGCATGCTATCTAGGTGGAGAAGCAAGTCAAAGTAAGAAAAGAGCATTATAGCTTATCCCACAGTTCTGTTAGTTGTTTGAATCTCATAGGAGTTTTTAATGGATAATTTGGGAGTTGTATGAAGATGACACATATGGAGGCTGAAACAACACCTATTGTTGTGGATTTGAAGAATCAAAGTTTTCGTTTCCAAGGATTTGACCATTTTCAAGCTTAAAATCCTAAAAATGGAGTTATGACCCTTCAAGATAGAAATGATAGTGAATAGAAATGTTGAAGTCTTAAAGTAGTTGCAGCTTGCTACCAAGGTGGAGAAGCAACTTAAAGTAAGAAAAAATCATTATAGCTTATCCCACAGTTTTGAAAGTTATTTGAATCTCATACGTGTTTCTAATGGTGAAATTAGGAGTTGTAGGAATAAGACATATATGGAGGCTGAAACAACACCTACTACTGTGAATATGATGAATCAAAGTTTTCATTTCCAAGGATTTGACCATTTCCAATCTGAAAATCCCAAAAATGGAGTTATGACTCTTCAAGATAGAAATGATAGTGAATAGAAGTGTTGAAGTCTTAACGTAGTTGTAGCATGCGACCAAGCTGGAAAAGCAAGTCAAAGTAAGAAAAAAACATTATAGCTTATCCCATAGTTCTGCTAGTTATTTAAATCTCATAGGAGTTTCTAATGGTGATTGTGGGAGTTGTAGTAAGAAGACACATATGGAGGCTTAAACAATACCTATTGATGTGAATATAAAGAATCAAAGCTTTCATTTCCAAGGATTTGACCATTTTCAAGCAGAGAATCCCAAAAACAGAGTTATGACCCTTCAAGATAGAAATGATAGTGAATAGAAGAGTTGACGTCTTAAAGTAGTTGCTGCATGATACCTAGGTGGAGAAGCAACTCAATGTAACAAAAAAGCATTATAGCTTATCCCACAGTTGTGTTAGTTATATGAATCTCATAGGAGTTTCTAATGGTGATTTTGGGAGTTGTAGCAAGAAGACACATATGGAGGCTGAAAAAACATCCATTGATGTGAATATGAAGAATCAAAGCTTTCATTTCCAAGGATTTGACCATATCCAATCTGAGAATCCCAAAAACGGAGTTATGACCCTTTAAGATAGAAATGATAGTAAGTAGAAGTGTTTAAATCTTAAAGTAGTTGCAGCATGCTACCTAGGTGGAGAAGTAAGTCAAAGTAAGGAAAAAGCATTATAGCTTATCCCACAGTATTGTTAGTTAATTGAATCTCATAGGAGTTTTTAATGGTGAATTGGGGAGTTGGATGAAGAAGACACATATGGAGGCTGAAACAACACCTATTGCTGTGAATTTGAAGAATCAAAGTTTTTGTTTCCAAGGATTTGACCATTTTCAAGCTTAGAATCCTAAAAATGGAGTTATGACCCTTCAAGATTGAAATGATAGTGAATAGAAGTGTTGAAGTCTTAAAGTAGTTGCAGCATGCTACCTAGGTGGAGAAGCAAGTCAAAGTAAGAAAAGAGCATTATAGCTTATTCCACAGTTCTGTTAGTTATTTGAATCTCATAGGAGTTTCTAATGGTAAATTTGGGAGTTGTATGAAGATGACACATATGGAGGCTGAAACAACACCTATTGTTGTGGATTTGAAGAATCAAAGTTTTCGTTTCCAAGGATTTGACCATTTTCAAGCTTAAAATCCTAAAAATGGAGTTATGACCCTTCAAGATAGAAATGATAGTGAATAGAAATGTTGAAGTCTTAAAGTAGTTGCAGCTTGCTACCAAGGTGGAGAAGCAACTTAAAGTAAGAAAAAATCATTATAGCTTATCCCACAGTTTTGAAAGTTATTTGAATCTCATACGAGTTTCTAATGGTGAAATTAGGAGTTGTAGGAATAAGACATATATGGAGGCTGAAACAACACCTACTACTGTGAATATGATGAATCAAAGTTTTCATTTCCAAGGATTTGACCATTTCCAATCTGAAAATCCCAAAAATGGAGTTATGACTCTTCAACATAGAAATGATAGTGAATAGAAGTGTTGAAGTCTTAACGTAGTTGTAGCATGCGACCAAGCTGGAAAAGCAAGTCAAAGTAAGAAAAAAACATTATAGCTTATCCCATAGTTCTGCTAGTTATTTAAATCTCATAGGAGTTTCTAATGGTGATTGTGGGAGTTGTAGTAAGAAGACACATATGGAGGCTTAAACAATACCTATTGATGTGAATATAAAGAATCAAAGCTTTCATTTCCAAGGATTTGACCATTTTCAAGCAGAGAATCCCAAAAACAGAGTTATGACCCTTCAAGATAGAAATGATAGTGAATAGAAGAGTTGACGTCTTAAAGTAGTTGCTGCATGATACCTAGGTGGAGAAGCAACTCAATGTAACAAAAAAGCATTATAGCTTATCCCACAGTTGTGTTAGTTATATGAATCTCATAGGAGTTTCTAATGGTGATTTTGGGAGTTGTAGCAAGAAGACACATATGGAGGCTGAAAAAACATCCATTGATGTGAATATGAAGAATCAAAGCTTTCATTTCCAAGGATTTGACCATATCCAATCTGAGAATCCCAAAAACGGAGTTATGACCCTTTAAGATAGAAATGATAGTAAGTAGAAGTGTTTAAATCTTAAAGTAGTTGCAGCATGCTACCTAGGTGGAGAAGTAAGTCAAAGTAAGGAAAAAGCATTATAGCTTATCTCATAATTCTGTTAGTTATTTGAATCTCATAGGAGTTTCTAAATCTGAATTTGGGAGTTAAAGCAAGAAGACACATATGGAGGCTGAAACAACATCCATTGATGTGAATATGAAGAATTAAAGCTTTCATTTCCAATGATTTGACCATTTTCAAGCTGAGAATCCCAAAAATGGAGTTATGACCCTTCAAGATAGAAATGATAGTAAATATAAGTGTTTAAATCTTAAAGTAGTTGCAGCATGCTACCTAGGTGGAGAAGCAAGTCAAAGTAAGGAAAAAGCATTATAGCTTATCCCACAATTCTGTTAGTTATTTGAATCTCATCGGAGTTTCTAATTCTCAATTTGGGAGTTGTAGCAAGAAGACACATATGGAGGCAGAAACAACATCCATTGATGTGAATATGAAGAATTAAAGCTTTCATTTCCAAAGATTTGACCATTTTCAAGCTGAGAATCCCAAAAATGGAGTTATGATCCTTCAAGATAGAAAAGTTAGTGAATAGAAGTGTTGAATTCTTAGAGTAGTTGCAGTATGCTACCAAGGTGGAGAAGCAAGTCAAAGTAAGAAACAATCATTATAGCTTATCCCACAGTTTCATTAGTTATTTGAATCCCATAGGTATTTCTAATGGTGAATTTGGGAGTTGTAGTAAGAAAACACATATTGATGTGATCATGGATAGCTCACAGAAGCAACTTGAACCCGAGAATGCGTTGGCCGTACCTAGTGGACCAATGACAAGATCGAGAGCCAAAGAATTTCAGAACGCCATCACCGCATTACTCACTCAAGTTCAACCGACTAAAGTTCAGTTCGAGAACAAGGAAAATCAAACCGTCTTGGTTGCTCGAGTGGACTAATAATGGGTGATTCGTTTGTACTCTTTTTCCTAGCCTTTGGTTTTTTCCCAATGGGTTTTCCAAAGGAAGGTTTTAATGAGGCAAATTAGTCACTCTAATCCATCTTAGTCCACAAGAGTTAAACAAGTTTGGTCCAGGTCCAAGTCTAATAATTTTTGGATTTATCTTTTGAAATCTCAAGCCCAAAGAAGAGATTAAATCAGCCCAGCTCAATAATCATCTGATTAAAATTGGCCAAGAGAGTGGAAGAGTAAGCTTGGGAGACTCCAAGAGATATTCAAAATTAGTTAATGTTTTCTTAATTTTCTATGAATTAATTCTAGCTTTTTCTTTACTCCATCTTTCTTTAAAACTCTTTTCTTGTACTCATTTTCGGATCAACCAAGTTTTTTTATTAAAAATTGAGAGTGTTTTCTCTTGTGTTCTTTGAAGAACAAAGCTGATTGTTGGTGAGTAATATCCTTTAATCGATCCTAATCAAGGTGTGTCATATCCGCGATTCAAACCTTGGCTATTTCAAGTGTGTCATATCTTGGAAAAGTCATTGAGGAAATATCCAAGGCCTTCCGCAACCTTGGTGCGATCCATTCACTCCACGTCTATCTATCTCTCCACTTCTTTCATCTTACCCCTCGAAAGTGCCGATTTTAGGAGGATCATATCAAGTGGTATCAGAGCACATTTTCGGGATCAGTATTTGTATCTATCATCTTTTGATCTTAGACTTTTCATTTCTCTCTTGTCCTTCTAATCTAGTTGATCGGATCAATCAATTAAGGGATTTAGTCGATTTGATTTTTATCTTTGATCATATTTTTCCGTTTGATCTCTCTATAGTTCTAGTTTTATTTATGAGTTGTTAAAAAAAAAAAAGAAAAAAAAAAAAAAACAGTCCGAAAATTAAATAGTTTAGGGGGGAGAAATTATTTCTCTAATTTATTTCCTAAATTTTTCTGATCATTTGATCTGTTCTTAATTATATATAAAAAAATACTAAACCCTTTTCTCTTTTCTTTCGATCTCAAATCAATTGTTTCGAATTTGTGTTGTTGGAGTTGTTCATCCGATTTGATCGGTTTTGTTCCATACGAACCATTGAGAAAATCGCTGAGAGAGAACATTTTTTTGAGTGTTGAGTGATTGAGTGAATAAAAAGGAGAGAAACACTTGTGAGGATCGACTTTTTATTACTAACGTTTGTTAAGTGTGCAGGGAAAACAAAATCAATATGTCTAATCATTCCAGCGAAGAAGTTGAGAACACCAAGCGAGCACAAAGAAGAAGAAATAACACTCTGGACATGCAGACCTTAGTGGTAGAAATGAGGCGGATGGTGAGGGAAGAGAGGGTGCAGTCAATGCAAGGATCGATACGATTCAAGAGTCCGTTAATCAAGGACTATTGCCGAATACTGTTGCTAGAAGAAGAAGAGCACGACCTCAAGATGAAACTGATGGGGATGAGTTGCATTATTACAGCAGAGGTAGCCAAGCTTCTAATCAAAGTGAAAGAAGGCCGAGACGAGTAAGAGAAGCTAGGGGTCGAAATGAAGATAATCTCGGTGGACTTAAGTTGAACATACCACCATTTCATAGAAAAAATGATCCGGATGTCTACTTGAAGTGGGAGAAAAAAATTGAGCTCGTGTTTGATTGTCAAAATTATTCGGAGCAAAAGAATGTTCAAGTAGCGGCAACGGAGTTTTTTTATTATGCAATTAATTGGTGGGATCAGATTGTGACGAGTCGAAGACGTAACCAAGAACCGGCCGTAGTCACTTGGGAAGAGTTGAAAAATCTGATGAGAAAAAGATTTGTTCCAAGCCACTATCATCGGGAGTTGCATCAAAAGCTTAGGCGTTTAACTCAAGGAAGTAAGAGTGTGGAAGACTATTACCAAGAGATGGAATCTCTAATGCTTAAGGCCGATATAAATGAAGATGTTGAGGCGACAATGGCCAGGTTTTTGAGTGGTTTAGCTCGTGATATTCAAGATAGAATGGAGCTTCAAACTTATAAAGATTTGGAAGAAATGCTTCATAAGGCTGTGTTGGTTGAACAACAAATTAAAAGGAGAAGTACTTCTAGACTTTCCTATGGAGCTGGAGCGGCTAACACTAGGACGGGTTACAGCCGAGAGGATAGGACCGTTTCCAAGTCAAGACCGGATCCTAAGCCTCACACCAATGCTGAAGACGCCAAGGGTAAAGCTGTAGCTACTACATCTAGAAATCGGGACGTTAAGTGTTTCAAGTGTCAAGGGAGAGGACACTACGCCAACGAGTGCACCAACAAGAGAACTATGATTCTATTGGATAATGGCGAGATTAAAACTGAGGAGGAAAAGCTTGAAAGTGATGGTGAAACTGAGGAGGACATAGAGTTACCAGCCATCGGAGAATTATTGGTAACAAGACGTTCCTTGAGTATTCAAGTTAAAGATTCTGTCCAAGAGCAGCGGAAAAACTTGTTTCACACGAGATGTTTGGTAGAAGGTAAGATCTGCAGCCTTATTATTGTTGGTGGAAGTTGTACTAATGTGGCTAGTGAAACAATGGTGAAGAAGTAACGACTGGAAGTTAAGAAGCATCCGAAGCCTTTTAAGCTTCAATGGCTTAATGATGCTGGTGAGATGACCGTGAGCCGCCAAGTATTGGTTCCTTTAACCATAGGCAAGTATGAGGACGAAATTTTATGTGATATTTTACCCATGGAGGCCGGCCATATACTACTTGGAAGACCATGGCAGTTCGATAGAAGGGTCGTACATGACGGTTTTACTAATCGATACTCTTTTGAGTTCAATGGCCGAAAGACGATACTTGCTCCTTTGGCGCCACATGGGTTCATCTAGACCAACTTCAGCTGCAACAACAAGGAAAAACCATTGTGAGTGAATCCCTAACACACCACCTCAAAATAAAAACGAGAGTTTAAGAAAAACCAAGAAAAAGGCTTGTGAGAACAAACCCGTGAGGCATTCAAATTTCTTTGTGAGGTCTAATGTGGTTAAGAGAGCTCTATTTTCTCAACAACCCGTTCTTTTATTTGTTTACAAGGAAAGTTTCCTGAACCTTACTAACCATGTACCGGAGTTGCTGAGTAAAATCTCTTCTATTTTGCAGAATTTTGAAGACGTCTTTCTGGAGGAAAACTGTAACACCCGTGTTCTGGGCAATGGAGTCTCGGTACGGGCAATGTTACGGTCAGTCGAGAAATTCCGAGGTTTTGTCATTCGGACAGATTCGGTCGTTCGGACATGTGTGTTCGGGAAAACATGTTTGGTCGGAAAATGGAGTTTGGTCTGGAAATGGACATGTTTGGTCTCGAAATTGACAAGTTTGGTCTGGAAGTGGACAAGTTTGGTCGGAAAAATGGAGTTTGGTCACGTTTGGATAATTCTGGTCGGATCCGGACAGGTTTGGTCCGATTTAGGACAACTTTTGTCCGAAAAATGAAAATAGTCAGCTCAGGCTGGGGAAGTCAGGGTTGAATTTTTTGGGAAAATGATTAAGTTGGGTCGAGGTGGAATTTGGCTGGGCCATCTAGAAATCCTGATTCGACCAGGATTCATTAAAGGAGGACTATAGACCAAATAAGGAAAATTGTTGGGCTTGGACCAATTGGCTCAGTCAAATCAATTTCTGTTTCGATCAATCCTAATATTTTGGGAATTAATGACTATCGAACGAGCTGGAATGCGGATTAAGGTGTTTTGTGACCCAAATTTGATTGGTTCAGTCAAATCGTGTTTTGTCAAGTCCCAAACTCGTGAAATATATTCTAAGTATGGAATAAGGCGGTGGTGTGAAGGGCCGAGTCATATTATGAAGATGGGCCATTATTTGTGAGTTTGTTGTGGGTTTTTCTTAAGGACCGAGGTCCGATTCGTGGATTTAACTTAAGGGACGATTATTATAAGAGTTTTGAGGGTTTTAGAGTCGCATAAAACAGAGAGTTTGCGCAGCCAGAGCTAAGAACCCTAGAGCTTCGAGTTTTGGATAATTTGGCCGAGAATCAAGGTTCGTGAAGGGGTAAGCGATTCCTTTGTGATTTTGGTGATTCTGTTCCGATCAGTTCTCATTATTAAAGTATTAATGTTGATCTATCAAAAAAAAAATATGCCAGTTGTTGATCTATTTGAGGAGTTGTTCGTGAACCCTTAGAGCTTTACTGTTCGTCCGAGAGTTCGTCGATTGGTAAGCGAATCTCATCGTAAATCCAATGTTCTAGTCCAATAGTTTTGGGTTATTTAAGATGTGTGATGGTTCTGTGGCAGAGATCTTCGAGAAGCTTGAGTAGTTTGAGGATTTGGTTAGCATAGCTCACGCGGACCCGAACCGGTAAGGGTTTTTGTGATTGTGAGTATGTATTTTGTTGGGGTTTTGGTTAGCTGTTTGTATTGATTGATTTTATGTGTCTGTAGGTTAATCAAAAGCTTTCTGAGATATTAAGGTGAGTGCGAGACTGTGGTTTGTGTTTGTGGTGATTTTGTGGTGTTGGTTGTCTTGTTTATGTTAAGGGTATTGCGTTTGATGTCTTGACAGTTTGGTTCCATTTGTTGTGTTGTATGTGCTTCGGCATATGCGTTTGAGGGAACCGTTGCTTTACATTGACTTAACTTGATTAATCATGCACATATATTAAATTGTCTTGACACTAAAACCGGTTAGACGGGACGATCGCTTCACTAGGACACTTTTGTTGTTTACGCATCCACTCGTTGATGCAGGTAATAAAGAGTAAGGAGGAGCTCGCGGGACCTGGACGCGTTGGATGGGATGGATGGTTTTATTGGGAGTTTGAGTTTAGTTGATTTTATTATTTTGTGCTTTGAGTTTGATGTTTAGTTGCTTAAGATCCATGTTAGCGAGTATTTGAGATATTTGAGTTATTGAATTATTGAGGAATTCTTTTGTTGAGATTTGGTTAGTTGAATGGAATTTATTTGAGAAATTTTGAGACTCGCTTGCATGACTTAAGTGTTGTAGTTCCGCTGTGCATATAAACTTTGAATTTGGGGAAATCCGGAAACCTCGTTAGGGCAGATTTTATGGATAGGGGTGTTACAGTTTGGTATCAGAGCATCGTTGGATCCTAGGATTGTTTGGTTGTGCATTTGCTTGAGTTTATTGTAGTCGTAATCTGATACAATTTGTAACAAGTATGTTACAAGTTTTGTATCAGAGCATGCTTGGTTCTAGGGCTGTGTAGTTAGTGATTTGATTGGGGTAAAACCATCCTTCCAACGCCAAGTCTCGCGGTAAGTCTTTTGGGTTGTTGTTAATTTTGAGAAATTGTTGTGATGAATGGTTTATGAAGCCGTTTGGCGTGGTGTTGGCTAAGTTTGTGTGCACTTAGTTTTGGGTTTGGGTTATGCAGATGGTACGTAAAACCAGAAACACGCGTAGGAACGGTGAGAATGGTGAGAATTCTAGAGTTCACTCTAGTGATGGGAATGGAGCCACGAGAGCCGGCGAGAATGTGACTGTTGATAGCGCGGATAACCGCGGTGTGGATGTGGCAGCTGCGATTCAGGCAGCACTGGTTCCTGACTCTGGCTCAGTTGGCTGAGAGGCTGCCAGTAGTTGGACAAGCGCCCGGGGTGCAACCGGTGGGTGCGAATGGTATTGGGGTGGGCAATGGGTTACACGGAGCCAATGGTGTGCATGCCGCTGTTCGGGTTGATATTCCTGTGGAATGTGTGGGGAATGTGAATGTGGAGCCGCGTGTGCCACCGTACCTTAAGGTGATGGAGCATATGCAAAAGATGGGTACTCGGTATTTTTCGGGTGGTGTTAAACCGGCTGATGCCGATGAATGGAGAAGCCGTGTGGAAAGAAATTTTGCTTTGGTAAGGTGTCCGGAACAATATAAGGTGGACCTGGGAGTTCACTTTTCGGAAGGTGAAGCCCACACTTGGTGGGAAGGTGTGACTACCCGCCGTGGTAGAGTGGTGAGAACTTGGGAAGAATTTCAGGAAGAGTTCAATACTAAGTACCTTCCGCAAGAAGACTTGGACCGGTTGGAGAGTCAATTTCTGGATTTAAGGCAAGGATCCAAGTCTGTGAGAGAGTACGAGGCTGAGTTTAATAGCCTTAAACGTTATGCTGGGAGAGATTTGGAGGATGAACGGGTTCAGATCCGTAGGTTCATGCACGGTATGCGGTTGGAATTGCATAATCAGTGTTTGATGCGGGATTATAGGTCCATGGCTGACCTTGTGGAGAAGGCGGCTGTGATAGAATCTGTGATGATTGCTGAGGACAGTAAGAAGCAAATAAAGACATCGGTAACAAGTCTGGTAATGTTTCCGGACAAAAGAGAAAGTGGGAAGCCATGGGTGCTAGTAAGCCAAGTGGTGAGAGTGGATCTGGATACTCGAGTGGAGGTTGCTTCAGGTGTGGTAGTAAGGATCATAGGATCGCCAATTGTCCCAAACCGGAGGTTGAAAGGACATGTAACTATTGTAAGGAACCGGGGCACTTTAAGAATCAGTGTCCGAAGTTGGCAGCAAAGCAGGATCAAGGGCGGGAGCTGGCAATACCACCACCTCCTAAGAAGCAAGCAGGTGTGCACCATGTGTACTCGTTGGCGGATGGAACCAATGATCCGAGCACTTCTCGTCCGATCACTGGTAAGTTCCGGGAAAACTTGACTTTGTGAATTCTTCCGTAAATAAAATGTTTGGCTGTGTGCATTTGGGGTTTTGTTTTGTTTGGGTCCTTAGAGTTAAGGAATTTCGTGTAGGGACATTGAGTATGGGTGGAATAGAGACCCATGTTTTGTTTGACTCGGGAGCTTCGCATTGTTTCGTGAAACCGGAGATGATCGGTAGAGGTGGTTTACGGAAAGAACCGGGAGGCCATCAAGGATGGGTTAGGGCAGCCGGTGGGCAACTCATGAGGACCTTAGGAAGGGTCAGAGACGTGCCTACTTTGATTGGGGGAGTAGATATGCGAGCCGACCTAGTGATCTGTCCGGTGGAAACATACGACGTGATCCTACGCATAGATTAGCTCGGGAAGTACAAGGCTCACTTAGATTGTCATCGGGGAAGGGTGAACATTGAAATGGGGAAACGGATGTTGGTTTACCAAGGTGTTAGACCAACGTCCGGAAGCTTGATTGTATCGGCCATTCAAGTTGAGCGTTTGTTAAAGAGAGGATGTGAGGCGTATTTGGCTACTATCACTACGGTGAAGGAGGGTAGTGAGTTGGAGTTAGAGGACATTCTGGTTGTCCAAGATTTTAAAGATGTGTTTCATGAGATAACCGGATTGCCACCGTCAAGGTCGGATCCATTTACAATTGAGCTTGAGCCCGGTACAGCTCCAATTTCTAAGGCGCCGTATAGGATGGCACCTACTGAGATGGCTGAGCTTAAGAAGCAGTTGGGTGAACTTATGGAAAAGGGATTCATAAGAGCTAGTAGTTCACCGTGGGGAGCTCCGGTATTGTTTGTAAAGAAGAAGGATGGAACCTTTCGACTTTGCATTGATTACCGTGGATTGAATAGGGTGACGGTGAAGAATAGGTACCCATTGCCAAGGATTGATGAGTTGTTGGACCAGTTACAGGGAGCCACATGGTTTTCCAAGATTGATTTGGCATCGGGTTATCATCAAATTCCAATTGATGAAGCGGATGTGCGGAAGACAGCTTTTAGGACGCGTTATGGGCATTTTGAGTTCGTGGTCATGCCGTTTGGGTTGACAAATGCCCCAGCAGCATTTATGAAGTTGATGAACAATGTGTTCCGGGAATACTTAGATGAGTTTGTGATAGTATTCATTGATGACATTTTAGTTTATTCCAAGACTCGTGAGGACCACGAGCATCACTTAAGGGTTGTGATGAGTAAGCTCTGTGAGCATAAGTTGTTTGCCAAATTGAGTAAGTGTAGTTTTTGGCAAAGGGAGATTGGATTTTTGGGTCATGTGGTCTCGGACAAAGGAGTGTTCGTGGACTCGGAAAAGATTAGAGCAATTGAGGATTGGCCGAGGCCAAGAAATGCTACCAAAATCCAAAGTTTTTTTAGGATTAGCCGGGTATTACAGAAGGTTTGTGAAAGGTTTTGCGCGTATGGCTAACTCGTTGACCAAGCTTACTGGGAAGGATGTACCGTTTGTTTGGTCCGAGGAGTGCGAGTTGGGTTTTTGTAAGCTTAAAGAGATGCTTACCAATACGCCGGTGTTGGCATTACCTGAGCCGGGTGTACCGTATGTGGTTTATACGGATGCATCTAGAATTGGGCTTGGGTGTGTTCTGATGCAAAAGGACAAAGTGATAGCTTATGTTTCTAGGCAATTGAAAAAACATGAAGGTAACTATCCTACCCATGATTTGGAAATGGCCGCGGTGGTATTTGCACTTAAGATTTGGAGATCATATTTGTATGGGGAAAAGGTGCAAGTATTCACTGACCATAAGAGTTTGAAGTACATCTTCACTCAGCCCGAGTTGAATCTTAGGCAAAGGAGATAGATGGAGTTTGTGGCTGATTATGACTTTGAAATAGCTTACCATCCTGGTAAGACTAACTTAGTGGCCAATGCTTTGAGTAGAAAAAGAGTTATGAGAGATACCGAGAAGGATATGGAAGGTCTTATTGGTATGATTGGCTCATTGAGATTGAATGTCTTAACGGATGAGACAGAACCATTGGGTTTAGGAGCCGCGGATCAAGCCGATCTATTGACCCGGGTATGGATTGCCCATGGGAAGGTTGCTCACTTAGTAGGAGTGGCACAGAATGATAAGACGGAGTATCAAACTTCGAGCAATGGTACAATTTTTGTTAATGGTCGGGTGTGTGTACCTAATGATAAGAGTTTAAGGGAAGAAATTTTAAAGGAAGCACATCAGTCCAAGTTGTCGATACATCCGGGTACCACCAAGATGTATCACGACCTTAAGCGCTATTACCATTGGAATGGTATGAAACGGGATGTTGCAGGTTGGGTTGCAAGTTGCCCCGTTTGTCAGCAAGTTAAGGCGGAACACCAAATTCTGGGTGGGTTGTTGAGAAGTTTACCAATTCCCGAATGAAAATGGGATCGGATCACCATGGATTTTGTGACCGGATTGCCGGTGTGTGACAAGAAGAATACAATTTGGGTAATCGTGGATCGATTGACTAAGGCTGCACATTTCCTTCCGATGTGTAAAAAGGATAGTGCAGAAATGTTAGCCGAGTTATATGTTAAAGAGATTGTACGGTTACATGGGGTACCGGCTAGTATAGTGTCTGATCGAGATTCTAAGTTTGCTGGTAAGTTTTGGAGAGAGCTTCAGAAGAAGTTTGGCAAAAAAGTGCACATGAGTACCGCATATCATCCGCAGACGAATGGTCAGTCCGAGAGTACCATACAAATGCTAGAGGATATGTTGCGGGCATGTGTTTTGGATTGGGGTGAAAGATGGATAGACCATTTGAGTTTGGCAGAGTTTGGCAGAGTTTGCATACAATAACAGTTATCATGCAAGCATTGGTATGTCACCGTTCGAGGCCTTATACGGAAGTCCTTGTCGTACACCCGTATGTTGGACCCAAGTGGGGGAGCGTAGCATTTTGGGTCGAGATTTTGTTCAAGAGACCACCGAGAGGATCAAAGTTGTGAAAGCTAAAATGAAAGAGTCTCAGGATAGACAAAAGAGTTATGCGGATAAGCATCGTACCGATTTGGAGTTTGTCGTAGGGGATCTAGTGTATCTAAAGATGATCACATATAAGGGGAAAGATCCGGCATTGATGAGTTCTAAGTTGTCACCGAGGTATATAGGACCGTATAAGATTCTGGAAAGGATCGGACCGGTTGCCTATAAGTTGGAATTGCCTCCGGCAATGTTTGCATTTCATAAGGTGTTTCATGTTTCTATGCTAAAGAAGTGCATAACCTCTAGGGACACAGTTTTGCCTAGTGTACCTTCGGACTTACAGCGGAATATGAGTTTTGCGGATAGGCTGGTCAAGGTGATAGGCAAAAAGAAAAAGTTTGTAAAGAAAAAGTCCATTAGGATGTTGAATGTTGTTTGGGATCGTGACGGAGAGGAAGAAGTCACGTGGGAACCGGAAGAGGTTATGAGAGTCCATTTTAAGAAGTGGTTTGGTAAGCAAGTAAAAACCAAGAAAGATGATAGATACGAGGACGAATCCAATTGAGGTGGGGGAGAATTGTAACACCCGTGTTCCGGGCAATGGAGTCTCAGTACGGGCAATGTTACGGTCAGTCGAGAAATTCCGAGGTTTTGTCATTCGGACAGATTCGGTCGTTCGGACATGTGTGTTCGGGAAAACATATTTGGTCGGAAAATGGAGTTTGGTCTGGAAATGGACATGTTTGGTCTCGAAAAGGACAAGTTTGGTCTGAAAAAGGACAAGTTTGGTTGGAAAAATGGAGTTTGGTCACGTTCGGACAATTCTGGTCGGATCCGAACAGGTTTGGTCCGATTTAGGACAACTTTTGTCTGAAAAATGAAAATGGTCGGCTCAGGCTGGGGAAGTCAGGGTTCAATTATTTTGAAAAATGATTAAGTTGGGTCGAGGTGGAATTTGGCTGGGCCATCTAGAATTCTTGATTCGACCAGGATTCATTAAAGGAGGACTATAGACCAAATAAGGAAAATTGTTGGGCTTGGACCAATTGGCTCGGTCAAATCAATTTCTGTTTCGATCAATCCTAATATTTTGGGAATTAATGACTATCAAACGAGCTGGAATCGGTTTAAGGAGATTTTGATATTTTGGGTTGGTTATGGAACCGGATATGCGGATTAAGGTGTTTTGTGACCCAAATTTGATTGGTTCAGTCAAATCATGTTTTGTCAAGTCCCAATTTCGTGAAATATATTTTAAGTATGGAATAAGGCGGTGGTGTGAAGGGCCGAGTCATATTATGAAGATGGGCCATTATTTGTGAGTTTTTGGTGGGTTTTTCTTAAGGACCGAGGTCCAATTCGTGGATGAAACCTAAGGGACGATTAGTATAAGAATTTTGAGGGTTTTAGAGTCGCATAAAACAGAGAGTTTGCGCAGCCAGAGCTAAGAACCCTAGAGCTTCGAGTTTTGGAGAATTTGGCCGAGAATCAAGGTTCGTGAAGGGGTAAGCGATTCCTTTGTGATTTTGGTGATTTTGTTCCGATCAGATCTCATTATTAAAGTATTAATGTTGATCTATCACAAAAAAATCTGCCAGTTGTTGATCTATTTGAGGAGTTGTTCGTGAACCCTTAGAGCTTTACTGTTCGTCCGAGAGTTCGTCGATTGGTAAGCAAATCTCATCGTAAATCCAATGTTCTAGTCCGATAGTTTTGGGTTATTTAAGATGTTTGATGGTTATGTGGCAGAGATCTTCGAGAAGCTTGAGTAGTTTGAGGATTTGGTTAGCATAGCTCACGCGGACCCGAACCGGTAAGGGTTTTTGTGATTGTGAGTATGTATTTTGTTGGGGTTTTGGTTTGATATTTGTATTGATTGATTTTATGTGTCTGTAGGTTAATCAAAAGCTTTCTGAGATATTAAGGTGAGTGCATGACTGTGGTTTGTGTTTGTGGTGATTTGGTGGTGTTGGTTGTCTTGTTTATGTTAAGGGTATTGCGTTTCATGTCTTTACAGTTTGGTTCCATTTGTTGTGTTGTATGTGCTTCGGCATATGCGTTTGAGGGAACCGTTGCTTTACATTGACTTAACTTGATTAATCATGCACATATATTAAATTGTCTTGACACGAAAACCGGTTAGACGGGACGATCGCTTAACTAGGCAACTTTTGTTGTTTATGCATCCACTCGTTGATGCAGGTAATAAAGAGTAAGGAGGACCTCGCGGGACCTGGACGCGTTGGATGGGATGGATGGTTTTATTGGGAGTTTGAGTTTAGTTGATTTTATTATTTTGTGCTTTGAGTTTGATGTTTAGTTGCTTAAGATCCATGTTAGCGAGTATTTGAGATATTTGAGTTATTGAATTATTGAGGAATTCTTTTGTTGAGATTTGGTTAGTTGAATGGAATTTATTTGAGAAATTTTGAGACTCGCTTGCATGACTTAACTGTTGTAGTTCCGCTGTGCATATAAACTTTGAATTTGAGGAAATCCGGAAACCTCGTTTGAGACTTAGAGAATTATCGAGAAAATTTTTGAGGTCTACCGGTTAACACCATTGTTAGGGCAGATTTTACGGATAGGGGTGTTACAAAAACCCTTAGGGATTGCTGCCTATCCGTGGGATTGAACACCAGATCGATTTCGTGCCGGGAGCTTCACTTCCCAACAGGCCAGCATACAGAACCAATCCGGTGGAGACTAAGGAGCTTCAAAAGCAAGTGAGTGAGCTGATGGACAAAGGATACATACGAGAGAGCATGAGCCCTTGTGCTGTGCCGGTGCTGCTTGTTCCGAAGAAGGATGGGACTTGGAGGATGTGTATTGATTGTCGAGCCATCAACAATATCACTGTAAAGTATCGCCACCCTATCCCTCGTTTAGATGATATGTTAGATAAGCTGCATGGTTCTAGCATATTTTCGAAAATAGATCTTAAGAGTGGATACCACCAGATTAGGATGAAAGAGGGTGACGAATGGAAAACTGCGTTTAAAACGAAACATGGCTTGTATGAATGGTTAGTTATGCCTTTTGAATTAACCAACATACCTAGTACTTTTGCGAGGTTGATGAATCATGTTTTAAGGAGCTTCCTTGGAATTTTTGTTGTTGTTTACTTTGATGATATCTTAGTTTACAGCAAAAATTTAGAAGAGCATGTTAATCATCTATAAGCGGTTTTGATGGTACTTAGGAAAGAGGAACTTTATGCTAATCTAAAGAAATGCACCTTTTGTACGGATAACCTTGTGTTTCTAGGTTTTGTCATAAGTGCAGATGGCATCAAAGTGGACGAAGAAAAGGTACGAGCTGTCCGAGAATGGCCCAGTCCGAAAACCGTAGGAGAAGTGAGAAGTTTCCATGGACTTGGGGATTCTATTGGAGATTTGTGAAGGACTTCAGTACCATAGCTGCTCCTCTCACTGAAGTGATCAAGAAAAATGTCGGATTTAAATGGGAAGAGGCACAAGAAGAAGCATTCCGAGTGTTAAAGGATAAACTCACCAATGCACCACTTTTATCTTTACCAAACTTTCTTAAGACTTTTGAAATTGAGTGTGATGCATCTGGTGTAGGTATTGGAGCTGTCTTGATGCAAGAGAAGAAGCCCATTGCCTTTTTCAGTGAGAAGCTTGGAGGAGCTACATTGAACTATCCAACCTACGACAAAGAGTTGTACGCGCTTGTCCGAGCATTGCAAACATGGCAGCACTACCTCTGGCCGAAGGAGTTTGTTATTCATACTGACCATGAGTCTTTAAAGTATCTAAAGGGTCAGCAAAAGCTTAACAAGAGGCATGCTAGGTGGGTAGAATTCATCGAAACATTTCCCTATGAGATCAAGTACAAACAAGGTAACAAAAATATAGTTGCTGATGCCTTATCTCGAAGGTACGCCTTGATTTCTACTTTGGATGCTAAACTTCTGGGATTTGAACACCTTAAAGATCTTTATCAAGCTGATTCTGATTTTCAAGAGATTTTTAAATCGTGTGATAAGTTTGCTTTTGGGAAATATTTTAGGCATGACAGATTTCTTTTCTATGAAAATCAGTTATGTGTGCCTAATTGTTCCGTGAGAGATTTGTTAGTTAGGGAAGCGCATGGAGGAGGCTTGATGGGGCATTTTGGGATCTCCAAAAGTTTAAAAGTGATGCAAGAACACTTCTACTGGCCGCAAATGAAGAGAGACGTCGAAAGAATTTGTGGGCGATGTGTCACGTGCAAACAAGCCAAATCGAAGGTACAGTCCCAATGTATATACACGCCCTTGCCTATTCCTGATCAGCCTTGGACTGACATTTCTATGGATTTTGTGCTTGGATTACCTAAAACTAGGACTGGAAAAAATTCAATCTTTGTTGTTGTCGATAGGTTCTCTAAAATGGCATATTTTCTTGCCTGTCATAAAACTGACCATGCTTCCCATATTGCTGATTTGTTCTTTAAAGAAATAGTTTGTTTACATGGAATGCCTAGGACTATAGTCAGTGATAGGGATACAAAATTCTTGAGTTATTTTTGGAAGACGCTTTGGTCTAAGCTAGGTACTAAGTTGCTATTCTCAACTACTTGTCATCCTCAATCCGAAGGTCAAACTGAAGTAGTTAATAGAACTTTGTCCACCTTGCTGCATGCCTTGATTAAAAAGAATTTAAAAACTTGGGAAGAATGCTTACCACATGTTGAATTTTCTTATAACCGATCTGTGCATTCCGCCACCAAGTTTTCTCCTTTTGAAATTTACGACTTTAATCCTTTATCTCCTTTGGATCTAACCACATTTCCTTTGAGTGAAAGAGCAAGCTTGGATGGGGAAAAGAAAGCTGAACTTGTTAAACAGATTCATGAGAAAGCAAAGCACAACATAGAGATGAAGAAGAAGAAGAAGAAGAAGAAGAAGAAGAAGAAGAAGAAGAAGAAGAAGAAGAAGAAGAAGAAGAAGACGAAGAAAAATCCATCTGAAATGTGTCCGTCGGCAATCCGTCGAAAATATGTCCATCAAGAAATCCATCGGAATGTGTCCGTCAGAAATCCATCGGACTATTTCTGACGGATTTGAAATCCGTCAGAAATCCGTTACAATTTTTGATGAATTTCCGACGGATTTTTCCGTCTGTTCTAGCGTGTTTTCTTGTAGTGTATTGATGTGAATATGAAGAATCAAAGTTTTCATTTCTAAGGATTTGACCATTTCCAAGCTGAGAATCCCAAAAATGGAGTTATGACCCTTCAAGATAAAAATGATAGTGAATAGAAGTGTTGAAGTTTTAAGGTAATTGTAGCATGCTACCAAGGTGGAGAAGCAAGTCAAAGTAAGAAAAAACCATTATAGGTTATCCCACAGTTCTGTTTGTTATTTGAATCTCATAGGAGGTTTTAATGGTGAATTGGGGAGTTGTATGAAGAAGACACATATGGAGGCTGAAACAACACCTATTGATGTGAATTTAAAGAATCAAAGTTTTCGTTTCCAAGGATTTGACCATATCCAAGCTGAGAATCCCAAAAATGGAGTTATGACCCTTCAAGATAGAAATGATAGTAAATAGAAGTGTTTAAATCTTAAAGTAGTTGCAGCATGCTACCTAGGTGGAGAAGCAAGTCAAAGTAAGGAAAAAGCATTATAGGTTATCCCACAATTCTGTTAGTTATTTGAATCTCATAGGAGTTTCTAGTGGTGAATTGGGGAGTTGTAGCAAGAAGACACACATCGAGGCTGAAACAACACCTATTGATGTGAATATGAAGAATCAAAGCTTTCATTTACAATGATTTGACCATTTTCAAGCTGAGAATCCCAAAAACGGAGTTATGACCCTTTAAGATAAAAAATGAGAATGAATAAAAGTGTTGAAGTCTTAAAGTAGTTGTAGCATGCTACCAAGCTAGAAAAGCAAGTCAAAGTAAGAAAAAAGCATTATAACTTATTCCATAGTTCTGTTAGTTATTTAAATCTCATAGAAGTTTCTAATGGTGATTTTAGGAGTTGTAGCAAGAAGACACATATGGAGGCTGAAACAATACCTATTGATGTGAATATGAAGAATCAAAGCTTTCATTTCCAAGGATTTGACCATTTTCAAGCAGAGAATCCAAAAAATAGAGTTATGAGCCTTCAAGATTGAAATGATAGTGAATAGAAGTGTTGAAGTTTTAAAGTAGTTGCTGCATGCTACCTAGGTGGAGAAGCAAGTCAAATTAAGGAAAAAGCATTATAGCTTATGCCACAATTCTGTTAGGTATATGAATCTCGTAGGAGTTTCTAATTCTGAATTTGGGAATTGTAGCAAGAAGACACATATGGAGGCTGAAACAACATCCATTGATATGAATATGAAGAATCAAAGCTTTCATTTCCAAAGATTTGACCATTTTCAAGTTGAGAATCCCAAAAATGGAGTTATGACCCTTCAAGATAGAAAAGATAGTGATTAGAAGTGTTGAAGTTTTAGAGTAGTTTCAGTATGCTACCAAGGTGGAGAAGCAAATCAAAGTAAGAAACAAGCATTATAGCTTATCCCAAAGTTTCATTAGTTATTTGAATCCCATAGAAGTTTCTAATGGTGAATTTGGGAGTTGTAGCAAGAAGACACATATGGAGGCTGAAATAACACCTATTGATGTGAATATGAAGAATCAAAGCTTTCATTTCCAAGGATTTGACCATTTTCTAGCTAAGAATGTTAAAAATGGAGTTATGACCCTTTAAGATAGAAATGATAGTGAATGGAAGTGTTAAAGTCTTAAAGTAGTTGCAGCATGCTACCTAGGTGGAGAAGCAAGACAAAGTAAGAAAAAATCATTATATCTTATCCTACAGTTTTGTTAGTCATTTGAATCTCATAGGAGTCTCTGATTGTGAATTTTTGAGTTGTAGCAAGAAGACACATATGGAGGCTGAAACAACATCCATTGATGTGAATCTGAAGAATCAAAGCTTTCATTTCCTAGGATTTGACCATTTTCAAGCTGAGAATCCCAAAAACGGAGTGATGACCCTTCAAGATAGAAATGAAAGTGAATAGAAGTGTTGAAGTCTTAAAGTAGTTGCAGTATGGTACCATGGTGGAGAAGCAAGTCAAAGTAAGAAACAAGCATTTTAGCTTATCCCACAGTTCCGTTTGTTATTCGAATCTCATAGGAGTTTTTAATGGTGAATTTTGGAGTTGTATGAAGAAGACACATATGGAGGCTGAAACAACACCTATAGATGTTGAATATGAAGAATCAAAGTTTTCATTTCCTAGGATTTGACCATTTTCAAGCTGAGAATCCCAAAAACGGAGTTATGACCCTTAAAGATAGAATTGAAAGTGAATATAAGTGTTGAAGTCTTATAGTAGTTGCAGTATGCTACCTAGGTTGAGAAGCAAAACAAAGTAAGAAAAAAGCATTATAGCTTAACCCACAGTTCTGTTAGTTATTTGAATCTTATTAGAGTTTCTAATGGTAAATTTCGGAGTTGTAGCAAGAAGACACATATGGAGGCTGAAACAACACCTTTTGATGTGAATATGAAAAATCAAATCTTTTATTTCCAAGGTATTATCTATTTTCAAGCTGAGAATCCCAAAAACGGATTTATGACCCTTCAAGATAGAAATGAGAATAAAAAAAGTGTTGAAGTCTTAAAAATGTTGGAGCATGCTACCAAGGTAGAGAAGCAAGTCAAAGTAAGAAAAAAGCATTATAGCTTATCCCACAGTATTGTTAGTTATTTTAATCTCATAGGAGTTTTTAATGGTGATTTTGGGAGTTGTAAAAAGAAGACACATCTGGAGGCTGAAACAACATGCTACCAAGGTGGAGAAGCAAGTCAAAGTAAGAAAAAAGCATTATAGCTTATCCCACAGTTCCGTTAGTTATTTGAATCTCATAAGAGTTTCTAGTGGTGAATTGGGGAGTTGTAGCAAGAAGACACATATGGAGGCTGAAACAACATCTATTAATGTGAATATGAAGAATCTAAATTTTCATTTCCAAAGATTTGACCATTTTCAAGATGAGAATCCCAAAAACGGAGTTATGACCCTTTAAGATAAAAAATGAAAATGAATAAAGTGTTGAAATCTTAAAGTTGTTGGAGCATGCTACCAAGGCGGAGAAGCAAGTCAAAGTAAGCAAAAAGCATTATAGATTATCCCACAGTTCTGTTAATTTGAATCTCATAGGAGTTTCTAATGGTGAATTTCGGAGTTGTAGCAAGAAGACACATATGGAGGCTGACATAATACCTATTGATGTGAATATAAAGAATCAAAGCTTTCATTTCCAAGGATTTGACTATTTTCAAGCAGAGAATCCCAAAAATAGAGTTATGATCCTTCAAGATAGAAATGACACTGAATGGAAGTGTTAAAGTCTTAAAGTAGTTGCAGCATGCTACCTAGGTGGAGAAGCAAGTCAAAGTAAGAAAAAATCATTATATCTTATCCTACAGTTCTGTTAGTTATTTGAATCTCATAGGAGTTTCTAATTGTGAATTTTTAAGTTGTTGCAAGAAGACATATATGGAGGCTTAAACAACATCCATTGATGTGAATATGAAGAATCAAACCTTTCATTTCCAAGGATTTGACCATCTTCAAGCTGATAATCCCAAAAACGGAGGTATGATCCTTCAAGATACAAATGAAAGTGAATAGAAGTGTTAAAGTCTTAAAGTAGTTGGAGTATGCTACCAAGGTGGAGAAGCAAGTCAAAGTAAGAAAAAAGTATTCTAGCTTATCCCACAGTTCTGTTAGTTATTTAAATCTCATAGGTGTTTCTAATGGTGATTTTGGGAGTTGTAGCAAGAAGACACATATGGAGGCTGACACAATACCTATTGATGTGAATATGAAGAATCAAAGCTTTCATTTCCAAGGATTTGACCATTTTCAAGCAGAGAATACCAAAAATAGAGTTATGACCCTTCAAGATAGAAATATTAGTGAATGGAAGTGTTAAAGTCTTAATGTAGTTGCAGCATGCTACCTAGGTGGAGAAGCAAGTCAAAGTAAGAAAAAATCATTATATCTTATCCTACAGTTCTGTTAGTTATTTGAATCTCCTGGAGTTTCTAATTGTGAATTTTTGAGTTATAGCAAGAAGACACATATGGAGGCTTAAACAACATTTATTGATGTGAATATGAAGAATCAAAGCTTTCATTTCCAAGGATTTAACCATCTTCAAGCTGATAATCCCAAAAACGGAGTTATGACCCTTCAAGATACAAATGAAAGTGAATAGAAGTGTTGAAGTCTTTAAGTAGTTGCAGTATGCTACCAAGATGGAGAAGCAAGTCAAAGTAAGAAACGAGCATTTTAGCTTATCCCACAGTTCCGTTTGTTATTTGAATCTCATAGGAGTTTCTAATGGTGAATTTGGGAGTTGTAGCTAGAAAACACATATGGATGCTGAAACAACATCCATTGATGTGAAAACGAAGAATCAAAGGTTTCATTTCCAAGGATTTAACCATTTTCAAGCTAAGAATCCCAAAAACGGAGTTATGACCCTTCAAGATAGAAATGATAGTGAATAGATATGTGGAAGTCTTAAAGTATTTGCAGCATGCTACCTAGGTGGAGAAACAAGTCAAAGTAAGAAAAAAACATTATAACTTATCCCACAGTTCTGTTAGTTATTTGAACGTTAGAGGAGTTTCTAATAGTGAATTTGGGAGTTGTAGCAAGAAGACACATATGGAGGCTGAAACAACACTTATTGATGTGAATATGAAGAATTAAAGCTTTTATTTCCTTGGATTTGACTATTTTTAAGCTGACAATCCCAAAAACGAAGTTATGACCCTTCAAGATAGAAATGATAGTGAATAGAAGTGTTGAAGTCTTAAAGTAGTTGCAGCATGCTACCTAGGTGGAGAAGCAAGTCAAAGTAACAAAAAAAGCATTATAGCTTATCCCATAGTTCTGTTAGTTATTTGAATCTCATAGGAGTTTCTAGTGGTTAATTTGTGAATATGATGAATCAAATATTTCATTTCCAAGGATTTGACCATTTCCAAGCTGAGTGATGAGGACATCAAGTCACCATCAATCAAGGAGCATGGAGGAGACATCAACCAGATGACCAATACCTTTGGAGAGAACCAGCCTGAGCGTACCAAAGACATATATGCCTTTATTGACGCATATCAACCTAACCAGTGTTGGAAAATGACTGTTGCACTCTTTTTCGCTTGTCTAGGGTTTTTCCCAATGGGTTTACCTAGAAAGGTTTTTAATGAGGCAATATTAAGTCATCAAGGAATCACAGAGAAGTGGATTTGGTTCAAAAGCTTTCCACATGAAGAAGATATTCAAGTTACAAGTCAGCAGACTTCCAATGAACCCGATAGAGACCAACGGCTACTTATTGGAGGTTTCCTACCAAACCACGGAGAACTAAGCTGCAAAACGATTTGTTATAAATTCTTTACACATAATGGAAGCTCCTCGAAGTGGAATAAAGCCAAAATAAATTTTGGTCTGGGAGATATGAATTTTTTAAACCGAATGATCCTCCCACACCTTCATCTTCCATATCCAGACCCGATCTTGCCATATTCGGATCATCACGCCTTTAACTCAAAAAGGTCATATTTTCCTCATCCTTCACGAGTTCTAGAGACACTCCAAGACAATCAGAGGCTTCTAAGAACACGCACCTTCCTCCCCAAGTTGACAAGATACAAGCAAAGGCTCCACTTGCCTTATTTGGCCGATTTGATCTTTAGGTCTCCAACGGCCATATTTTCTTTTAATTCTGCGATTTCTTTCTTGTTTTAGTCTTTAGAAATGTTTTATTCTGACTCTATAAAAGTAGAGCTCGATCCTCCTTGTAAAGGACCCTACTATCAATAAAGAACCGAATTCTCTTCAAAGTTGTCACAAACTTTTGTCTCAGATCCTGTCTTTGTGTGTGATTCACAGAGCCACGATTTCTCAAGCTGTATCAGGGAGTCTCTCATCCTCCTTGTGGTGCTTATCAATCCACCATCACGTCCTCACAACTGGTTTCACAAGAGGAGCTTCGAGCTGCTTGTCTAACCGTCCACTTTACCGGTTTGCGAGTTGTTTGCGGAGAAGGAGCTTCGAGCTAGCTTTGTTTTCACCTCAGATCCAGACCATAAGACTTGTATAACGAGTCTTATATCATTGGTATCAGAGCTTAACCAGCTCTTATCCCAGGTTGTTTCTTTTCAATCTTAGTTTTTTTTTTTTTTTTTTTCTGTGTCTAGATTTTCCAGCTTTTACATCTGACTTGTCCTATTTTTATAAAATCAACAAAAACTCAAAAAAATGTTTCGTCTTTTGTTTTAGCTTCTTAAAACATACAAAAAGTCATAAAAATTGTCTTTTTCAAATTAGGAGTTCATTTAGTATTTTTCGTTCATCAAAACTTAAACCCCAGAAATTTTCTGTTTCTTAGTTTTTCAATTTCGTCTGCTTCAGTGTTTCAATTTTATAAAATCTAAAAACACTCACAAAAATTTTCCATCTTCTGTTTTATATTCTCAAAACCATTTAAAAGCCATAAAAATTGTCACTTTTATTTTTAAAATCGGTTTCATTGTTTATGTGCATCAAAACTTAAAACGCAGAGTTTCTTTGTTTTCTCTGTTTTTGTGTGTTTGCTTGAAAGAACTTTGATCTCTTGTTCTGAATTCTTTTGCAGGAATTCCACGAAATCAGAGCACCAGCTATGATTCTTTACATGGAAGAATACTTTGAAGATGACGACATATTTGAGATAGATTCTTATAAATCTGAGCTTGAAGAAGAAGACCAAGGATGGTCTGATGAAGAAACTGCTGATGAAGCACCGCCATGGCCGGGAGATACCAACCCTAGCCACGAGAGCGAGTCCGATGTTGAGTCTGAACCCCCATGTTACACGCCCAACACCAGTCACCAGAGTTGGTACCAAGAAGAAGAAGAAGCATACGAGGAGAGAATGGATCGAAAAACACCAGATTGCTATAGAAGCTGCTCGAATACATTGTGGTGTGAAGAAGATTCAGAGGAGGACTCACATGAAAAGTACAACCCTCCAAAGAGAGCAGAGAAGACAATCAGCTATGGAGCTGTTTCATACCGAGTACCAGCTCAAGCAAGACCAACCGGCCCAAGGAAGCAAGTCAATAAAAGGAGCGGTTACATGTCTAATTCTCTAGTCTTTTCAGGTTCAAGTAAGAACCCTGAGATGTATCTTAGATGGGAGAGCAACATGAAACAGTGGCTGTGCGCAAATAATATCCCCAAAGATAAGAAGCTGTCATATGCAGTAAATGCCCTAGTTGGTGATGCCTACGCTTGGTGGCTGAAGGAAGACACTCACACCTTCCGACCGGTGTTTGATTGGGGAGATCTTAAAGCAAGGATGTACCGAGAGTTTGTGAAGAAGAACCAAACTCGCAGCTATATCTCACTGAAGCCAATACAACACATGACACCGAGGATAGTGATATGACAACACCACGTTTGCACACTGCTCCACCTGAGCAACACAACACGCAGAGATGCCCACAAGTTGCAACGCACACACTGAGTACAACACCAAACTGTGAGCTGCAAGAAAAACCTCAAAGTAAGACCTCAATCGATTTAAAATCAAATGCACCAGTATGTTATAGATGCCATAAGAGAGGTCACTTTGTTGCAACATGTCCTGAAAGACAAGTAGTTAATGTAACAACACTTGAACCAAAACCGAGTTCATCTAACTCAAGTGATTGTTTAGCACAATCTGGTTTTGAAATGTCCAATTCTAGTATAATGTGCTTGTCTTCGCCAAGGGTTAATGATGCAGGTCTCGATCAAGTCATAGAGCACACAGTGAGAAAAGTAGGCCCTGAGAAAGATGAAGTTTCCCCCAGATTCATTCTAATGCAAGAAGAGCCACCGGATCCTACATTTACTCAATATGACGTGGCATCAAAAGAAACAAAACTCATCGAGCGTTTTGGTCAGGTAAGTACCTCATTGCTTCAACTAATCTCTGATGATTCTAAAAGTGTGATGACAGACCTATTAAGTTTAGAAGAGCTTGATGAAAACGCTGGTGCCCCACGGAAACACTTGATTCAAAATAATTGTTTTACTACACAATTAAAACCTGAGCAAATATCTATATTGAATAAACCATGTTTACCTGTTTATAATAATTCCATGGCTGTATTAATTCACTTGATTTGTGCCAAAGGAGTTGGAAATATTGCCGGTACAAAGGAAGAACCACCAGACTTAGAAATTCAAGACCATGTCCGAGGAAGAGTTGAGCCAATGATACCACCACCTATTAGAAAAAACGGAGGAGTAGTCCCAATACTCCAGTTCAAAGATGAACCACCAGATGCACAACACATCAACAAACCATCAACATACCGGGGTAAGACTCTAGACTCCCAAAGACAAATGAAAGCTAACTTGCTTTTTCTTGGTGCAGATTATACAGTTTCGAGGTCGAAACCTTTTCAAGAGGGAGGGTATGATGAGGACATCAAGTCACCATCAATCAAGGAGCATGGAGGAGACATCAACCAGACGACCAATACCTTTGGAGAGAACCAGCCTGAGCGTACCAAAGACATATATGCCTTTATTGAAGCATATCAACCTAACCAGTGTTGGAAAGTGACTGTTTCACACTTTTTCCCTTGTCTAGGGTTTTTCCCAATGGGTTTACCTAGAAAGGTTTTTAATGAAGCAATATTAAGTCATCAAGGAATCACAGAGAAGTGGATTTGGTTCAAAAGCTTTCCACATGAGGAAGATATTCAAGTTACAAGTCAGCAGACTTCCAATGAACCCGAAAGAGACCAACGGCTACTTATTGGAGATTTCCTACCAAACCACGGAGAATTAAGCTGCAAACCGATTTGTTATAAATTCTTTACACATAAGGGAAACTTCTAGAAGTGAAATAAAGCCACAATCAATTTTTTTCTGGGAGATATGAATTTTCTAAACCCAATGATCCTCCCACACCTTCATCTTCCATATCCAGACCCGATCTTGCCATATTCGGATCATCACGCCTTTAACTCAAAAAGGACATATTTTCCTCATCCATCACGAGTCTAGAGACACTCCAAGACAATCAGAGGCTTCTAAGAACACGCACCTTCCTCCCCAAGTTGACAAGATACAAGCAAAGCCTCCACTTGCCTTATTTGGCCGATTTGATCATTAAGTCTCCAACGGCCATATTTTCTTTTAATTCTGCGATTTCTTTCTTGGTTTAGTCTTTATAAATGTTGTACTCTGACTCTATAAAAGCAGAGCTCGATCCTACTTGTAAAGGACCCTACTATCAATAAAGAACCCAATTCTCTTAAAAGTTGTCACAAACTTTTGTCTCAGATCCTGTCTTTGTGTGTGATTCACAGAGCCACGATTTCTCAAGCTGTATCAGGGAGTCTCTCATCCTCCTTGTGGTGCTTATCAATCCACCATCACGTCCTCACAACTGGTTTCACAAGAGGAGCTTCGAGCTGCTTGTCTAACCGTCCACTTTACCGGTTTGCGAGTTGTTTGCGGAGAAGGAGCTTCGAGCTAGCTTTGTTTTCACCTCAGATCCGGACCATAAGACTTATATAACGAGTCTTATATCACTGAGAATCCCAAAAAGTGATAATAAATAAAAGTGTTGAAGTCTTAAAGTAGTTGCAGTATGCTACCTAGGTGAAGTAGCCAGTCAAAGTAAAAAAAAAGCATTATAGCTTATCCCACAGTTCTGTTAGTTATTCGAATCTCATAGGTGTTTCTAATTGTGAATTTGGGAGTTGTAGAAAGAAGACACATATGAAGGCTGAAACAACATCCATTGATGTGAATATGAAGAATCAAAGTTTTCATTTCCAAGGATTTGACCATTTTCAAGCTGAGAATCCTAAAAATGGAGTTATGACCCTTCAAGATAGAAATGATAGTGAATAGAAGTGTTGAATTCTTATAGTAGTTATAGTATGCTACCAAGATGGAGAAGCAAATCAAAGTAAGAAAAAAGCATTATAGCTTAACCCATAGTTCTGTTAGTTATTTTGAATCTTATTGGAGTTTCTAATGGTAAATTTCAGAGTTGTAGTAAGAAGACCCATATGGAGGCTGAACCAATACCTATTGATGTGAATATGAAAAATCAAATCTTTTATTTCCAAGGATTTGACTATTTTCAAGCTGAGAATCCCAAAAACGGATTTATGTCCCTTCAAGATAGAAATGAGAATAAAAAAAGTGTTGAAGTCTTAAAGTTGTTGGAGCATGCTACCAAGGTGGAGAAGCTATTCAAAGTAAGAAAAAAGCATTATAGCTTATCCCACAGTTTTGTTAGTTATTTGAATCTCATAGGAGTTTTTAATGGTGAATTTGGGAGTTGTAAGAAGAAGACACATATAGAGGCTGAAACAACATGCTACCAAGGTGGAGAAGCAAGTCAAAGTAAGAAAAAAGCATTATAGCTTATCCCACAGTTCCGTTAGTAATTTTAATCTCATAAGAGTTTCTAGTGGTGAATTGGGGAGTTGTAGCAAGAAGACACATATGGAGGCTGAAACAACACCTATTGATGTGAATATGAAGAATCAAAGCTTTTATTTCCTAGGATTTGACTATTTTCAAGCTGACAATCCCAAAAACGGAGTTATGACCCTTCAAGATAGAAATGATAGTGAATAGAAGTGTTGAAGTCTGAAGGTAGTTGCAGCATGCTACCTAGTTGGAGAAGCAAGTCAAAGTAACAAAAAAAAGCATTATAGCTTATCCCATAGTTCTGTTAGTTATTTGAATCTCATAGGAGTTTGTAGTGGTTAATTTGTGAATATGATGAATCAAAGATTTCATTTCCAAGGATTTGACTATTTCCAAGCTGAGAATCCCAAAAACGGAGTTATAACCCTTCAAGATAGAAATGATAATAAATAAAAGTGTTGAAGCCTTATAGTAGTTGTGATGTGATCCTGGGGGAGGATCACATCCCTGAATGTCCTCCAAATGATAGGTGAAGTCTTTGAAGCAAGAAAAACCTTCGATGAACCGGTTTGATGATGAATGGCGGGTGAGAAGTGGAGTGGATCGGTCCAAATGGATGAGTGACCACGAAAATGGATTGAATGAAACTTCTAAGAGTTGCGGAATCACTCTTAGACTATCAGGGGTGTTTGTAGTGCAAGGAGATTTCCGAATACACTAATCAAACATGATCAAACAGTTTCAAGAGATTGAGAATAAGAAAGGTTTGATAAATCTGAAGAGAAAGAGAATACAAGTACTTATAGGGTTCAGATACTTAGAACTAAAATGCATAGAAAATAGATAATACTTAATGAGTCAAAGCTGATCATTAAGTGTACAAAAGACTTAAGACAAGTAACTCTTCAGCTTCAAAGTGGCGAGAATGGAGTGAATGGAGTGGGCTTGGATTTCATCAAGAGGCAATGATAAAGAGTGTGTGGGCTGGCCTCATTAAAAACCTCTCTTGGAAAACCCATTGGGATAAAACCAAGAGGAGGGAAAAAGAGTACAAGTCCACACACCTCTCTTGATGAATGCTTAAGTGGCGTGAATCACAATCAAGGTGACTGGATTAGCACACTCAAGTCGGCCCAGGATATGGTGTAAGAGATTGTAGAATGCTTGATGGAATCTTGCTTGCTTTGATCGAGTCATCGGACCAAGGGGCACATGTAGATCTTTGTCGTTGGCTTCCTCGAGTTCATGTTGCTTTGTGGCTTCTTCTTTAGCTTCCTTAAGCTCTGGTTCAAGCTGCTCCTCTATCTCCTTAGCTCCCTTAAGCTCTGGTTCAAGCTGCTCCTCTATCTCCTTAGCTCCCTTAAGCTCTGGTTCAAGCTGCTCCTCTATCTCCTTAGCTCCCTCAAACAGGCTGCTGGTTAGGATCTCATCATCCTCTCCCACTTGAGAAGGATTTGACCTCAAATCCGTTTCATCTCTTAAAAAGGAACTAGATCAGTTATATTGAAGCTTGAACTTACGTTGTACTTACCTTGCGAGGTTTTGTAGGCATTGATCTTTGTGTGGGCTGGAAAACGTCCTCTCTTCATTTGAATCCTAAAAAATCCCACCAGGGTCAAAGATCAGTTGGCATTGCCTTTTCTTTGCGTGCTGCTCGTTTAAATACTTCATCAGTTCAAGATCAGCTTGAACAAAGATCTTCTTAAGCCAAACATGGAAGAGCCATAATTTTGGTGAATGAAGGTGCAACTCTTTGTCCTGTATACCCTGTGCTTTCACAACAATAACTTGGAACACAAGATCAAACACATCAAATGCAAACTTCTCTGTTGCAGCAAACATTTTATTACTTAGATCATCTAAAATAAAATTCACATGTTCAGCATGATCATCTAAGTGTCTATTAAAATTCAGACAACTATCATAGTAAACAATCTCTCCAAAGAACAGTTCAGCATCATTCGAAGCAGTAGCAACAGTAGTGAATTTATCAATACTCATCAAAACAGAATTAATCAAGAAGTAACAAGGGTACCACGTTTCATGTTTATCAAATAGGAAACCTTTTCGTTTAAAGAACTGTCCAAGGATAAATTTCTCACTAGATTGAAACATATCTAGCAAATTATCATTAAAAATAGAAAGAATTGCATACCTTGGAATTATTGCATTAACCACAATAATTTCCTTACCTTGTTTGTTTCGGATGCCATGAGGAAAATTTTTAAATAGGGATCCTGGATCAAATACGATCTGATGCTCCTTTCGACGGATCAATGAGAAAATTCTTTCTTTGATCATCAAGGTGTTATTGACACTTCCTGCATCCATTGATGAAGTTTTGAGCAGAGCGAGTGCTTCTCCTTGGATGTGAATTTGTGAATGAAGTTCTGGTCGTTCTGTGTCACGGACTGGAAGTAACAAGTCACGAGATTCTTCTTTTTGAACGGTACTTCTGAAATCCTGAAAATTACAAGATATCTCACTCGGCAGCACCGGTGCAAGGTTAGTAAAACTCAAAAGAGTTTCTCTATAGACAAACTTACGCACATGTGGTTTAGAGAGTAAAGTTTGTTTCATCTCACCAGCCTTTGCAGAGTTAGAGTGAATAGTTATAAGTTCCTTGCTAGGCATATTTTCTTTTTGAACCGTGAGGACCTTTGGAATTTGTTTCAGCTGGTCACACATGTGATGCTTCTCAGTTTCTGCATGCCTAGAGCTCGAACTAGCTTTTCTTCTCATTACGTCCAGGTAGTTCTGGGTGGTTGATAACTCCTTTGGACCTTCTGTGGTGTCCTTATGATCCTGCAAATGAGAAGAATGCTTACTCGGAGATGGTAGCTCGTGCAACGTTAGTTAAACTCATAGGAGTTTCTTTATCAATCGCAAGAATCTTTTCTTTTGGAGGAAGAGGTTTAGAGATTCACTTAGAGTTTTAGAGGACTTACATTGCTTTGTCTTACATGGAGTGCAAGTGATGGTGTAGAGATCACCTCTTCACTTAGCTTTTGTTGAGCGGTTCTGCTAGCACATTCTGGACCTTAACTAGCTCTTTATCCTTTAGTTCTTCTCCATGGCGTCCTAGTTCATTTCCAAAACTGATATGGGATTCAGTTTCTTTGATTTGCGAGTCGCCTTCGTCTTTATTCAAACTCTGGGCATTGTCTAGCACATCATCTGGTGGTTCTGGTTCGAAGTCTTCACCAAGATCTTCTTGGTCTGTTTTGAGTTGAATGTGTTGTACACATATGGGTGGTGAATAACTTCCTTGTTGAGGCTTTATCAGAAGATTGGTCTGTTGTTTCAGCTTGGACTCGGAAGTGATCTTGTTTTTCTTCAAAGCGATCTGGTCTAGATGAACCTCTTGTGGTGTTAATGGCACGAGAATATTCCTCGTGCCCTTGAACTCAACGGTATACCTGTTGGTGGCCCCATCATGCATGACTTTACGGCCAGATTGCCACGGTCTCCCCAAAGAAGTATATGCCCAGCATCCATCGGCAAGATATCCCATAGGACTTCATCTTCATATTTTCCGATAGACAACGGAACTAAGACCTGATGCTTAACGTCCAACTCTCCCTCATCATTAAGCCATTGTAGTTTGTAAGGCTTCGCTCTCTTACTGACCGTTAGCCCAAGTTTTTCCACCATGGACTCACTCGCAACATTAAGTACAACTCCCTCCATCGATCACTAAGCTGCAAACTTTTTCTTTTACTAAACATCGAGTATGGAATAGATTCTCCCGTTGCTCATTTTTCTCAAAAGTAGTATGCAGATTCAAGGTCCTCCTCGTGACTAAGAGTTGTCCTACCGTTGGCATTGCAACATGCTCTTCTATAGACTCAGCTTCAGAATGTTCTTCTTCCGTTTCTAGCTCTCCATTGGCTCGGATGACTATGGTTCTCTTTATTGGAGCAGGCGTTCGAATAGTGACCAAAACCCTTACATTTGAAGCATTGTATTTCCCTGGTCTTGGTGCTTGAACCCTTATCAATGCCCTTAAGACGTGGCTCTTCTGTCCTAGGCTTGGAAATTGGCTGGTGGTCCTTGATAGGTTTGTCGTCTCGGGTTTGGCTGACTCTTGTGGAAACATAACCGGGTCTAGGGTTCCTCCTCTTAAGCTGTTTCTCAAACATGTTAGCTTTATGCAGAAGCTCTTCCATTTCCACATAATGGTGTACTTCCAGCCGATCCATAATTTCCCTATTAAGGCCGCCCATAAATCTGGCCATAGTAGCTTCACCATCTTCTCGGATATCAGCTCTAAGCAACAAAGTTTCCATCTCCTTGTAATATTCTTCCACGGACTTACTTCCTTGAGATAGATTCCTCAGCCTTAGATGCAGCTCTCTATGATAATGACTAGGTATAAACCTCTTCCTCATAATAATCTTCATTTGATTCCAAGTTTCAATAGGAAGATCTCCAACCCTTCTCCTTGAAGTTACTAGCTGATCCCACCAACTTAAGGCATAATCCTTGAATGCGGTTGGAGCTATCCGAACCATGTGGTCTTGAGTAAATTCTCTGCAGTCAAAGACGATCTCAATCTTTTTCTCCCACTCTAGATATTCTTCCGGGTTATTGGTTCCATGGAAAGATGGAATCTCGATTTTTAGGCCGGCTAAAGGATCTCGGGTTTGAGTTTGGTTGATCCTAAGGGGTTGTTCCTCTCTTGGCCGTCTTCTCCTTGAATGGTGTGTTCTAGAGGAGTGACTATAGTACTGCTCAGCCTCAGAAGGTTGTGATTGCCTCCTAAATCGATTCGTTGATGGATCTGTCGAATTCAGCTCTCATCTCTGCCCTCATGGTTGCTATACTCTCGTTCATCATTGCCTTAAAGGAGTCAAGAAGTTGCTTGTTGGAGTTTGCGGATTCTTCTTCACCATTGCTGCTTTCTGCCATGGTACCTGATCAGATTGAAACAAAATAACAAGTAAAATGCCCAACAGATAACACAACAACAATACAAGATAAGCTTGCTTGGAATCCAAGAGACAGTTTGGTTTGATCGATTCGAATAAAATATCCAAACACGTTCAAAAATTCTAGAAACAATTTTCTAAAATACCTGACTCGTTTTAAAGACAAATCCAACCGATCTCACTATTTTAGCAATTAAAACGGATTTATGAAAATTAAAACACTGAAAAGTCGCAGAAATTCTCTTTTCAAAATCACTTGAAGATGATCGGTCAGATTAAAATATCAAATCGTGTCCAAAAATTCCGAAATCAATTTTCACATAAACTAGACTCATAAAATGTTCTTTGAAAACTGATTTCACGATTTTATCTATTACCAAAGATTTATGAAAATTCCGACAATCAACAGATAAATCAATTCAAAGGTTATGAAGAATATGAAAGGGTATAATCGATTTGAAAAGACAAAACCTGAGATGGAGTCTGCTCTGATACCACTTGATGTGATCCTGGGGGAGGATCACGTCCCTGAATGTCCTCCAAATGATAGGTGAAGTCTTTGAAGCATGAAAAACCTTCGATGAACCGGTTTGATGATGAATGGCGGGTGAGAAGTGGAGTGGATCGGTCCAAATGGATGAGTGACCACGAAAATGGATTGAATGAAACTTCTAAGAGTTGCGGAATCACTCTTAGACTATCAGGGGTGTTTGTAGTGCAAGGAGATTTCCGAATACACTAATCAAACATGATCAAACAGTTTCAAGAGATTGAGAATAAGAAAGGTTTGATAAATCTGAAGAGAAAGAGAATACAAGTACTTATAGGGTTCAGATACTTAGAACTAAAATGCATAGAAAATAGATAATACTTAATGAGTCAAAGCTGATCATTAGGTGTACAAAAGACTTAAGACAAGTAACTCTTCAGCTTCAAAGTGGCGAGAATGGAGTGAATGGAGTGGGCTTGGATTTCATCAAGAGGCAATGATAAAGAGTGTGTGGGCTGGCCTCATTAAAAACCTCTCTTGGAAAACCCATTGGGATAAAACCAAGAGGAGGGAAAAAGAGTACAAGTCCACACACCTCTCTTGATGAATGCTTAAGTGGCGTGAATCACAATCAAGGTGACTGGATTAGCACACTCAAGTCGGCCCTGGATATGGTGTAAGAGATTGTAGAATGCTTGATGGAATCTTGCTTGCTTTGATCGAGTCATCGGACCAAGGGGCACATGTAGATCTTTGTCGTTGGCTTCCTCGAGTTCATGTTGCTTTGTGGCTTCTTCTTTAGCTTCCTTAAGCTCTGGTTCAAGCTGCTCCTCTATCTCCTTAGCTCCCTTAAGCTCTGGTTCAAGCTGCTCCTCTATCTCCTTAGCTCCCTTAAGCTCTGGTTCAAGCTGCTCCTCTATCTCCTTAGCTCCCTCAAACAGGCTGCTGGTTAGGATCTCATCAAGTTGCAGCATGCTACCTAGGTGAAGTAGCCAGTCAAAGTATGAAAAAACCATTATAGCTTATCCCACAGTTCTGTTAGTTATTCGAATCTCATAGGTGTTTCTAATTGTGAATTTGGGAGTTGTAGCAAGAAGACACATATGAAAGCTGAAACAACATCGATTGACGTGAATATGAAGAATCAAAGCTTTCATTTCCAAGGATTTGACCATTTTCAAGCTGAGAATCCTAAAAATAGAGTTATGACCCTTCAAGATAGAAATGATAGTGAATAGAAGTGTTGAAGTCTTAAAGTAGTTACAGTATGCTACCAAGATGGAGAAGCAAATCAAAGTAAGAAACAAGCATTATAGCTTATCCCACAGTTCCATTAGTTATTTGAATCTCATAGGAGTTTCTAATGGTGATTTTGGAAGTTGTAGCAAGAAGACACATATGGAGGCTGAAACAACACCTATTGATGTGAATATGAAGAATCAAAGCTTTTACTTCCAAGGATTTCACATGAAGAATCAAAGACGGAGTTATGACCCTTCAAAATAGAAATATTAGTGAATGGAAGTGTTGAAGTCTTAAAGTAGTTAGAACATGCTACCTAGGTGGAGAAACAAGTCAAAGTAAAAAAAAAGCATTATAGCTTATCCCAGTGTTCTGTTACTTATTTGAATCTTATAGGAGTTTCTAATGGTGAATTTGGGAGTTGTAGCAAGAAGACACATATGGAGGCTGAAACAACATCCATTGATGTGAATATGAAGAATCAAAGGTTTCATTTCCAAGGATTTGACAATTTTCAAGTTGAGAATCCCAAAAACGAAGTTATGACCCTTCAATATAGAAATGATAGTGAATAGAAGTGTTGAAATCTTAAAGTAGTTGCAGCATGCTACCTAGGTGGAAAGCAAGTCAAAGTAAGAAAAAAGCATTATAGCTTATCCCACAGTTTTGTTGTCTGCATCATTAATTTAGTGTTGTTGCATTAGCTGTGTCTTAAACCGCTCTGTTTTTACAGACTCGTAGTACTCAAGAACTCTCTTTCTCTCCCAGAACCAAAAAAAATGGCGACCAAGGAAAGGAAAGAAAAGAAGGAAGAAGAGAAAGCCAAATTGACTTTTGCCACTTGATTGAGAAAAACTCCACAAGTTTTGAAACGATATATGACACCCCTGGAACAAATCTAAATTAATTATTTCAACCCCATAATTAATTTCTCTAGACTTGTTAAGGTTCATAAACTCGAAGTAATTTCTGAATTAATTAAATTAATTAAATTCTGGAACACGGGCATTACAATTCTCCCTCACTAACATAGATTCGTCCTCGAATCTTACATTGCCATTCATCTCCAGTGAACCGTAATCGTCGCAACGATTACTTAAGTCCTGGCCAACCCGGCCAACCCGACCAACTCAACACTCATATGAGTTCTACTACCAACCTCCGAGGTTTTCCCACTACCACTACCAAACCCAATCACTCAAGACACCGCAGCATCCCCGAGTTTTGGGCATCTGCCGTACCCCGCAGGATATCCACCATACCTCGCAAGGTATCAACCATACCACAGCACCCAACACACCGCAACATCTCCGAGTTCTGGGTATCTGCCATACCACTCCACTCGAGATAATATAACCTATAAGAGTCTCGATATCACATATTACTCAATTATGGGCAATATATCCTACGTCTAGGAATACACCTTATGAATCCATGGTATCACATATCACTCTAGGCTATACACCTTACGAGTCTGGGTACATCGCCAGTCGCACTCTCAAGACACGTAATCCATTCAGCTATCGGCACTAGAGGAACTAGTCCTCTCATCGAGCAATAAGTAACACATCAATAAGTACCTCGACTAAATTACCTCCCGTGATCTGTGTAAATCCTCGCAAGGTAACACCGGCATCACCTATATTCCGCACCCGGAAAATTTGCCATGCATAGCCATAATCAGGCTATCGCACCTATACCCCGTCACTTCGGGTGCACCATAATCTATTCCCGATTATGAACCAAGCTTTTAAATTCTCATAAAAACTTTCCATGATACTCGTGCCATCAGCAATAAGAACTACCATCTTATTACTCACATGCATTATCACTTTTTAACACCAAAATGAAATACATAACCATGACTCCCAAAGTCATCAATAATAAGAAATACTCATCTTATTAAACATCATAATGTAACATCGTTATACACCAGTGAAATACAAAATGAAAACACATAGCATACAGCTACACACTGAAACCGGAACTTCTCGATGGAACTCAAGCCACATCTTGCTTCTGGAACCACTTTTAGAACCTCATTTCCATTCTAGCCTCTGGCTACCAAGTTTCCTCCTGCACCCCATCACAGTCCCACAGAACTCGCATCATTGGAATCCTCTTGAAATGAAGCTCCTTGACCCTCCCCTCGAGAACTCTCAAAGGTCTCGCCTCAACGGTCATATTAGGCTGGAGATCTAACGGAATCTCAGCCAATAGTTCATCACCCCTATGCAAACACTTCTTCAGCATCGACACATGGAGGACCTTATAAAATACCTGTGTAATCTTGGGTAACTCCAACCGATACGCTACCGGTCCAACACGCTCTACAATCCAGAACGGCCCCATATACCTCGGACTCAACTTAGTCGCAGTAATTGACATGTTCGGACCACTCTGCAAAGCCATCTTGAGATACATTTTATCTTTCACCTCTAACACAAGCTCTTTCCACCTCTTACCGACATAACTCTTTTGCCAATCTTGGGCTTCTTTCATGTTCAGCTTCAAAATCAGGATCCTCTCCGTGGTTTCATAAACAAAACTCGCACCCAATGTGCTCCTCTCCCCTACTTAAGTCCAACACAAAGGTGTACGACATAGCCTCCCATACAGAGCCTCGTATGGAGCCAATACTCTCCTGGTAGCTATTGTTATACATAAACTCTACCAAGCTAGAGTGATCCACCGAATGACCATCCCAATCTACCACGCACATCCTCAACAAATCTTCCAGAGTCTGGATGGTCCTCTCGGACTGCCCATCTGTCTGAGGATAATAAGTCGTAGTCATGTGCACCCTCGTTCCCATCTCCGCCTGAGACGCATTCTAGAACTCAGATGTAACTTAGGATCTCGGTCCGAGACAATGCTCACTGGTACTCCATAGAGTCTCATAATCTCCTGCACGTACTTCCTAGCTAATACTGCATACCTATTGGTCTTCTTAATGGCCAGAAAATGCGCACACTTGGTCAATCGTTCAACCATGACCCAAACAACATCCTTGGTCTGAGAAGCTGGTAAGCCCACCACGAAATACATCATGATTATATATGTATCGCCCCCAAACTGCTCTATGGCCGATATGGCCTAGTGACGACCCGAGTGGGTTGACTACTAGAATGATCAAGGATCAATTCGATCGTTTCCCTGAGGTTTCTCCTGAGTTCACGAGAACCATCCCTAGATCATTCACCCGTCCAGCTACGAGTATCGGTTTTGCAACCATCCACCCGTAGTCGCCTGTTGTGTCGGTCCGGACAAGACCAATTAATCCGTGCTTTTTAAAGAAAAATAAATCTCTTCGCTTTATTACTTAGTATAATACTTCAAACCAATAGAAAATACAGATATAGTTTGGATCCTATTTTCAAAGTACTACTTTCAAATAAAACAACAACTCTTTGCAAATGCAGCAAAAACATATCCGGTTCCTAGTGCTCCAACCCCTAACAAACTAATCCTGCAAAACGAATAAACGATTATGAGAATCCTAATGAAACTCATAAGGCTGGATACACAAGCAAACAAATAATCATATAATAAACTAAACCTGCAAAACAAACATTAGTTATTCAATAATCAAATAAACAATCAAAGCACAGAAGCGGAAGCTATAAGTAAACACACAATCTACACGCAAGAATCTTCCGACCTATTCTCAAGAGACACGATAATCAAACACACATAAATATCTCCTGAGCTAAATCCCAAGAGACATGACTCAAACAATCTACATGCAAGAATCTCCCGAGCTATTCTCGAGAGACACGACAATCAAACACACACAAGTATCACTCAGGCTCAATCCCAACACCCCAACATGCAACCAAATTCCCCAACATAGAATTAAACTTAGATGAATCTAAGAAAATACATGTGATCGTCCTGGAACTCGGCTCTCCGGACTCGACGATGGAATACACTCGAGGCGCTGCTGCCACCGGCCTAACGGGCTGCACCATTGTGGCCTCACTCTGCCGCAGCTTGGGACACTGATGTCTAATATGCCCCGCCTCCTTGTAGTGAAAGCACACCTGAGAATCCACTCATACCCTGCCTTTCTTAGGACAGCTTGCCACTCTGTAATCCATGCTCCCACACCCGAAGTAACCCTGACCACCCCGACTGCCTCTCGAAGGGCCATCCTGATTCTGCTTCTGTCCTTGCATCGGCATACCACCTCTGCTCAGACCGGACTGCTTCTGCACTGATCTCCCCTGAGAACTTGGTGTAACCGCTACCACCTCGTCTTTCAGACCCTCCTCAAGCAATGCCGCAGTGTCAACCAACCGTGCAAAAAGCCCTAACCATGCAACGGTTCTGCAAGTCAACCCTAAGACGCATCAAGAATCTCTGCACAAGGGCCAACTAACTCTCAACCGCCCGTCTAACAAAAGTCCCGAGCTGGTTGAACTCCACCTCAAACTCGTGTACTGACCGATCCCGCTGAGTCAATTTCGCAATCCTCAACTCTAACCGGTTGAACGCCTCCTGAGGGAAATACTTAGAGTTAAACTTGTAACATCCGCAAACCAATAATGGGGGTGTATTGTTGAATTCGAGAAGTTTGGGGTTGTTTCTGCAATATTAGGAAGTTGTGTTGGGTTAATTTGATAAGATCAAAAGTTATGGGGCTGCTTTGCAAAGATTAAAAAGTCAAGGGACTTAAATGCAATTTTGGAGAAATTGAGAATAAACCTAGCCTATAAGTCATCGCCTTCATCGAGTAGAAGAGAGTGACAAGACGAGTTTGTGGTTTGCGTGAGGGAGGAAAGAAGAGCTGAACGTCGTGGTGTTGATCGCGTAGCTTGGAGTGTTCGTCGTTGAGCTTCGAGTAGTGCCGTCGTTGGATTTTTTGGGCTGCCGTGAAGGAGATGCTTCGCGCCTCTCTCATCTCTCGTCAGGGTAAGGTCTCTTCTCTTGTTGTTCCTGTTGATCGGTGTGTCATTGAGTTTGCCGAGGAGATGTCGTTGTGTGGTGTCGGTGACGAGATGAGTGGTGGTGACGTGAGAGTCGGTGGTGTGATCGGAGGGGAGATCCTGTGGCCGTGGGGTGAGACGTGAGAGTGGTGGCGTTGGTGAGTGGTGTACGCCGGTGACGTCGATGGTGTCATGGTGGTTGCAGAGACGCAAGGAAGAAGACGAGTTCTTCTTAAGTCGTGTAGTTTTAATTTTTGTCCTTTAGTGATTATGGTGTAGTTTAGTTTCTTGTAGTTTAAGTTTCATTATTTTATTATTTTAGGTTTTGAGTTCAGAGGAAATCTCGGGTGTATTCGTCCCGAAGAGTTCTAGAAAGTTGCAGAAAATAGTCACAAAAGTTTCTGTTTTTGGTTAAGGTGAATGCAGTACCGTGGTCGGATGATTTACGGAATTATTTCCCGAGATAATTAAGTGTTAGGATTTAATTCTGTGTTTTATGATTTTCGCGGTGTTTTTATTGCTAAGATAAATCCTAGAAAATTTGCTAGATATTGCCGTTATTTATGAGATCATTTTATGTAATTTTTCTATGAATTATTGTTGAATTAATTGTTGAGAATTAAGTGTTTTAGTCAATTTTGGGTGTTTTAAATTACCGTTGATTTATTTAATTCATTAGTTTGCGATGAATTAATTTTATTAAATCATTGTTGTGTTGTTTGTCGAATCCGGACATTTAATTATGTCAAAGGGGTATTTTCGTATTTTTGCCTTAATTGACCTAGTAGACGGGTTGATCGCCTCCTCAGTATTTATTAAATACTAACTGCGTCTATTCATAATGGCGCAGGTAAGGGAAAGGATAAAGCTAGCTAAAGCTCGTGGAACTGCGGTGACGGACCAGATGACATTCTGAGATAGTTTTCAGTTATTTTATTTATATCGGATGTTTGTTAATCTGATTAGTGTTTATTGTTGAATTGCTTCCGCTAGATTGTTAGAACATTTTTATTATTATGTTGGATTAATTGGTTAAGTTGTTAGTTTTTTTTTTTAAATGCCAGTTTTGTGTGGTTTACGTTTATTGAACCGGGCCCCGGTTTAATGGTTTTCGGGACGGGTCTTTTCAAAACTCCTCCACAAAATCCATCCAAGCCATCTCGGCCTGAACTCTGCGGGCTGCCACACCCCTCCACCAGAGATGTGCATCACCTTCCAGATAATAGACCGCAATGTCCACATGGTCTCCCGCGGGACACCTACTCGAGAGGAAATTCCTCTCTACCCTCCTCAACCACACATCAGCGTCCTCAGTATTAGCACGTCCAGGAAAAAAACCCGTGCCTATGCTCTGCATCTGCTCCATCATCCTGAGGTCGAATGGGAGGTCCTCAGCAACCGCAGTTGCAACCTGAGGCTGAACCTCAACAATCATTAGTGGTACCATATGAGCCTGTGCTGGTACCCTCTCTGGTAACCGTTCTAACAACAATGTCAAGAGATCAGTAAGACGATCATCTCGGGCCTTAGCATCACCCACTGCTAACACCACGCATTAATTTCTACTCGATCAAATTCACGTATGAAAATAATCCGCGACCACAACCTTATCAATTCCTAATCATCAACCCATGGAAAGGCAATAAAAAGCTAAAACACAAACCACAGAACAACCGGATCGATCGACCAACCTATCGACCAACACTGTCAATACCCCCTATCGACCACACCCTATTGACATACCGAGTCGATACACACTATCGACCACATCTAGTCGATAGCCATCCTAAAATCCACCCGAAGAATTCATCGACATACCTATCGATCAACCCGGTCAATACACCCTATCGACCACGCCCTAACGACCACATCTGGTCGATAAGCAATGGAAAAAACGTCCAGCAGGATCTATCAACCTCGCTCTATTGACCTGGCCTATCGATACACCCTATCGACCTTGCTCTATCGACCACACCTGATCGATAGGCACCCAATTTTCCTAAATTTCACAACTTAGCCTTGACACAACCCTAAGGCCAAACCTCTAAACGACAACCAAAACACACATCAAGCAAGGCAATACCACACACCAAGCAATAAGGAAAAACACTCCCAACAAGCCACGGAATCACCAACAAATCACAACACACACAAAACCACCAAGTAAGCACATTAACACAAATCAAGCTTTCAAGGCAAACAATAACAAATCCATGGTTCTCTAACCACCACAAGCTTAGCAAACTTTAGATAAAGCTCCACACATGACCACAAGGCTTCTAAGCATCCTAGCAACCCCACAATGCTTAACAAAAGCCCACAAGCCCCCAATCAAGGCCTAATGTTAACCCTTGGTCACAACTCACCTTAGAATGGATGGATCTATGCTTAGATGGACTCCCCAAGCTCAAGAAGATCTCTCCTTCTGCTCCAATCCCCATGCCTAAACCTTAGCTCCAACCCACTCCTTTTTCTAAGCTCCACAAGCTTCACACACCCTTGATCTCGCAAGATCCAAGCTTCTCACAAGCTCACCAAGCCTTTTTCTTCTTCTTTCTCTCTTTTTTCTCTTAGCTCACAAACTCAAGAACTTTCTTTCTCTCCCACAACCAAAAAAAATGGCTACCAAAGAAGGAAAAGAAGGAAGAAGAGAAAGCCAAATTGACTTTTGCCACTTGATTGAGAAAAACCCCATAACTTTAAATTAATTATTTCAACTTCATAATTAATTTTTTTAGACTTGTCTAAGGTTCATAAACTCGAAATAATTTCAGAATTAATTAAATTAATTAATTTTTGGAACACGGGCGTTACAATATCTAACAAAGTAGTGTTGCACTTGTGTGCTCCAAATTCATTTTAGAAATTTTTGATTTCATTTCAACTCCAAAGCTACATTCATTGTAAAAATGTATTTTTGGTTTTGAATAAATTTTACATTCATTTCAAAACAAAAAAAATTGACAGAAAAAAATCATAATTAAAAATAATGTTTTTCGATCGAGCTCAAAGGATTTAATACATGATCATTTGGTTTCCGCTTCGATTATTCCATACCCAATCATCACTGAAACATTATTTGTTGTTTTCCTCTTAGTGGAACATATGCTAACTTATATAATCTGTTAAAAATAAACTAACGAAGATAAACTATTTCAAATCAAAATGGGAGGAGAATCCAAACTTGAGGCATTCATGTTTTGCTTTCTTTTCGCTGACCATTTTTTTTCTTCATGTGTCCCACTCCTATAGTTATAGTGAGTTTATGTTGTTTTGGGCTTAGACAGTGTAATGCTGGTTAAGGTTGTCGATGTCAAGTCCCTTAAGTTTCACAACAGATTCAACGGAAATCCAAGGAAAGTTGGTAAAGTCAGTCAGGGTATGTTGGGAGAGAGACGGAATTAGGGAAGACACCTGGGAATCTGAAAAGCAGATGCGGATAGACTATCCAGAACTTTTTAAGGACCAGGACGATAGATCGAATTCGGGGACGAATTCCTCTGTAGTAGGGGAGAATTGTAACAGACCGGTTTTTGGACCAAGACTTGAGGCCCAAACCGAGCCCGATACCGAAATCAAACCGATCAAAACCCTATTTTTTTCCTCGCGTGTATAAAAGGAAGTCACAGACTTTGAGACGTGACCTAGAGTGCTCCAGCCGCCAAGGCATTAGTGCAGCCATCAACACCGTCGGTTCCGTACGGTGAGTCACACCACCTCTTTAACTTGATTCGTACATTTTGTGTTTGGCTCACCCTAACTTGGAACTTGCTTATGTGAGCCACCGCAGCACCCTTCAAGTTACCGGAGATTATAAAGCCCAACTAAAGTCACCACGTGCAACGACTGTGTCGGAGAGGTAAGCCACAAACCTTATAACCCTTTTGGCCGAGGTGATGCTCCGATGGGTGATGAGTTTGAGATTTGATCGACGTGATCACTTTATGACATGCAGAACTGTTCCACCGAGCCATCACCTCCACTGTTGGAATCGTCGAGAAACACAGCCGGGAGGAGCCGCTGAGAAAGGTAATCGGCGAATCTTCCTTTTTCGTTGTGTGCTGAAAGTTGTGATGTTTTATTAGTGGGCCGAACTAAACCAGCTTAACCAAAAATCCACGTGTAAATCATTATGATTAAACCAAGAACAAATGTTGTGTTAGTGGCGTGGAAGTCACGACTTAGACGTGGGATATATAATTATTAGATGGAGTTGGTATATAGAATTGGATTAATTCATTACGTGAGTGGAATCGTTTGGTTTAGTAAACCAGGAACCAAAGTCAATTACCTGTACGTGACATGGTTTGTGAAGTATTTTTGAACAGATTGATAATTAAATTATTAGCTTGGTTAATTTCACTATTGATCCAGAGCTAATTAATATAATTAGAGAAACCAACTCAACGTGAACCCGTTAAATCGAGCCTTGGAGTTATAGTAGGATAAACGGATTAAATCAAAGATTATTAATGGAATTTAGTATTTGACCGGTTTTTCCTAAACCGTTGCAGATTGAGATTGTCGCTGAGCTGGACTTCCATTTTCGTTGGTTCTAACCAGAACAGTCAACCAAATTGCTAAGGTGAGGACGAGTTTGTGTCTTCTTTATATATAAATATATTTAGATAATTACTTAGTCTAAGGTTAAGCCGATTATACCTGCGAGTTACAGTATAAGTGACCGTATTTAATTGATGAGTGTATTATTAATTATATTGATTATAAATATTTTTTTATAAAGAAAAGAATTAGTATTTTAGGGTTGGAAATTAATACGGGAATTTTAATGTGTGTTGCGTGATTTTGTGAATGGCATGTTTTCTTGGTAAAATAATTGCTTGTGAAATGGAAATGCGGGTGAACCTCGAAGTTATATGCTAGGAGAGATCCTTGTAGTTGTGTGTTGGCTTATGGACGCTGGATTGCGGGTAAGCCAGGAGTGGCTGACGAGCCAGACGAGAAAAGGTGCAGGAAGACGTGCGTAAGCACTAGGGATCCGGTATGCACGAAAGAGTGATGTGCAAGGAAGACGTGCTTCGGCACTAGGGATCCGGTATGCACAAGATGACGTGTGTGACACGTGGGAACTGAACCGTGTTCTCACGGAATTGTTTGTTATGTGGGTGTCGTGGACACATGGTTGTTTGCTTGTCTTAGCTTTAGACTTTGTGATGTCTAGATGTGTTTATGTATGGAGATTTCGTGAGCCCTAAGGCTCACCTTCGCTGAGTAATCCTCGATTACTCACCCCTCTCTTTCTCTTGCAGGTAATCATGATGAGTAGTTCCGGAGAGTCGAAGTTGGTTCCAGTTTAGGAGATCGAGCTGCTTATTTCATTTCTTCTTTAATGGTTCTATAGGTTTAGTTATTTGTTTCTGTATTTACGTTATTGGAAGACGTTTATTGGTTAATGGAGAATTTTGGTTAAGAAATAAGTTACTTGAGTTTTATGAATCCGGGTGTCACAATTTTGGTATCAGAGCTCTAGGTTATGTCAAACCGGTTCTGACCCGGGAGGCAGTCCTGAGGGCGATGGGTGCGCAACGAGGACGTTGCGATCTGTTAGTGGGGGTGGTTGTAACATCCCGGTTTCTGAGAGGAGGTTAAGAGATTTGATGTGGCTACCTATATCACCAAAGTGCACTTATCTTTTTCGTCACTTGTCCTGAGAGAACTCCAGAGTTAAGCGTGCTTGGACTAGAGTAGCACTAGGATGGGTGACCTACCGGGAAGTGATTGTCGGTACCGTGTGAGTGAGGCCAAAAACACGGGGAAAGATCATGTGGTGATTTGTAGGGATAGTAACAAATCTCTTGGGCCTCGGGAAATTAATGCACCGGCTGTCGGACGAAGGTGGGGCCCACGGGCCCAGAGGGGACGTGCAGTGCTCACAGAGCTGGAGGGGGCATGGGGCTCACGGGCCTAGAGAGGACGTGAGGTGCTCACGGACGGTGGTGGGCAGGTATTACAATTGGTATCAGAGCTCTAGGATATGTCAAACCGGTTCTGACCCGGGAGGCAGTCCTGAGGATAGAACAGACTCCCTTGTTCTTGTGTTCAGATGCCACCAAGGAGAGCACGTGGAGGACGAGCGAGAGTTGTGCCACAGCCAAGGGCTGAGAGCCCACTGGCCTCTAATGAGAGTGTGCATACTGAGCGCCAGGTTGCACCGGGAGAAAATGTGGCTCAGGCCGGAGCAGCACCAGTGAATGACTTTGCAGCCGAGATGGCTAGGTTTGAAGAATTCTGTCGGTTCCAAGAATTCATGCGGAGGGAACCAGTTGCGGGAGGAGCACCGGAGGTGATTGCACAACAACGTGGTGCACCAGATCCGGCAGGCCAGCCTCACCATCCGCCCCCACCTCCACCACCTCAGGTGCATGTTAGTTAAGGATGGAGTTATTTCAATGTTAATCCACATAATTGCGGTTAAAGAATGTTGTGGCGAGAACAGAAAGTCAACACGTTGACCATGAATTTGTTACAGGTCCACGTGCAAGAGCCGTCTTACTGGGAAGCAATGCAGAATTTGAAGGACATGGGCATTGAGTCCTTTAGTGGCCGCTCTGACCCCACTGTAGCTGACAATTGGAAGAAACGGTTGGAAAGGAATTTGGAAAATGCTAGGTGTCCGCAAGAGTACCGCAGGGATTTAGCGGTCCAGTACTTGAAAGATGAAGCGTTGGTGTGGTGGGAAAAAGTGGTAGCCCAGGTACAAGGACGGTATGAATTGACTTAGGAGGATTTTAAGACAGAATTCACTAGGAAGTACTTTCCCAGGGAGGCCATGGACCGAATGGAGAACGAGTTTATGGAACTTCGTCAGGGGAACAAGACGGTGAGAGAGTATGAGGAGGAGTTTGATCGACTTAGCCGGTTTGTAGGCAGAGTCATGGATGAAGATCAGCTTATTCACCGGTTTTTGAGGGGTCTGAGGATTGAGCTGAAGAATCGTTGCGAGATGTACGATTACCGCAGCATGATTGGGTTAGTGGAGAAGGCTGCAAACTTGGAGATTGGATTGGAAAAGGAGATGAGCCAGACAAGGGCAACTCAAGCAAAAGCTGCAAAAGGGACAGGCTCTTACAAGAGGACGTGGGATACATCGAATGTGAGACTGTCGCCAACCTGTTTCAAGTGCAACCAGATGGGACACCTTCAGAAGGATTGCCCTCGTAATCCGGCCAATGTGAGTTGTTTCAAGTGTGGAGGGCCAGGACACATTGCGAAGTTTTGCACGCAGAGAGCTGGAGGTCAACATGTCGGGGATCGCCCCAGAGAGCACCTACCGCCACCCTCAAAGCGTCAGAATGTGGGACCTCGTGTGATGATGGCTGGTGAGCATGAGGAGAATGAGCCAATCGTTGGTACGTGATTATTTAATGGTTTACAATATTTTTGTGTTACATGAATTCAAGAATTTTGTGGTTGTGATTGTTTCTTAGAGATAGTATAACCGTGTAGGATCGGTTTTAGTGGGAGGATGGCCAGCTTATACGCTGTTCGATATTGGTGCTACACTCAGTTGTGTAAAGTCTGAAGTAACTAAGGGATGGGCTTTTAATGGAGAATTTGTTTCAAAGGCTCAGAGGATTGGGACTGTTGGAAAAGAAGAATTAGAGTTGACTGGAGTTCAATTGGGTGTGCCTATCTTGATTAATGGAGAAGAACTGCTGGGAGACCTTACAGAGATGGAGGTGAACCATTATGACATGATTCTTGGAATGAATTGGTTAAGGAAGCATCATGTTGTATTAGATTGCCACCGAGCTCGTGTTCATTTTGCAAGGCCGGAAGGGAAGTTGGTATTCCAAGGCGTAAAAAGTGGTGAGACATTTTCCATCATATCCATGATGCAAGCAGAAGAGCTGATAAAGAAAGGAAATGATGCTTTTCTCGTAACTATTTCTATTGCGAGAGAAGAGATGGAAGTGGGGGTTGAAGACACTCTAATTGTGGCAGAATATGCGGACGTATTTAAACCTTTAAAAGGACCACCACCAAGTAGGGGAGATGCCTTCATGATAGAACTGAAGCCAGGAACAGCACCTGTGTCTCAAGCACCTTACCGCTTGGCGCCTGCAGAAATGGCAGAACTGAAAATTCAATTGGAGGATCTCATGGATAAAGGGTTTATTCGGCCGAGTAGTTCACCATGGGGAGCACCAGTGCTTTTTGTGAAGAAGAAAGATGGGAGTCTCAGACTTTGTATCCATTACCGGGGACTGAATAAGGTAACCATCAAGAATAAGTATCCGTTGCCACGGATTGACGAGCTACTGGACCAGCTGCAGGGAGCTTCATGGTTTTCAAAGATTGATTTGACCTCAGGGTACCATCAGATCTCGATGGCAGAGGAGGATATAAGGAAAACAGCATTTCGAACTAGGTATGGACACTACGAGTTCGTAGTAATGCCGTTCGGATTGACCAATGCGCTGGCTGCATTCATGAAGCTGATGAATAATGTCTTTCGAGAGTACTTGGATAAGTGTGTGATAGTATTCATTGATGATATTCTTGTATACTCTAAGAGTCAGGAGGAACATGAGGGACATCTACGGGTGGTATTGGATAAATTGCGGGAACAACAGTTGTTTGCAAAGATGAGTAAGTGCAGTTTCTGGCAGAGGAAGATTGGGTTTCTTGGACATGTTGTTTTAGAAGCGGGAGTATCGGTAAATCCAGAAAAGATAGCCTCGATAAATGGCTGGCCGACACCTAAGAGCGCTACTAAGGTCCGTAGTTTCCTTGGGTTGGCCAGTTACTATCAGAAGTTTGTGGAAGGATTTGCTAGTATAGCTAAGCCAATAACGCGACTTACCGGGAAAAACGTTAATTTCGAGTGGACAGAAGAATGTGAAGTTAGTTTCCGAACCTTGAAAAGACATTTGACAGAAACCCCAGTGTTGATACTACCAAGGACAGGAGTACCATATGTGGTGTATACAGACGCATCTGGGACAGGACTGGGATGTGAGCTGATGCAAGATGAGAAGATCATTGCTTATGCCTCTAGACAGTTAAGAACCCACGAGGTTAACTACCCTACCCATGATCTGGAGCTAGCAGCAGTTGTCTTTGCTTTGAAGATCTGGCGGGCATACTTGTATGGAGTGAAGGTTAAGGTGTTTACAGATCATAAGAGTTTAAAGTACATATTCACTCAGTCGAACCTCAATCTTAGACAGAAGAGATGGGTTGAGTTGTTAGCGGACTATGACTTGGAGATTGCCTATCATCCGAGGAAGGCTAATCTGGTAGCTGACGCCTTGAGCAGGCGTAGAAATGATGTCTCAAGAGAAAAAGATGTGCGAGAGCTAGAGGACATCTTATGTGCACTGAGTATCCGCGGCACCTCGGCCTGAGAAGATGTGGTTGGCTTAGAAGCTGTAAATCAGGCCGACTTGTTATGGAGAATCCGCGCAGCACAAAAGCATGATGCTTATTTGAGAAAAATGATCGAAAACAAGGTGGAGGGATTTCACACCGTGGAGAATGGTATGTATATGTTTAAGGGCCGAGTTAGAGTGCCACACGATAAAGGTCTGAAGGACGAGATCTTAGCACAGGCTCATAGCTCACGATTTTCAGTTCACCCGGGAACCACAAAGATGTACCATGACTTGAAGCGGTATTATAATTGGGGTAAAATGAAACAAGAGGTAGCGGCATAGGTGGTGAAGTATCAGACATGTCAGCAAGTGAAAGCGGAGCACCGAGTTCCAAGTGGTTTACTTCAGAATCTGCCTTTACCCGAGTGGAAATGGGATATGATTACAATGGATTTTGTCACCGGGTTGCCTACGACCACGGGCGGTAAGAATGCAATTTGGGTGATTGTGGACCGACTTACAAAAACTGCCCATTTCTTACCCATCAAGAAGACGGACAATGCTGATGTCTTAGCGCAGCAGTATTTGAATGAAATTGTTACGAAGCACGGGGTGCCAGTAAGTATTGTGTCGGATCAGGATACAAAGTTCACATCTATTTTCTGGCAGGCCTTTCAGAAAGCGTTGGGTACCAAAGTACGTCTCAGCACAGCGTACCACCCCCAAACTGACGGACAGTCTGAGAGGACAATCCAGACACTCGAAGACATGCTGAGGGCGTGTGTACTGGATTGGGAAGGAAACTGGCTCAAGTACCTACCATTGGTGGAGTTTGCGTATAATAACAGTTATCATTCCAGTATCGGGATGCCACCATATGAAGCCCTATATGGTAGGCCATGTCGTACCCCGCAATATTAGACCGAAGTAGGCGAGCGCATGGAGCTAGAGCCAGAAATGGTTAAAGACACTATTGAGCAGGTGGAGTTGCTGCGGGATAAGCTTAAAGAAGCCCATGATAGGCAGAAAAGCTATGCAGACAAGCGTCGGAAAGATTTAGAATTTGCAGTCGGTGATGCAGTATACTTGAAAGTGAGGACATTCAGAGGAGCAGATAAAAACCGGAAGTTGAAAAAGCGTCGACCAAGGTTTATGGGACCATATGTCATTACCGAGAGGATTGGTGTTGTAGCTTATCGGTTGGCATTACCGCAGGAGTTATCTAGTTTCCATGATGTTTTTAACGTGTCTAACTTACAGAAAGTTGTCAGGGAACCAGAATTGATTTTACCAAACCCACCAACAGACTTAAATCGGAATTTAACTGCAAAGAGTAAACCCGTGGAAATTTTAGAGTGTCAAGAAACAGAAATCCAAGGAAAGTTGGTAACGTCAGTCAGGGTATGTTGGGAGAGAGACGGAATTAGGGAAGACACCTGGGAATCTGAAAAGCAGATGCGGATAGACTATCCAGAACTTTTTAAGGACCAGGACGATAGGTCGAATTCGGGGACGAATTCCTCTGTAGTATGGGAGAATTGTAACAGACCGGTTTTTGGACCAAGACTTGAGGCCCAAACCGAGCCCGATACCGAATCAAACCGATCAAAACCCTATTTTTTTCCTCGCGTGTATAAAAGGAAGTCACAGACTTTGAGACGTGACCTAGAGTGCTCCAGCCGCCAAGGCATTAGTGCAGCCATCAACACCGTCGGTTCCGTACGGTGAGTCACACCACCTCTTTAACTTGATTCGTACGTTTTGTGTTTGGCTCACCCTAACTTGGCACTTTCTTATGTGAGCCACCACAGCACCCTTCAAGTTACAGGAGATTATAAAGCCCAACTAAAGTCACCACGTGCAACGACTGTGTCGGAGAGGTAAGCCACAAACCTTATAACCCTTTTGGCCGAGGTGATGCTCCGATGGGTGATGAGTTTGAGATTTGATCGACATGATCACTTTATGACATGCAGAACTGTTCCACCGAGCCATCACCTCCACTGTTGGAATCGTCGAGAAACGCAGCCGGGAGGAGCCGCTGAGAAAGGTAATCGGCGAATCTTCCTTTTTCGTTGTGTGCTGAAAGTTGTGATGTTTTATTATTGGACCGAACTAAACCAGCTTAACCAAAAATCCACGTGTAAATCATTATGATTAAACCAAGAACAAATGTTGTGTTAGTGGCGTGGAAGTCACGACTTAGACGTGGGATATATAATTATTAGATGGAGTTGGTATATAGAATTGGATTATTTCATTACGTGAGTGGAATCGTTTGGTTTAGTAAACCAGGAATCAAAGTCAATTACCTGTACGTGACATGGTTTGTGAAGTATTTTTGAACAGATTGATAATTAAATTATTAGTTTGGTTAATTTCACTATTGATCAAGAGTAATTAATTTAATTAGAGAAACCGACTCAACGTGAACCCGTTAAATCGAGCCTTGGAGTTATAGTAGGATAAACGGATTAAATCAAGGATTATTAATGGAATTTAGTCTTTGACCGGTTTTTCCTAAACCGTTGCAGATTGAGATTGTCGCTGAGCCGGACTTCCATTTTCGTTGGCTCTAATCAGAACAGTCAACCGAATTGCTAAGGTGAGGACGAGTTTGTGTCTTGTTTATATATAAATATATTTAGATAATTACTTAGTCTAAAGTTAAGCTGAGTATACCTGCGAGTTACAGTATAAGTGACCGTATTTAATTGATGAGTGTATTATTATTTATATTAATTATAAATATTTTTTTTATAAAGAAAAGAACTAGTATTTTAGGGTTAGAAATTAATACGGGAATTTTAATGTGTTGCGTGATTTTGTGAATGGCATGTTTTCTTGGTAAAATAATTGCTTGTGAAACGGAAATGCGGGTGAACCGCGAAGTTATATGCGAGGAGAGATCCTTGTAGTTGTGTGTTGGCTTATGGATCGCTGGATTGCGGGTAAGCCAGGAGTGGCTGACGAGCCAGACGAGAAAAGGTGCAGGAAGACGTGCGTAAGCACTAGGGATCCCGTATGCACGAAAGAGTGATGTGCAAGGAAGACGTGCCTCGGCACTAGGGATCCGGTATGCACAATGATATGATCCTAGGTGAGGATCAGCGTCCCTGAATGTTCTCCAATGGTTGTGATGAGTAGAGTGAACGGATATGAGTGCGGAAGTGATGAAATGGAGTGAAGATGATGAATCGGATTGAATGAGTGATATTCCAAAGGTGATGAGTAGCCTTTTAACTCTCGGGGCTTGCTCCACGAGTGGGTGAAAACCAAACTCAGCAAGAACAAGAGGTGGATTGATGTGAAACGTCAAAGGATTATGAAGCGATCCAATGATTTCAAACTTGTCAAGGTGTGGATAATGATCCTTTACACCAGAGAACAAGGCGATCAAACAAGAGAGAATTTGAGAATAAAATGTTTGATAATCTGAAAAGAAGAGAACAAGGGAATACATATAGAGTTCAAAGATGCATAGAAAATAGAAAATAACCCCTTGGAATTCTACAAAGCATTAAACATAAACTTTAATCATTCTTGAATGTTTAGAGTAGAATTTGGGCCTGGCTTTTTCAAGGGGCCTTTTAAAAAAAAAAAAAAAATTTTTTTTTAAAAAAAATTTTTTTAAAAAAAAAAAGAAAAAAAAAAAAAAAAAAAAAAAAAAAAAAAAAATTATCAAGAGGCCTCTCTTGATAAATGTCTAGGTGGCTTGGATCACAACTAGGGTAGTTGGATTAGCACACACTAAACTGCCCTGGATGGTGTTGAGAAGGTGTTGTAAAGATGTCTTGAATTGTTGAAGTGATCCTCTTAATATTCCCAGATCAAACGTTGTTGTTGAGCTAATCCATTTCTTCTTAGCTTCCTCGGCTACAAGCTGCTCCGGTTCAAGCTGTTCCAATGCATCCTTTGCTCCTTGTTGGATTTCCTCATCTTCATAAGCTTCCATTTTCTCTTCCAGCTCCTTAGTGCTTCCTAGGATCACATCATCCTCCCCCAGTTGAAAGGATTTGTCCTCAAATCTGTTTGACCTGCCACAAACAACACTAAGTTAGAACCATCAAAGAGTAACTTCATGGGAAACTTACCTCGGAGATCAAGTCAATGGGCATTGTTGATGATTCTTCTTGTTAGGTGGAATGAACCATCAATCATTGCTGTCCATACTCGTTCTCCAACCACAAAGATCATTCTGAAGTAAGGAAGGGGTTTCTTATTCTTCATGAAAACATCTCCGATTCCAGTCCTCGCAAAACAACTTGATGAGATAACTTTTAAGTCTGGTGGCTCCTCTTTTGTTCCTGAAAAGTTGTCAACACTTTTGGCAAAGAGCAAGCATATTATAACAGTCATGGACTCACAATAAACAGGAAAACATGTATCAGATTGTATCAAAGCATTATTCTTGTCAAGTCCTTCTTTTTCTTGCATCCTAAGACAAGATTTCTGTTCCGAATAATCTTTGAATAAACCTAAAATTTTCTCAATGATTTCTGGAGATAATATATTCATACTCACAGCCCTTAAATCATGAGAAACAAATCGACAAAAAGAAATACTTACCTGAATAAGATCCTTGGAGTGTTCGGTGTTCGAAATTATCTCGGTAAATGAAAGCGGTCTTGGATCCGGGGGCTTTTCTTTGATCAGAAAATTGTTGGTGAGAAAACCGTCGAATCTTGCGGTTATCTTACACAATGAGAGCTCTTCTGGTCGCCATTGATAATTTTGGAATGAACAAAATGATGAAAAATCCTTTTTAGGTTCTATGGAGAACATGTGAAGTGAAAAGGTCCAAATCTCGTGAGGTAAGTGTCTTGAACGTCCTAGATAGTCTCCAGGTCTCCAAATGTGGTTTTGAGATGCATCGCATATGGGTGGTAGTCCTATGGGGTCATCCACTGGAAACACGTTCTTATGATTCTGCAAAAGACACATCATCTCACTCGGCAGCACCGGTGCAAGGTTAGATACACAAGAGAATTTATCTAAAGAGACAAATATTTTATGATCCAAATATTCAGCATCATTAACCTTACTAACCATAGCAAAAAGATTAGCTTTACCTTGCTCTTGATTCCCTTTGAGTTTGATTTTGTCAAAGTAAAACTCATGAGCCGGTAATGGTACAAGAGTAGTCTTCTTTTCTTGAAAATGTTTTAAACTCACCATTGTACAATCTGCACCAAGAGAGAGCAAGTTAGCTTTCATTCGTTTTTGAGAGTCTAGATAATTACCTCGGGTTTTTATTTGTGGTGAGGCAACTGGTGGTTTCTCCTTGATCACAATGATGTGTTCAGTTCTTGTTACTCTCTCTGATGGATCCATTGTTAAGCTCCGTGTGGATGTGATTCCGCCTAAGCCATTGCACACATCTAAGGTACCTATATCTTTCTTGGTACTTAAGGGAAAAATCAAGTGCATTATACTTGAAACTTCAACATTCAAAACAGGTGGTTTGAAGCTACGAGTGAAAATAAAATTATTCTATTATCGAATAAACTCGCAAGCTAAACTTATATGAGTACCTTGTAAGATATTACCAAACATTTCAGCTCGGCAAGCTTGTGAATGGATTGACACCGCATGATGATTCTTCTCTTTTGTGCTTTCCTCAGCTTTTTCACAAATGTTATGCTTCTCACTTTCAGAATTCATAGAATTCAAATTTGCTATTCCTTTTCCAAACGGAATCCTACTCGGACCAGATTCTTCAAAAGGCTCCTTTGGATCTTCTGCTGTGTCTTTAGGAACCTGCAAGAGAGAAAAATTATCACTCGGAGATGGCAGCTCCGGTGCAGCGTTAGTTATACTCTTAGAAGTCTCTTTAGAACCAATCGCAATAACTTTTTCCTTTTGGTGAAGGGAGTTAGGAGATTCACTTACAAAATGTCTTACTCTTTGTTTTAGAATGAGCAGATCTTGTTGAATCTCATGTGGTTTCATTGCAACCAAACAATGCTTTCTTCCTTTGTACTTAAACGAATATTGGTTTTTGGAACCAGAATACTCATGGATCGCTTGATGTTTGTTCTGCCACGGTTTTCCAAGGAGAATGTGACATGATTCCTTTGGTTGAACATCACACAAAACCTCGTCTTCGTATTTTCCAATGCGTATAGAAATCGTCACTTGATGGCTCACTCTTATGTTGTAATTATCATCGAGCCATGAGTTCTGCTTCACCTTTAATCCAAGCTTCTGGACCATATACTCACTTGCCCCGTTGTTGCAAGTCCTTTCATCGATCTTGATGTTGCATACTTTGCCTTGAACCTGACACCTAGTGTAGAACAGATCCTTTCCTTCGTGAGTAGTCATTGCTGTACTGGATTCTTCTTAATGATTGGCCATCTCTGCCTACAAAAGCAACACAAAACAAACCCAGTAACAAGTTCCTTTGAAAGAAATCGCAATCAAATGAGCAAAACACGAAAATGATTCTTCAGATGCTGAAGAACCCTAATCGCGACTGTTCATCGAAATTGACCTCTAAAAATTATCAAAACACATTCAAAAATTCCAGAGATAATTTTCACAAATACTAGACTCAATCTAGGTTTCAATGCAACAGATTTCACGATTATAGGTGATTACTCAAGTATTTACTCGATACACTTAACCGCAAGGTAGTATATAACGAGATCGATCCACAAGAACCAATGGTACACTAATGATTTACGAGACTTGTAATTAGCTATAGCAGGATTGGTTTGATTGTTTTCTTTCAAACTTGTAAACAAAATGCAATAAACACAAAATGATTGATTTATACGATTTAAAAGGCATTAGGCCTTAGGGCATTTCAGGTTGTCAATGACTTAACGAATAATTTTGAGCATGGGGTTTAACACTCTCAGCACCGTTCTAGAACATGAACACAAGGTGGATTAACCCACTCTCGTGGCCTTAACCCCTAAATTTGACTACTTGAAAACTAAACTCTCGTTTGATTTCTCCTAGCCAAATTAGCATTAACAAACAAGTTCACTAAGTTCACAATGATGATCTAGCATCAACTCTACTTGAGGCTAGAGATACAAAGCTCAATTCATAAGGTTCAAGTTCTCTATAACATTATTAGTGCTTATAGAACAACCTAGAATCAAGACTAAGGTAGCTACTCTTAATCTAGCATTAAGAACACATGAATCAAAGAACCTATGGATTAGAAACCCCAAATCTCTATCAATTCATCAAGCCATCAATTTCCTTCAGGAACCCTAAAACCTAACTGTGAAATTACTCACACATAATCAAAGAAACAATAAAGTAAACCATAGAAAGCATAATAGTATTGAAATAAACAACAAATGATACAACAAAACTTCTCCAAGTGTTTGATAGAAGGAGGAGCTTAGAAATCCAAGAAATATGTCTAGAATAGTGTTTTTAGGCGTCAGATCTACTTTAGAAAATAACTGATCCTAATTAAGTAGGTTTAGGTGGGATATTTATAGACATAGGTGTAAATGGAGTAGGCGGCTGGGAGGATCGGTCGATCCACAAGTCGGATCGATCGATCCCCAATTTCCGGACAAAATATCTTCATGGCGGCTTGCTGGCGATCGGTCGATCGTCATGGAGGATCGGTCGATCGTTGTGTCAGGAGAAAATGTCCGTGGAGCATGGATCGGCCGATCTGACCATGAGATCGACCGATCCTTGGTTGTGTTCTTGGAGTTGTTTGGATCGATTGATCCAAGGGTAGGATCGATCGATCCCTTTCCTTTCCGTAGCTTCTAGGCTTCATCTTAGCCCGAACAATCCCGAAACCGTCTTATTCCAGCTTAACTCCATAGAACCTGTACAAGACTCAAAACAAAATAGAAAAGACTCGAAAACTAACAAAAGACACGAAACAAATACTAAAAACAAACCAAAAAGCAATCAAAAGTACAATACATCAATCTCCAGCAAACATCCAAAATACCTGAAATGCAACTCGAATATGCAATATGTATGCAAAACTACAGTAAACCTATCATTAACCCTATATGAATGAAGTAGATGGATATGGAGTGAAACTGTATATGAAACTATGCTAAAAGGGATGGAAATGCAAGTTTAAAAGTGGTAAAATGCAGAGACATCAATAGGGTTAACCAATGATTTTAAACAATTCTAGCAAGTTAACACGAAAATAACTTTTCAAATTCCGAGAACCTCTAGTTGCGACTGTTCGACGAAATCAACCTCGAAAAATTATCAAAACATGTTCAAAAATTCTAGAATTAATTTTTCTAGAAACTAGACTCTTTCTAGGTTCAGACACAACAAATTTCGAATTTTTATCACACGCCAATAGTTTATGAAAATTCAAGCAAAACGTATGACAGACAGTGATTCCGGATTCGACACTAGCAGTTGAACAGTCACCAAAAAATATCAAAACGTGCCGAAAATTTCCAGAAACAATTTTATCAATTACTAGACTCAAACTAGGTTCAGATTCGATTGATTTCACGATTTTATCTGACACCAAACAATAATGAAAATTCTAGCAATCAATCAGACAAATCGATTCAGATGATCTGCAGAATATGAAAGGGTAAAACGTTTTGAATCGACACAACCTGGGTTGGAGCGGGCTCTGATACCACTTGATATGATCCTAGGTGAGGATCAACGTCCCTGAATGTTCTCCAATGGTTGTGATGAGTAGAGTGAACAGATATGAGTGCGGAAGTGATGAAATGGGGTGAAGGTGATGAATCGGATTGAATGAGTGATATTCCAAAGGTGATGAGTAGCCTTTGAACACTCGGGGCTTGCTCCACGAGTGGGTGAAAACCAAACTCGGCAAGAACAAGAGGTGGATTAATGTGAAACGTCAAAGGATTATGAAGCGATCCAATGATTTCAAACTTGTCAAGGTGTGGATAATGATCCTTTACACCAAAGAACAAGGCGATCAAACAAGAGAGAATTTGAGAATAAAATGTTTGATAATCTGAAAAGAAGAGAACAAGGGAATACATATAGAGTTCAAATATGAATAGAAAATAGAAAATAACCCCTTGGAATTCTACAAAGCATTAAACATAAACTTTGAACCATTCTTGAATGTCTCTTTGGCTCCATTTCGTGGCTGAGAGTAGAATTTGGGCTTGGCTTTATCAAGAGGCCTTGTGAAAGAGTAATAAGGCTTGCCTCATTAAAAACCTTGTTTGGAAAACCCATTGGGACAAAACCAAACGAAGGGAAAAAGAGTGCAAGTCTTATCACCTCTCTTGATAAATGTCTAGGTGGCTTGGATCACAACTAGGGTAGTTGGATTAGCACACACTAAACTGCCCTGGATGGTGTTGAGAAGGTGTTGTAAAGATGTCTTGAATTGTTGAAGTGATCCTCTTAATATTCCCAGATCAAACGTTGTTGTTGAGCTAATCCATTTCTTCTTAGCTTCCTCGGCTACAAGCTACTCCAGTTCAAGCTGTTCCAATGTATGCTTTGCTCCTTGTTGGATTTCTTCATCTTCATAAGCTTCCATTTCCTCTTCCAGCTCCTTAGTGCTTCCTAGGATCACATCACACAAGATGACGTGTGTGACACATGGGAACTGAGCCGTGTTCTCACGGAATTGTTTGTTATGTGGGTGTCGTGGACACATGGTTGTTTGCTTGTCTTAGATTTAGACTTTGTGATGTCTAGATGTGTTTGTGTATGGAGATTTAGTGAGCCCTAAGGCTCACCTTCGCTGAGTAATCCTCAATTACCCACCCCTCTCTTTCTCTTGCAGGTAATCATGATGAGTAGTTCCGGAGAGTCGAAGTTGGTTCCAGTTTAGGAGATCGAGCTGCTTATTTGATTTCTTCTTTAATGGTTTTATAGGTTTAGTTATTTGTTTCCGTATTTACGTTATTGGAAGACGTTTATTGGTTAATGGATAATTTTGGTTAAGAAATAAGTTACTTGAGTTTTATGAATCCTGGTGTCACACTCTCTCTCTCCTCTACCATAGTCTTTCTTAGTGGTGAATGCAGTCTGAAGAAAGAAAACATTTCATTCACAACCTTTCATTCTCGCAAACCGCATTGGAATCATTGCGGCAATGATAGTGGCAAACTGGTTATTTCAAAAAAAAAAAAAAAGCTTTGTAAATGTTTGGATACTCACATCAGCAATTTAAGTAATGTATTTAAAGAATATAAAGGGTCTGATCGCATACACATACCAGCTGTGCAACAAGAAATGCAAAGAGGAGTAAAAGTCCGGGGCGCTCGACATAGGACCAGCTCCTTGATCTAGTTACAAAGATGAGAGCTTGACTAATAACACTCACTTGTAAATATAGAGCTGCCATCAGCTCATCATCTTTCCCTTGTAGTGACCGTACTCCAAATTTATCCTGTAAAAAACTTGGTTTAAGCTTTGAGACATAATATTGTTTCTTGATTTGAATCAAATAATTCAATATGTTTTATTTATGTTACCTGGAAGAAAGTTGTGTCATGAGCTAGCCAAAAGAAAACGACGGTCATGAGAGCCATGTAGGTTCCTAAAACAACAACAGTACTGAAAATCTCCTTCAACTTCCATGAATCAGGGATCGGAGATGGTTTCACTCTATCCTTGGAGATTGTCATGATAATTCCATCATTTAGGATGGCAATGATAAGCACCATTGTGACACCCGGATTCATAAAACTCAAGTAACTTATTTCTTAACCAAAATTCTCCATTAACCAATAAACGTCTTCCAATAACGTAAATATGGAAACAAATAACTAAACCTATAGAACCATTAAAGAAGAAATAAAATAAGCAGCTCGATCTCCTAAACTGGAACCAACTTCGACTCTCCGGAACTACTCATCATGATTACCTGCAAGAGAAAGAGAGGGGTGAGTAATCGAGGATTACTCAGCGAAGGTGAGCCTTAGGGCTCACGAAATCTCCATACACAAACACATCTAGACACCACAAAGTCTAAACCTAAGACAAGCAAACAACCATGTGTCCACGACACCCACATAACAAACAATTCCGTGAGAACACGGCTCAGTTCCCACGTGTCACACACGTCATCTTGTGCATACCGGATCCCTAGTGCCGAGGCACGTCTTCCTTGCACATCACTCTTTCGTGCATACCGGATCCCTAGTGCTTACGCACGTCTTCCTGCACCTTTTCTCGTCTGGCTCGTCAGCCACTCCTGGCTTACCCGCAATCCAGCGTCCATAAGCCAACACACAACTACAAGGATCTCTCCTCGCATATAACTTCGCGGTTCACCCGCATTTCCATTTCACAAGCAATTATTTTACCAAGAAAACATGCCATTCACAAAATCACGCAACACACATTAAAATTCCCGTATTAATTTCCAACCCTAAAATACTAGTTCTTTTCTTTATAAAAAAAATATTTATAATTAATATAAATAATAATACACTCATCAATCAAATACGGTCACTGATACTGTAACTAGCAGGTATACTCGGCTTAACCTTAAACTAAGTAATTATCTAAATATATTTATATATAAAGAAGACACGAACTTGTCCTCACCTTAGCAATTCGGTTGACTGTTCTGATTAGAGCCAACGAAAATGGAAGTCCGGCTCAGCGACAATCTCAATCTGCAACGGTTTAAGAAAAACCGGTCAAAGACTAAATTCCATTAATAATCCTTGATTTAATCCGTTTATCCTACTATAACTCCAAGGCTCGATTTAACGAGTTCACGTTGAGTCGGTTTCTCTAATTAAATTAATTAGCTCTGGATCAATAGTGAAATTAACCAAGCTAATAATTTAATTATCAATCTGTTCAAAAATACTTCACAAACCATGTCACGTACAGGTAATTGACTTTGGTTCCTGGTTTACTAAACCAAACGATTCCACTCACGTAATGAATTAATCCAATTCTATATACCAACTCCATCTAATAATTATATATCCCACGTCTAAGTCGTGACTTCCATGCCACTAACACAACATTTGTTCTTGGTTTAATCATAACGATTTACACGTGGATTTTTGGTTAAGCTGGTTTAGTTCGGTCCAATAATATAACATCACAACTTTCAGCACACAACGAAATAGGAAGATTCGCCGATTACCTTTCTCAGCGGCTCCTCCCGGCTGTGTTTCTCGACGATTCCAACAGTGGAGGTGATGGCTCGGTGGAACAGTTCTGCATGTCATAAAGTGATCACGTCGATCAAATCTCAAACTCATCACCCATCGGAGCATCACCTCGGCCAAAAGGGTTATAAGGTTTGTGGCTTACCTCTCCGACACAGTCGTTGCACGTGGTGACTTTAGTTGGGCTTTATAATCTCCGGTAACTTGAAGGGTGCTGCGGTGGCTCACATAAGCAAGTTCTAAGTTAGGGTGAGCCAAACACAAAACGTATGAATCAAGTTAAAGAGGTGGTGTGACTCACCGTACGGAACCGACGGTGTTGATGGCTGCACTAATACACGCGAGGAAAAAAATAGGGTTTTGATCGGTTTGATTCGGTATCGGGCTCGGTTTAGGCCTCAAGTATTGGTCCAAAAACCGGTCTGTTACAACCATGAAGGGAGAGAAGTCAAATTTTCATATGAGAGCTACGAGCATGAAGCCAAGGACTACACGTATGGTGATGGAGACGGCATAAATAGTATAATTCTTCATTCGCTGGAATATGGCTCGACTAGTTAAGACTGCGCTGACGATTACACAAAGACCTGGCTCCGTCAAGACAATGTCTGAGGCGCTTCTGGCCGCATTGGTTGCATCGTCTACGGCAATACCAATGTCCGCTTTTTTGAGAGCTGGAGCATCATTGACACCGTCTCCTGTCATGCCAACAATGTGTTTTTTCTCTTGGAGTCTTCTTACAATTTTGTACTTGTGTTCTATCGAAACACATGACATAAAAAATGTTATACAATTCAATTAACTCATTAATTTTTGGGTCCAACCCCCACCTTACTAGTTACTATAATAAACTAAATTAATTTATATTTAGTTAGTTAGTTACCTGGGAAGACTCCTGCAAACCCGTCAGCTTTCTCGATGAGTTCATCTACTGGAACTCCACCAGTTGTGTCATCTTTTTTTTCAAGTAGAGAAGACGAAGGGTACATGTTTGTTCCCATCCCAAGACTACGACCAGTCTCTTTACCAATGGGCAATTGGTCACCAGTGATCATTTTAACATTTTAATCTTATGGTCTCTGCGCTGTCATGCCTCGGAGGGTCAAAGAGTGGCAAAAGACCGACAAACTCCCACGTACTTCCACCACTTTCTTTATCTTTATCAGGAACGGTCTACAACGGCAAACATTAAAAATGATGTTGTTGTGGTCTATATCGTAATTCTTATGTGAGTAAATATTTATTTCTCCTTTTAAAATCTCATCACTCACAGTCTATGAGAAGCTTGGAATAAGATATAGTTTCTACTAGCGAGTTATAAAGACGCACCTGACGAGCAACACCAAGTGAACGGAGGCCACGCTCAGCAAACTTGTCAATCACATCATGTGCTCGTCTCTTAGTCTCTCCTTTGAGTTCACATAGTTCAATTATTTGTTCAGGAGCACCCTTACTACATCTATGCCAATCCCCATTGCTATCTATGTATGTAATAGCAGTACGCTTTTCCACAGGATTGAATGGTAAGAAATGTACTTCTGTTATTCCAGCTCTAGCCTGTTAAGATAGCTTTTAAGTTATATGCACGAACGGTGCTCATTGTCGGAAACGAGTATTGTAATAAATTTGTTTTTTTTTTTTTAAATAATAAAAAAATAGTGAACCTCTTTTGGGTCATCCAACATGTTAACAATACAAGCATCGATCGCATCCTGATTTTCAGTTCTTGAAGCCCTCGCTGAAAGAAGCATTACAGTTTCTTTATCTGCGTTTTTTGGGAACACCTACACCAATAAGAGCGTTATAGTTCAGAATTTTACAAAATGTTTCTACATTGATATCAACATTAAACCAGTCGCAAACCCACAAAATTCTTTTACCGGTATCAAAACATAATTGAGTGAAGATATCGATGTGCAAACATTAAAATTTAACGGGATCATACTCAACTAAATATGCTAAAACTCTATTTTTACAATAAATAAAAAAAAGTGAACTTTATATCCCTTAGGAGTTTCATGCCTTAAAACAATACCTCAATCAGGCTCTTGTCAACGGTAAGTTTGTTCAAAGTGAGAGTCCCAGTTTTGTCGCTACAAAGAACATCCATACCGGCCATTTCTTCAATAGCAGTCATTCTTTTTGTAATTGCTCCTAGCTGTGATAATCTATGGGATCCAATAGCCATGGTCACAGATAAAACAGTTGGCATTGCTATTGGAATCCCTCCAATTAGAAGCACAAGAAGATTATCAATTCCATCTCTGTACTTTCGATATTGGATCGGGTACATAACGATTATCTCAATCAGCATTCCTACCCCGATGGAACATATACAGAAGTTACCAATAGCTGTAAGAACCTGTAACGTCAATTACTTTAGGCAAGTGATATATTTATAGCTTACAGGTTAGACAAAATCAAAACATATTTTTCTTACTTTTTGAAAATGTCCAACATTGTTTGTACTATCAACGAGATGCGCTGCTTTCCCAAAGAAGGTATGTACCCCAGTTGCTATCACAGCAGCCTCAAGTTCACCTTGTTTACAAGTAGAGCCAGAGAATACCTCGTCTCCTGGATGTTTAGTAGTGGGTAGAGATTCTCCGGTAAGTGCAGATTGGTCAATCTTAAGAGGATCACCTTCTAGAAGACGAGCATCGGCCGGAACAATATCACCCAACTTAATACTGATTAAGTCTCCGGGAACCAATATTGCAGCTTCTTGCTCTCCCCATTTCCCATCTCTCAATACCTTTGTTTTTGGTGCAAGATTGGCCATAAGAGCTGCGGCTGCATTACCAGCATTGTTCTCCTCCCAAAAACTAATGGTGGAGTTGATTACAAGAAGACACGTTATACCTACAAAGTCTTGCCAATCCGGTGGCCTTCCATCTCCATTCGCCAAAACAATGACCATTATCGCTGCTGCTTCCATCACCCATGACAGAGGGTTCCACATGAACCCAAGAAACTTGAGAATTTTGTTCTCTTCTTTTTCTTCTAACTTATTTGGTCCAAAGATTTGAACTCTGTTTCTTCCTTCTTCAGATGAAAGACCATCTCGTGAACATTTCAGTTGTTGGAATACTTCTTCCACTGGTATCTTCTCCTATATACACAAATATATTTACTCGCCTATAAGTTAATTTCAAGATGAAAACCACTTCTGGTAATGTTTAATGATGGAGTTGTTATAAACATACTTTAGGCGTTTAAATTTAAGATTATACAGAAAATCTGAATAATGGTGGAATGAAAATTTTTTAATGCAATTCTACAACTATTTTATGCCATTCCGCAGTTTTACAATGTTAGCAAGCGAAACTATTGTTGATATATTTTAATCTTTATTTTCTATTATAAACATTTACAATAAAAAATTATTCAAAATGTTTAAAGTTGTCGATTTGTTTGGGATAATATATATTGAAAAAAATGTAAAGTCAAACGTAAACAAACAATCAAAAACTTAATCTGGTAAGCATAATTATTATGTGTTTTCTTGAGAGGTAGAATCTTATATTGAGCAAATGAGAAAAGGAAACATATACACCAAACACTGGCTCTTCGTAACAATAGTAACTATTAAAAAAGCTTACATATAACTATATCAATAAATAACTTACAAGATCAACATTTTCTTTTTTTATTTCTTCCCACGATATATCAGCAGCCATGGTAAATGGCAACAAAACAAATTATTGGTATGCCTTATTTTATTGTCTGAAACAAAAAATTTACAAAACAATTCAGAAACCTGTGGTTTACTTTCTTGAAGAACGAGAAAATGTGATAGGGAAAAAATGTTTCTTGATTTGTGTTTCAAGTGGTGTGTAGAGAGTCAGAGAAGTGGTTATCATGTTATATACTCAAGTGGTGTACATAGATTTTTTTGTTTGTGGCATTCCTTATTTTTTGGCAATTTTGACAGTGTCGTTGAGTCTGTAATGTTTGTTTGAACTTTTTTCCAGCCTTTAATTTTGCTTTTGCCTTGAAATTTTTCCTTTTTTTATTTGTTTAATAATCTTTTTAAGTTTCTTCCTTAGTTTTTATCTTTCTATTTTATTTTATATTATTATGAATATTAGAATATGTATTTATCTTTCTATTTTATTTTATATTATTATGAATATTAGAATATGTACATAAAAGCCATAGTAATTCTTAAAATCTCTCGACAATAACTAGAATTCTTATGCAAGTACAAATGAATACTAATAGATGGGAACAAAAAGTTGTAAAAGAAAGGCATGAAATTTGCTATGGGTTTTACATGGTGTAGTCGTGTGGATACTCTGATTTTTCATGAAAGGGTATAAAGCAGCGAGATGTCTCAATATGTTAGAGCTGGGATCAATCACCACATGGGCGCAGTGCAGCGATCAATTCATTAATCACGTACTTCTACCCTAAATCGAAGTCGATTTTTATAGAATAAGATCTCCACGTTTAATCAGAGTGGTACAAAGTCGTTCTTTGAAGCTTGGGATCATTTTAGAGGATACTTGAAAGACTGTCCACATCACATGTCACTCCTGAGACCTTAATGAATAATTTCTATCATGAGATTACTGAGAAGTAGAAGATGGCTTTAGACACTGCTAGTCGATGCAACTTCAATACCAATATTGTGAGGGAAGTGAATGTTTTGATAGAGAATCTAGCATTAAGAAACATCAACGACCATCCGGATTATGATAGATCTAGGAAGGTTGTTGTACACAGTTTTGAGACTGACGAGATGAAATAGCTGAGATAAAAGGTTGACTATCTTATGTAGTCATCAAAAAGAGAGGTTAATGCAGTTGTGATCGGTGCTGAGAATTGTCAAGATGTTGATGATTAAATTTGTTTTTCATTCGTTCTTGGTTGTTTTCTCAATCGGTTTTATCTACATGAGATTGAATGAAACAATGGAATGTTGATATTAAAGGAACGAGATATGTATCTTGCGGACCAAGTATCGTGAACCATTAGAGTCAATTTATGAAGTGAACCTCGTGAAGTCCATGAAATCCAAACCGAAGAATGTTCTAGAATCTTTTAATAGTTGGGGCTAACGTTTCATGTATTCTATACCAACATTACATGAAATCTCGAAATCACTTTTTCTTGCAGTTTTTTTCGCGGAGATATATGACACATTGGTTATAAATTTGCTACAAGCAAGATAGAAAAAACTGAGATCAAATCATGATGTTGTTGATGGACACATCGATAGATAAAGTTCATCTTTTTCTGTTGCGAGAACAGAATACTCAAAGTGAAGCGTCAAAGCTGAAGTCACAAATAATCCAATTTATTGATAAGCAAGTGGAAACATTTTATATTCCAATAAGATTTACGGGAGACAGGCAATTCGGAAAAAAGAAAGAATAAATGCATACTTTGCCACAAAATAAGAAAATTGAAACAAAAATTTTTCTTTGCTTTATATTCTATTTTCAATGTTTATTATTTATTTTTACTTTTTTTTTTTGTTGGACTTCCTTTTCGATTAAAGAAATAATTTAGGTAAATAGTTAATTAAATATATATAAGGCTCTTAAAATATATAATATCTAAAAATTTGATCTAATTTATTTTAAATTTAAATAAATATTTAAATATTTATTTAAAGTTAATTTAAAAATATTTAAACTTGTTGAAAAATATGTGCAGGCATATATTTGTAAAAACAAAAAAGTAAAGATTATATATTTGATAATCTTATTTTAAAAAAATTTAAACATTTTCAGTTGATTTTTTTTTTGATTAAAAAATAATATATAAAAAATAGAAAGTAAAAATTATCTATTTGATTATTTATTTAAATAATTTTTACACGTATCATAATCTTATCGATCAATCGACACGTGTCATGATCTCGTGATGTAAAATTTTGACATGTGTCGGCTTTTCGTGAATGCAATCCAAATTTACACCATTGTAAAAAAATATTTTTAAATTTAATAACTATTTAATTTTTAAAAAATAATTTTTTTAATATTTTTATAAAATAATATTTAATAAATCTTTGATTCTTTGTCATGTGACACCAGTTGGCTTGCTCAAAAAAAAAAACAGTTTTTTTTGACAAAACTAATTATATAACTCTAAAGCATGTTGTCGGATCCATTTAAATGCGACTAAAAGACTTGTTGTGAAGGGTTATCTTGGCTTCCTGAGAAATCAAGAGGATACAAAAGAAAAGAAAGAAAAAAAAGGAAAAGGCTTGAGATCTGAAGGAAGAAGAAGGGGGAAGCAGATAACATGTCTGCGATTGTTTGCGGCGGGAAGAGATCTCTGTTCGAGGACTTGGCCACCGCTTCTCCTCCCGTTTCTAAGAAACTTCGTTGCTTTTCTTCTTCTTCTCCGGCTCGTTTTTCTCCTCCGATCCCTCCTTCTTCTTCGATTCTTCTCGATCACCTCGCCGCGATTTTCCCCGATATGGATAAGCAGGTCGTTTTCCGATTTCACCCTTTTTCATCGGATTGTGCATGTTTAGGTTTTGCAAGATTATGATTTAATTTATTATGGGATTTGATTCGGATGATTTTGTAGATTTATTGTTTATTTCGAGCAATTAAAGGACCTATTTTGTGATTAGGTTTGTCATAATTATTGAAATTGAAATTAGGCAAACGTGATTACTCTATGGATGGATATGTAGATTCAGGTTTTGCAAGATTTCTGATTTTTTAGTTTATTATTGGACTTGATTAGATGATTTTGTAAATTTATTGTTCATTTCATACAATTGAAAGAACCTAATGTTTTTATTAGGTTTCTCTCAAATATTGAAATTGAAGTAATGCATATATGATTGAATCTATGGATGTCTGTGCTGGTTTGTTGATAGTAGAATTATTTACATTTGTGTTTGCAAGGTTGTGATCTAGTTTATCATGGGACTTGATCGAATGATTTTGTGGGTTTATAGTTCATTTTGACCAATTGAAGGAACCTATTTTGGTTTCTCTCAAGTATTGAAATTGAAATGATGCAAACGTGATTACTCTGTGGATTTATAGATTAAGGTCTGGCAGATTTATTATTTTTTGTTTATCATAGGACTTGATTGGAAGATTTTGTGGATTTATTGTTCATTTCGAACAATTAAAGAACCAATTTTGTTACCAATTCTGAAACTGCAATAGAGACACACTACTGTCACTTCAGATCATCCCTACCAATTATACATTAGCGAGAGGTAGTCCATAGTCCCTTGTAGCTGAGAGATCTTCTATAGTCAACTCTCGAGATTTCGTTGAAAGCTTTCTTTCTGGGCTCTCTCAATTTCATGTCTCGTCTGATCTGTATTTCTCCACATGAATGTCATTACCTTCTACAGCTGATGGGCCTGTGTTTTCTATACTCTGTTTGATCACCTACTAGTGATAGTGAAGCATGCGCTCTGTTTTTTTTCATTTTGCAAACTCTTGTTTTAATCCTTTTGACATCTTTGTCTCTTTCATGAAATTTTCTTCAGCAGGAAAAAAGGAGAACCTATTTTGTAATTACGTTTCGGTCAAGTATTGAAATTGAAATAATATTATAACAGAGATTAGGAAAGTCGGAAAGAGAATCACTAGTAATAACATAGGGAGAAATTTCGAGGTTTGATATTGAGGGATTGACATGTTCTCCTTTTGAAATAAGAGAGACACTAGCAAGCAAGTTGTAGCTTTATTTTTTCGGTTCTAACTGAGGGCAAGAGATTCTCTCTTGTGGGAAATTTTGTTATTTAGAATTTCTGAATACAACGTTTGTTTTCTTTTTATCTGTTTTTTTAGATTCTTGAACGGGCAATCGAAGAATGTGGAGATGATTTGGATTCAGCCATTAGATGTTTGAATCAGCTTCGTTTAGAATCGACCAATAAGATTTCAGACTCTGCTACCAATCAAGCTCATGTTGTAACTCAGGAAGCAAATGTCGAAGCTCAGCAGCAAGGTACTTATGGAGTTTCAGTGTATTCTGCATAAGTCGTAGACCGCCCTTACTAATTATGATTAATGAAACTGGTCTTTGTCTTGGTAGGATCAGCCAAGGAGGAAATTTTAGCGAATGGAGAACCAAATATCTTGAACTTGGATGGCACAGAGTGGGTAGAGCTTTTTGTTAGGGAAATGATGAATGCTTCTGACATGAAGAATGCGAAAGACCGTGCTGCAAGAGCATTGGAAGCTTTGGAGAAGTCAATCAATGCACGTGCTGGACCTGCGGGTGCTGAAACAATGCAAAGTCTTCAACAGGTGTTTCATCGATCTTTGTTCATCATATCTTTGTTTGTTTCATCAATCTTTCATTAATAATCTATGAACATTGATTTGGTTTGTATTGTAGGAAAACATGATGCTGAAGCAGCAATTAGAAGCCATTGTACAAGAAAACAGTTTACTCAAACGAGCAGTTGTCACACAACAGAAGCGGCAGAGAGAAACTGAAGATCAAAGCCAGGAGTTACAGCATTTGAGACAACTTGTTACTCAATACCAGGAACAGTTGAGAACTCTAGAGGTCTGTATTACTACTGGTTTAACCGTAGCTTATAAGATTTTTTTGTCAATATGATTAAATCTAAGTATTGTATTGATTGCTCTTTCCAGGTGAACAACTATGCTCTGACTCTTCATCTGAAACAAGCTCAGCAGAACAGTTCCATCCCGGGGCGATACCATCCCGACGTCTTCTAATGCTGCTTTGTTAAAAGAACGCAGAAGCCCACAAATATCTTCGTTTTCAGTGTGTTTCTTTATTGATTTGTGACTATTTATATATGAAGTCTGGAGTCATCGATGAACAACAGTGTCTCCAATGTCAAAACTGTGTTTTCTTTGTTTTGTGTGTATATATTGTCAAGAATGAATTTCACAGATAGAAGAGTTATTGCAATCAGTTAAGAAATAGCGAATAAAGTTTGAATGTGCTTTAAAACGCATACGTTGGTCAGATTGCTTCTGTGGTTAATGAGGCAGATTTGTGGAGATTTCCAGTGAGCATGAGCAGACGAACAAGCATAGATATTCCATATTAGTACGAGAGAATTGACCAAAACCATTCGTTACTACTATCCAAATGCCGAAAATGAAGCTTTTGTTCACCATCGTCGTCCCGAATTTTCGTGGTTACCCACAATCTCATTAGAATCCCTAGTTGGATTTTCACCCGTAATTTCCGAATGGTGGGTTTGTACTTTATTGACCAAAAACAATTGTATTTTGGGAAATTTAAGATGAAGGTTACTTTTAGTAATTAAAGACTAAAGGAAGGGGTAAAACAGGAAATATCTTAAAAAGAAAATTACATATTTTATAAAACATTTTTAGCCAGAGATAATATAAGCTTACCTGGACAAAAGTGACGTCTGGGCTGTTCAAATCTTTCTTCTCTCTTTGACAAAAAAATTATTCTCTCTGTATACAGCAGCCAAGAGCTTCAACAACAATGCAGGTCATGACGATACTTTTGCTTTTACATAAACGAAACTATTCAAATTTATAAATTCTTTAGTCTGAAATATTTATGCTAACTGTTTTTTTTTTCCTTCGAATTCGATGCAGACGAGAAGTGTTCAAGTAAATAATGTCTCAGATCTAGCGACGGAGAGAGAGATTCACGAGTTTTTCTCTTTTTCAGGCGATATAGAACACATAGAGATTCAAAAGTAACTTCTTTTTTTTTCTTCTATGCTTGTGTTTCTTTTTTCCCTACTATTTCGATTAATTGTTCTTTTGTTGAAATTATAATTTTTCTGGTAAGTTACTTAAGAATTTAGAACTAATCCAAAGCTTTAATGTTGTTTGGAATTTTAGGTACAGAGAAACTGGACATTCTCGAATCGCATTTGTTACGTTTACTGATCCAAAAGCCCTTGAAATTGCCTTGTTATTATCGGTATGTAATTTTCAAATTTTACTTTTCATTGAGCTTATAATTATGTCTGTTTTCGCCGACACTTTTGATGCATCATGCTATTCATAAAGTGTTTAAGTCATGTTCACTGAAATTTAATTTTCATTGAGCTTATACTTATGTCTTTTTCACACACTTTTGCTGCATCATGCTATTCATAAAGTCTAAATAATTATGCTTTGTGATACTATTAATATGTCCTTAAGTTATAGAGCTCGTTTAAATCTTGGTTAAGTCATGTTCAATGTATTTGTGCATTTCTGTTTAGTCTTGGTTTCAGTAAGTTTGTATTTAATCTTTGTAACAAACTCTTCAACCATTCATGAGTCATATATGCAATTTCTCTATTGATTCGTTTAACGCTTATATAGTCTTGGCTTTAGCGAGTTTGTATTCAGTCTTTGTAACAAACTCTTAATCCATTCATGAGAGACATAACACTATTGATTCCGTTAGCTTATAGATAAGATACTTAATTCTTTACGCTTATAAGCGGAAGGAAATGTTTTATACATTTAAGTGCTAACAGAAGCTACATGTTGTCTAGCAGGGTGCGACAATTGTAGACCAGATCGTTACAATAACTCGAGCTGATAACTATGTTCCTAGACGCGAGATGCAGGTTCTGTGTTATTTTGAATCAGCTTTTTCCTCAAGTGTGTTGTGCTCTGTATAAAGTCTTAGTTTCTGTTCGTGCAGGAAGTAAAAGTAGTGGACAACGCGATGCCCCTGGATCTTTCAGAGAGTACTACACCAATACGCAAGGTTAGGAGAATATTTGGGTGATGTTTCATTCAGATTTCACTGTCAAATACTGTTTTTTCAAACAGTCTAATGGTTTTGATATGTTTTTTACCTTTTCGTTAGGAAGAAGAACAAGTCTTTTTATGTTGAAACACGTTTTAAACTTGAAAAAATTATCAAATGTGATAGCTCATTCATTTTCCTAGCAGGAAGTAAAAAAAATTGTACAAGAATGATGTAAATATTAGCTCGATTTGCAGACGAAAACTACGGCGGATGGAAATGGTAGAGCTTATGTTAGCAAAGCACAAGATGTGGTGGCAACTGTTTTGGCAAAAGGCTCTGCTCTTGGACAAGATGCAGTGAATAAAGCCAAAGCTTTCGATGAAAAGCACCAATTAAGAGCCAATGCTTCTGCCAAAGTTTCATCTTTTGACAAGAGAGTTGGGCTTACTGAGAAGTTAACTGTAGGTATTTCTGCCGTTAATGAGAAAGTAAAATCTGTTGATCAAAAGCTTCAGGTTTCCGATAAAACCATGGCAGCAATTTTTGCAGCAGAGAAGAAGTTAAATGACACGGGTTCAGCTGTTAAATCTAGCAGGTATACAAATTTTACGTTTTCTGTTTCGTTTCTTGGAACAGACCATCCCTCTTGTTTTATACTTCAATTTTCCATCTCTAACTATTTCAAATCATGTTCACTTCATAAAATTGTCATTGCCATCACTAATCTGTTTTTGGATTTTGCTTCCAAATAGGTACGTGACTGCTGGAACGGCTTGGTTTAGTATAGCTTTCAGCAAAGTTGCAAGAGTAGGTCAGGTTGCTGGCTCGAAAACCAAAGAGAAGTTCAATCTAGCCATCTCAAATATGAGTTCCAAGGTGAGTCATCAACCGAATTCGATGTCATGACACACTATTTGTTTCTTTTAGGTCGCCAAAACTCTGTTAGTTGTTTAACCAAAAGTTTGTACAACAAGAAAAACTGATTTAACTTACTTCCGCAGGATACACCGATTGCTGTATAATATAAAAAGCTTGGCATCAAGTAAGCGTTGAAGTCAAGATCAATGAGAGCTGCTACGGACGATGGTGGCCTTGTGTAAGCAAATTTTTTGTGATATAGCATATTCCCATTCTTTAGTGTTCTTCATGTTCTGCGTGTGCTAAATTGTCCTCGATTTTATTTCATTTGCTTTGTTTCGCATATGATGATGCTTTGAATTTAATAGCTGATGTTTTTTTTAAACATATTTCTTTTGTTAATAACGCTTTATGGTTTAAGTTATGTTTTCAATTAAATAATGATAAAATTTTATTTTTAAATATTAATTTCTGATTTTTCCAAGTTTATTAAATTTTAAAGTTTACATTTAAAATAGTTTGTATTCATGGAATTGTGATTTTTTCACCAAATTTGTTCATCCCACTAAAACTGCAAAATTGTGGAATTGAATTTTTTCCGTAATACAACAAAATCATGATATTGCTGATTAGTAATTTTCTGGCTAGAAGTGATTTCACAGTTTTGGTAGAAATACATAATTCCACAGTTTTGTTGGATAACTGTATCTAGTGAATTTTTGTGCTAAAATCACCTTTTCATGGATTTAGTGAAAAATCTATTTCTATGATTATGCGGTTTTGGCAAAAAAAGTATTCCACCATTTTCTCACTAACTATCGTGTGGGATTTTACACAAGACGTGATTTCATAATTTTCCAGTTTTTATGGGAAAACGTAAGTCGGTAATTTATGATTTTGTTAGGAAAACACGAATTTGTGATTTGTGGCTTTTGGCAGAAGGATGTTGTTATGAAATTCTAGTGAAAATTCATTATTATTTTTTTTCATATAAAACGATAAGTTTATAGAAAATTAACATGATTTTAGTTATGATTATAAATGAGTATTTTTAGCTTTAAGTATAAGTTATGACATGGTCACACATGCAAACTAAATTAATGTTCTGATACATTAAGTATTAGTATCACATCGTGACATTCACCAACAATAATAAGTAATGGGTGCAATGTCATAACCATCATTTTTTACTGTTCTGATGTATTGTCTGATGGAATATGACGTATTGTTCTAGTGTATCGTTTAACAGAATCTAGCAACGTCCGACAAGATCTGCGTTGACCCAAAAATATATGACTAGAAAACTCAATTTAATCGTTTGACAAAGCCTTTAAAGATTCGAGCTAACCTATCCCTAATTCGATTGAATTCAAGAGATAGTCAATGTAGTCGGACTACATTTGACTATCTAAAAATGTTGTTTAGAATAAAAACTATTTTAATCAAATAAATACTCAATTAAAAATCAGATTTAAATCATATATATATATATAAGAAATATTATATAATTATATCAAATATATCAATTATATTATAATCATATATTATATGATACAATTGAATCTCTATTAGTCTCCAACTTGCAATATTATTGACATTTGCCACATTAAAGTTGAAAATTTTCTAAAACGAGTTGGAGGGGTTAATCTTCTAAAATCATTTTTACTTTAAATCTAATTAAATTTTTTAGATGAAGTTTTGAAATTGTATAATATCAGGTGAATATAATATTTTGTTAGGAGTTGTTTATAAGTTATAGATCATCTAAAACCTATTACAAATATTTTGCAATTCTATAGAGTTACACACCTCAATAATATGGGTTAAGATATAATTGAGTTTAGTTTAGTTTCTATCTATAACACAAATGGAAATAAAGCCGCTAATTAAAACAAGCATTTTCCCTCATACTTACCAAAATCTCATAATAAGAAATATACGGGTTGGATATTAACTGTTAATTGTATTTATTTTAGAATAAAAACTAATATAACTTGGGAAAACATTAAACAAAGAATACCTTTGACGCAAAAAAATCACATCTACTATCTTATTTATTTGTAAAGCTTTAAGGGTCTTAGTTATGAAAAGATAAAGTAAAAATCAACAATCGTAGAAATATTTACATGTACGCTCTGGAGGTGCACCTAGAAGTTTATTTGCAACATCAGTACATCTGTAACGTCCTATGGGACTACTTTTTGGCGTCATATTCTTATTTTTCATGTCGTTAAAGCATGTCAACATTCCAGTTTTTCCACACTTTTCAGGAAAAACTTTCTTAACTTCGCATAACTGTTGTTTCATGGACTCCACCTCTGTTATGTTACATCAAGCACACAATATTTTTAAGCTGTAAAAATATTTAGATAAGCAATTAATAACAAAAAAAACTAAAATCACCTTTAAAATGGCTTAGAACGAGGAGTGTCAAAACAAAAGACACCATAACCAAAACACCAAATTTCATGACTAAAAATATGATAAACGAATCGTCTTTCTTTGTTGCAAAAGTTTATGCCTTGTCTTACTGTCTTGTAAAATATAATTTTTTCTTTGTTAAGATCATCCGTAATAAATATACTCAACACACGATAAAAATAAAATATATGTTGCTATAAATTAGGAAAAGTAACAAACCAAAAAAAAGGTAAAGGTGGAGCCAAGTCTACGAGATCGGTGGGTTCGGCCTTTATCATCAGAAATTTTATTCTATATAAAATTAGTTTTGTCTATTTTTGACTAAGTTTCGATATGAAAGTTAATTACACATGTCGTCATTATAAAAACAGAAACATAAAAGATAACTTTCTTAATTAAAAAAAAAAATCTATCTGTGTTTGCCAACTGGAATATATAATGTGACATGTGTAATATAAATTGTTCAAGCACTGGAATATATTAGCAAAAAAAACAATCCCATTTTTTGTCAACTCTAACTCTTTCAAAGTACTTGACTAATCTGATGAAGATATTTTAAGAAATAAAACAAGATATAAAACAGGATGATTCAAACACTTGAAACGGAATCTGAGTCATGGATTCATTTGCTTGAACAATTTAATATAACTTCTTGCCCGTATGCAGTAAATTCGCAATCAATGCTACTCCGTCTTGACATCTCCTCTCACGAGTGTTTCATTACTATGAGCTGTTCTTGTAGAATCTTCAGAGATCATGAGCAGGACAAGAAACTGCAAAACCAAAATAGTCAAGACTAAAAATTCCAAATATCATTGGAATAGAAAAAGCCATTTTATGACTAAATTGTGAAGTGCTAACCAGTCTATCTTCTCCTAGATTAGAAACTGTGACAAATATCACAAATCTAGAATTATCTGACAAAGACAATGATACCATATTCTTCTCTTCTTTCGCTGAACTTACCAATGCTGTCTTTATTCCTCTCCAAAGGAAAAACCCGAAGCACCGGTGTTTTTCCATTTCGGACCAATATAAGCCTCAAGAAACAACCAGTTTTATGCCCATTCCTCCAGCAGAAATCTCTCCAGCCTCGTCTGACACGAAACCGATTATCTGATTTATCGTACCTCAGCTCTAGTGTTGATGACCTTCCTTTTTTCATTCATAAAAATAATCTCATTGCATTGTTTACTCAGACCACTTGAGGTTGTAAAACTTTTTGGAAGATGCTGCATTAATAAAATGATCCCAAGGAAGTGAGGAACTTCAGCCGGGCAGAACGTTAGTCTTGGTAGGACATTTCTTTTCTCTACAAAATCATCAATAGAAGAAACAAGCGCTCTACGATAATTTCGTAGTTTGGTTAACTGTAAAACAGTCTTTGTAACTTTAAGATTCTTATTGATGATATCAGATGGTTTGGGTCTAGAAAGTGCATACCTTTGCTTTTCCAGGGGTGAATGGAGTGTGGGATGGCATCAACGGCGCCAAAATTTGATATGCTCAACTTTACCGTAGCGCTACTCTCTCTCAAATTAAAAGATCGATTGTAGTACTTAGGGATCGAAATCCATAAGGACTCACGTTCACACAATAGATTTTCAGTTTCGAATTAAGCTAAACAAGAGAAATTGTAATTAAAATAAAACAGTAAAACAATTAAAATCGAGGTAAATTCAGATGGAAAAGAGCTAAACTTAGGGAAATTCTCAGATAATTCAGAATTGCAGTTTAAATAAATTATCAGAATTGTTATTAAGATCAATTCTCGAACTCGAAACACAATGGTAAAATCAATCAATTATCGCTGCAGAGATTATCTATGTTTAAATTTAGAATTCCAAATCTCTTTGCTAAATTATTCAATTCAAACAAACATTAATTCCATGTTCGATTAGTCACAAAATCTCTAAACCAAATCTCTTTGCGAATAGTTATTTTGCTCATCTAAGATAGTTCAGATAATTAATTACACTTTCGTGACAGCTAATCAACCTATGATCAGATTATAGGTATTGAATCTAGAATCAGAAATAAACACAATCTAGATGAAAAAATCTATTGATATTCAATCTTAAATAACCATCAACCTAGTAATTCATTTTCTACCTTTGAAAACATTAAACCTAACAAACAAACTACTAAGACATTATCAATGAAACAAAAATCATAGTTTGAATAGATTGCATAAAATAAATCAAGAAAAGAAGTAAGAGTTTAGAAATCTTCTCCAAAAAAATAAAAAGGTAGATGTAACGTAGAATGATGCATAAGTCTAAACAATAACCTAAAAATCTTATTTATTAGTAATAACACGAAAAAACTAAATTGCAAATAAGGAAAACTTTGGGGCAGTTTTGCAAATCCGAAATTATGTACTGGTGTCGAGCGACACCAGTGGGGTGTCAGTCGACTCCAGCACCAAGAATAGTCTCCGAGTTGTTCTTCCCAGCTACAAAGCTCCATATGTTCCAAAGTACTCTAAAATCTCTAAATGAGTCCAAAACGTATATCAACAACCTGCAAAGACTCGAAAAGACTTTAAAAATACCAAATATACTTTATAAGAAAGACTTTTACAATGGTTGAAAACCTATAAAAAACCATGATATATCACTAATCTATTTCTTATAAGCTTTCCTGAATCAGAAACAGACCACAAGTAAACGACCACAAGTTATTCTTGTTTTCATCATGTGAGTAAACTATCTCACAACAGCTCAATCGGAAGGGTGTTACATGAAACAAGAGATTCCCTTCGTGCCTGAAAACAAGAATGTCGCCAGCCTTGAGATTGTGAGCCACAGCGAATTTTTCCCATCCTTTGGTCATTCTCAGTCCGTCAATCTTGATTTTCCATGTCATCTCCGACACATCTGATGTCAGTTCTACCACGTTTCCCTCTTCTTTTCCCTCTAGGTAGTTTGAGTAAAAACTTCAGGAATCGACTGCAAACAACAAAGAACAGAGTTAAAAAAACGTAAAACTAAAAATCTAACAACATGCAATGACGCAAAGAGTGACAGGTACAGAGAGATTAATTACAAGGTGGGAGTTGAAGCCTGGAAGAATGGGTTTGAAGAAGTGTGGCTTCACCGAAGAGGAGAACATTGAATTAGCCATTGATGAACAAAAACGTAGTCGTAAGTTATCTCAAGCTTAAGATCTTGACTCTTGACTCTTGAGATCTCACTCAAACATATATTGGAGAAAACTTGGCCACTAACATCTTTTATATAGCTCGTCGTTTCGTTTGCCCTTCGTTGTCTTTCCTTGTCTTTTTCTTTATTACACGTTCCACTTCTCTATTCGTCACTATTTTGTCTTTATTTACAAAAATTAATCAAAACTAGAATTACAAGGAAAAATAGCCCTAAATGGTACGTTAATAATGAATCTCCAAAATTTGGATTTTCCAACTTTTTCTGGAGATGGACGAAAAGCTCAGGAAACTTTTACCAAAAAAATGAACATTGAGAGATGGTTTAGGTTTACATAAATCGTCCACCACAACAGTAATTACACATTCTAATTTATATGTGACCTATTTTTGTTCTTATTCAGATGATTCCTTTAAAACCAGAGGGGGTTCTTAATTACCCAATTCGTCCTCCAGATATTGGTACTCAAAAGCGAAGTCTTGTTTGATCATCGAGCACCTGTGTAGCAAATGTAATATATTTTTCGTGTTAGAAAACTTATAAAGAGGAAACACCATGCATGTATTGGAGACTCTATATGTCTTTATTTTACCATCCATGTTCGCCGTCTTCATCGATGTTGTAGTCAAAATATATGTATGCGCCTTGTTCATATTCATCTGTTGCAATCTTTGGTTCTTCACGACGTTGAAACCAGGTATTTAGTTTTTTGTGATATCTCCAAGCTTGCTTCTTCAACTCCCTTGCCGCTAAAAGTTGCTGATACGAATTCTGCAATTTAATCATACCTTGATCAGACTATAATTCACCAAAAACGTCAATGTTTGAATCTGTTTCAGGAACACATATTTACGGAATATATAGATACCTCGAAACCTAACAAACCTTATCGACATTTAAGTACCTGTTGATAGTAAAACGCAAAGAACAAGGTGTCGTTATTGAGTCTTTCCCAAAACATTGGGTTGTTAATGACCGGTGCCTGGATTTGAGGATAACTTGAAGGTGTTGTTACAGGTCGTCTCTGCAAGAAAGAATACTAGTTAGGTAAATCAGGTTGAACCAAAGATAATGCACTGCCAGATATGATTAATACTACAAAGACATAATTGAGTGTCATACCGGATAATACTGTTTCGGACGTTCAGAGTCTTTTGGTAGTGGAAGTTGTTTTAAAGCAGCCTCGAGCATCTGATATTTTGATCTTCGGCCATGGACTTCACCAGAACGTGGAGTTTCCCTAGTGGCATCACCAATGGTCCAAAGATCAGCACTACTTGGTCGACCAATGGCACCAAGAGTACTTGATATTTGATTTGATACAGCTTCTCCTTGCGAGAAATCAGCTCTAGCTGGCTCTGATATAGATACCTTGACGAAATCGTAAGACTTCGTATGGGTAGACCAAGACTTGAAACAGAAAATTAATAAAATATACAAAAAGGGAACTAAATGGAAACAAGGAAGGAGAAATAAATAGAACAAGGGACTATAGGTAAAGAGATTTCATACAGGAGAAATAGGCTGAACTTTAAGATTATCTGTAATGTTCTTTGAAACCGATACTGGAATCAAGTCATGTTGTAAGTTCAGTTGCTGCTCCTTGTTATTTAATTTGTATACATCTGCATCAAAAGTGTCAAACGTTTTTCAATTGTATATACAATAAAATGTAATTTGTCTAAGTCATACACTCAGCATGTGTAGATCAATTTTGGGACCTCAGACAATTCTCATGTTCTTTATTATTCATATTGAGCTACAAAACTAAATGATCTTCAAATCAGCAGTCATAAATCAGAAAAGAACAGAATCAAAGTATAGAATTAAGAACAAACAACAAACGTAAGACTCTTCCACAAGCCAACCAAAGTACTCCTTGTCTATTTCTATCTTGTACTTTCCTTGCATATTTCTATTCCTTGTCTTACTCTATCAGTAAGCACAGAAATCCATAGGTATCAACTTGTAAAAGCTCAAACTAATTCTCTTCAAGGCTTATGAAAATCATGTGTTTATGAGCACATAAATTTTCTAGATTGCTTGTGCATTGACTGCGTATAAGGTTTCAATGCATTTCCATAAACCCTGACTGTGCATGAATTGCTGCTACAAAGCGGAAGAGCATATTTGGAATTACCTGACATCAGTTGTTGTTGTTGCATTGAATGTGAGTGCTGTTGTAGGCCAGGTATGTGAAATCCAGACCCAGGAGCCCCAGAAATTGTCGGCGATGACACCTGGAAAGTAAAGATGATAAAAGAAAATGTCTTCTATAATTGGAACAAAAGAATTATGAGTAAAAAGACCCTAAAAGCATAAACACAATAACAGTCACAGAAAAAGAGAGAACCTGCTGTGAGAGGGAATTTTGCTGCTGTGTAGACATTTTCTTACTTTTTCCAGCAAGGGAAGTCATGCCTAAGAGATTACTATGACCCTGCTGTTGAACTTGCTGTAACCGGTGCAGGAAAATCTCTTTTTGATCAGGTACTATTTCGGTTCGCCCATAAAACTGGCCCTGAGATTGAAATAAATGTAACAAACGAAAATAAAACTCCCCAAAACTATACTAAAAATGATCCAGGTCTTTCAATGCATCCCAAGGATAAGGAATCAAATTACCACAGGAAAAACAAATTTTGATAAGGAATGCACAAAATTGCAAAGCTAGATGAAAATGTTGCAGAGACTACACATACAGTTTCATTTTGATTTTGGAAAGGACTCCCAGGCCTCCACTGTGTGCCAGATACTGTAGAAGGTGAAAAAGCTCTGCTGGTTGTAATGGCAGGCTCACTTGCATTGCAATCCATCTCGCTAGCTACATCATTGGTTTTCGCAGCCCGCTGTAGGATCATTCTGTTACTTAATGGTGACAAAGGTGGCTGCCCAGAGGTATTTCCGATTCTACCTTCGACTTCAAGAATGCTTCTTTTTGCGTTATCATATGGTGATAGAACTCTGCCCTGAGTTCCACTACTTGGACCACCAGCACCACTATCAGAAAGAAGAATCCCAGGAGGATTTTTGATTGACATATTACTTCTTCCGCCTATTACCGCATCAGTATCTCCTAGTGAGGGAGACAATCTCATACCAGGCAAGGTTTCTGTATCATCTTCTTTGGTAAGCGAAGGTGGTATGGTTGAAGGAGAACTGAAAGCATTCTCCACCAATTTTGTTGCAACAGGCAAATTTTGAGGTGCTGGGCTCTTGGCTGCTGAATGAACATCTGTATTACTTTTTAATAGAGGAACTTTCGGTAGTACATCCGGAGTACTAATTAGTGACGCGTTATCTTCTGTCTCTTCCTCGGTTGTACTTTGACGAAGAGGGGTAACAGTGATCTGAAATGTCACAAATGGGCTCAAACGTCAAGACATATTATGAGGATAAAAAATGGCATTACCGATGACACCAGATTAGGCTCCATCGGTTCAAATCTCTGAAGTCAGAATAACAATCAACAGAGACAATCTAGATACTTCATATTCCAAGAAAAATATTTGAACACAACCTACTTACACAATGAAACAAGAAAACATTACTGAGAGTGAAGAAGTTATGCATAGAAAATCTAAAATCTAGAGCAAGTTCCTGTTTCTCTTAAAAAAAATATTGGGTCTATGCTGTTTGTTAGGATATAGTTAAACACAGTAAAAACAAGTCTCTACCCCTTTAATGTTAAAATAGTGAAATTTTAGTTGATAGTAGGAGATAATAAAACAAAAGACATACAGGGATTATCGATGCTGAACCTGCCGAAGAATTCTTCAAGCTAATTGGCGTGCCCTGTTAAATTCAAGAACTGCTCAGAAAACTCGGAAAGAGAGAAGTAAAGAACTTCGATACAAAGAAGACAAATATGTTTTTCTGATTCTATATTCTAAAATAATATATTTTTTTTTAGGAAAGACATTTCTTTGAATGCAAAAAAAAAAAAAAAAACAATTGTTTACCTTCATAAGAGGAGCAGTGGTCACCAAATCTTCAAGAGATTCTACCTTGTCTAATGGCAATGAGCTATACAGTTCATCGACGTCACTAAACTCATCAAAATCATCCTGTAAACCCAAGAAAACATGAGTTCTGTGAATAATGTGGAATCATGAAAGACTCTTAATTCTGAAAAAATATTGTACAAGATCTAACATTTGTATACAAACAATAAAACTGGATTCATAATAGAAAGATAAAAACCTGATTACGCTCAACATAGTCATCCAAAACGTCTTTGATATCATTTACTTGGTCTGGACTCAACTCATCATTGTCTAGCAGTCTCAGGATCAACTCTAGCTTCATTATATGAGACCTGTGTCTTGTTATAGATGTCTCCAAATGTATCTGATGGAATAGAAGAAATTTACACTCTGGCAGAGAAAAAATTAAGCAAGAAGAGAAAATTTTGGTATTTCGGTTTCCCTTCTCTGCCTACCAGTCTGGGAGGCCTAGCCTTCCCTTTCTTAACAGACAGACCTTCAAGCTCAGCTTCAAAACTATCAATCTGTATTTCCAGCTCTCCAACCTATAGAGAGGGCATCACAACACATTTATTTTTATATTGGACACGAATAACTGCATATAACTGATCCTGGAGAAACATGGTATACATCAGAGCAATACATATCTACCAAATTTGGAACTACTAGAGGTGCAAAATATCCATAACTAACTTGATTTAAACAGTATTGTAAGAAAACCACTAGTATTGAGGAAATTGAAATGAACTAAACCATCAAAGATGAGATGGAGGTCAGAAACATGGAATCCATGAAAGAAAAAAAGGTTATGTAGAATTCATTGACATTGATAAAAAAAGTCTTGTATTCTTACCACATTGTTCAACCAATCTCTTGTCACTGATTTTGCTTTTTCCTTCGGATCCTGTCCAAGGAAGACTTGACAAGGTGATGAGTAGCTCGAATGGAAGAATTCTCTGGCATGGATAACTAAAGCTATCAGATATATTCTAGAATTTCTAGCACAATAAAAAGTACGATGAACAAACAGACAAATATCCAATGAAAGAACATATAAAAAGCGAGTTTAGCTCATATATGCTGCATCTATCAGCCAAGATTGAATACTTTAAAAGAGGATAAGGAAAACAAAAACTAGTAAAATGTGAAAAGATATTGGTGACTAACTTAGCTTCATACAAAGAAGAATATTAAGTTATATCCTTTTCATTCCCCGGACGATTAGAGAGTTGAAATTTTATCTACATGTAGGAACAAGAGAACAATAGGTGATTCCCAATCACTATAACGTTAAGAACGTCTGACCATATACACACTAAAGACTTGCATGATCCATGAATATTAGCACATAATTCCATACTCCAGTTTAGAATGGTAACCACAAGGTTCGAAGAATACAAAATACGAGCCCATCTTTTATGTAGCTAAGAAATATAGGAAGCAGATAACATATAGTGCTTACAGTTTTAGGCTGCTGACCCAAACCTTCTTTGGAGAAGGCTTTTGTCTTTGTTTCTTTCTCACAGATTTTAAACCTCTCCATTTCACGCTCGATTAGTTTGCGAGCATCCATCAATTGCTGCTCATAAGAGGCACTGACCTGCAGAAATTAAAATCAATTCTTCTTCAGCCCAAGTTGGCAAGTAGATATCATCAAGATGCCAAACATAATTGCTGAGCAGAAAACAAGAAACTGTAGATGTTGTAAGGTATAGAAGATGACAAGGCTGCAATACATGAAAAAAACAAAAGTATGTGATTGCACTTAAAACACAGTACCAAATTGCTCCAGAGACCAAAAACATAATTTAACAATACATGTGTTATTAGGTGCCATGAACATTGTACTTCTGTTGGTAATTAGTGTCATCATAAGTAATCAAGAAAATGTTTAAACAAAAATATAGGTTCATTTAACCAAACCTTCACTAACAAAATCTCAAATACACTACCAAAATCTAAAATACAAGATTCAGGAAAACTTTTGGAGGCAGCTAATAAGCATTGCAAAAAAAGACCTTTTTATCCTTGATCTCTGTGGACTGAATCCATGTTTTGATCTGATCCCTACACCTCTGCAATTTCTTGATCTCTTTCTTCAAATCCGCCTCAAACTTCTCCTTTTGGTTTGCATTATCTGTGTCATAAAGCTAAACACAGAACAAAGCAAAGTTCAATATCAAACAGCACAGAGCAAGAACCAAACATTTTGAAACTTGCGAAATTCTATAAGTGATGGAGAGGAAGAAGAAATCGACCTTGTTCCAGATGCTTTCGAAGACCTCAGCGCCTTCGTGAACCTTCTTTAGAACACGATCGATCTCGCTCTGAAGTTTCCTCGTTGCTCCCATCACAACTGAATAATCGTCCAGAAGAAACTCTTCGGCTTCCTGGAGAATCAATCGCACGGATTTGTATGTTTATAAGAGTCTCTGACAAATAATTTTGATTTCTTTATGCGCTTATGAGATTTTTTTTTTGTGTATAATATTTTTGGCAATTTTTAACGGGCAACTCGAAAGTCTTGCTCGACTTTTCTTTTCTCCTTTTCAATTAATTGATTAATCCTCCCTCCCTCCTATTTATTAGATGTTTTAATATTTTTTCTATAAATTGTTATGCAAAACTTAAATGTATTTAATATTTTATGATAACTATATTATGTAGTATTTTTTTTATTACTCGTTGAGTCAATTTAAATTGAAACACTAAATAAATAATACTGTAAAAATTTATCATTTTTAATATGTGCATTTTTAGCCAAAAAATCCTTAAAATGGAACATATAGAGTATAAAATTAACACGTGCAAAAGTGAATATATTTGATTATGAATGAACTATTCTATTTAGAAGGATCTCGCAAGAAAAGTTGCTTCTGTGTAACGCTTACTGGAAAAGTTACCCGAGAAAATAAACTTTTTTGTAACGCTTATTGAATCAGGGAATTTCTACTATGCAAAAAGATTCGTTTGACCTTATTTCCTATTTAAAATTTAAATGTTAAATCTGAATATATATTTTTTTAATACCATGTTAAGATTCATTACCTTTTAAATTTTTTGACAGAAATACAGAGAAAACAAAGAGCAGAAAAATACTAAAAAGGTACAGAAATACGCTGACTTACAACAGAGCAATTACAGACGGACTAAAAAGACAACGCGTAAACAAATCCGAGCACCGAAAACCTAGCCCGCTCTCCATAGTGGGCCTTAGACTAAAACAAAACTGCTTCAATCCACCGTAGCCACCGTAGATTGACTTAAGTTATACATTAGACAGTTATTTTCTAATCTTCTAATGTGGGACGTTGGTTTATATTCCAACAATTCTTCCCTCAAATTAAGGACCACAAATCGTAGCCTCCTCTCTAGTGAAACCTTGACACCTATGCCCCGGCACCCTTAATCGCTAGGTCATATTGAGGCCTCCTCTCACAACGAACATGCAGACCCATACCATTTCCTACGTCCACTTTTCCGACCCTTGCTCTAATACCACTTGTTGGGATTCTGCAAGCCCAAATCAAATCTTTATTAGTACTGTATGATATTATCTGCTTCGAGCCAATTAGCCAAGCCCGCACATATTTGTTTTTGGCCTCATTTCCAAAAAAAATCTCATATTAATGGGAGATTGACTTGACTTATATCTTAAATAATTATTTTATAATTTTCTGATTTATATCCCAACAACTTTTGACGTTTTTGACAATGTCATTAGTTTCAAATATTTTGGAAAAAATCTGAAAATTCATACATATGTAAGTAGACTTCATTATCTAAGTATGAACAAAGTTTTATCGGTTTTTAACCCTTAATTCCACTAACTAATTGAGTCTTTTATCATGTCAAAATAATTATTTAGAGTCTTTAAATATTCTATTGATTCTTTACAAGTTCTAGGTAGATTTGGAGAAAAAACATGGTGTTTTGTGATGAAAACATGTCTTTGGAGATGCAAGGTCATGTAGAAGATTCAAAATTTTAACATTTGTTGGAGACCTTCCCGAATTTTGATTTCGATAATATGTGGACACAAAATAGCCTTTTGAGTTAGCTTTTATTTGGCACTTCTCTCAGATCATTCTCATTGATGGTTCAATAGTTATGTATGTTTTATTGAAGACATGTCAATTTAGCGAACAAACGAAACAGATGGAAAAAATGTGTTCCGGAAGTGGGGATAGACCGATCTATTGTTTTATTTTCCTATTTTTATTAGGTATTTGTTTTTTTCATATAAATAGGGTTGCTTGACCCCAAAGCAGTTCCAATTTTTTTTTTTTTTTTTTCCAGGTTTTGTTTATTATTTAGTAACTTTGGGAGAATAAATATATTACTCTTTTATAAGTATTTTCTGAGCCCGTTATAGTTATTTTAATATTTATATAATCATTGAATTAGTTTTTAATGTTTGCATCTATGCCTGTTAGGTTATGATTTAATTAGGTTTTACGTTGACAATATTTATGCAATAATAAAAACGAAATATGAAAATCCAAATCTTTATGCCATTTTTCTTAGAAAAAAACATATATATGTATGTATAGGAAGCATCAAATGACAGCTCTGTATCACAATGTTTCTGTAGAAAGCCATAACAAGAGATCGTCGCAAAAGAGAACCAGAGAAGCTCATCAACATGACAATGCTAAACGAGACTTCCCAAAAGTAATCATCACCATTTTGTGTGGCTCTTGATAAAACTGGCCACTCGGCAGTATATACACCGATCTCTTCTACCGGTTTACTCCCATCCAAGAGCAAAGGAATGAATTTCGGCCCAGCTTGAAACCGTGTAAAGTGTGCCAGAGAGTCCCTTCCATGTTGATGATGATTCTTCTAGAGTGTGTTGCTTCTGTTTCTCGACGATTCCAGAGAACAAAGGTACAAATGAGACCCCAAAATGGCTTCCGACTCTCCTGAGGCTCGAACTAGAGCTAACCACTATTCCTATGTCTGCTTTGAGGAGACACAGCAAGTCCCCAACTGAATCTCCAATATAAACAGTCAGGGGATTTTTCTTCTCGTTGTTATCCTTTTCGTTTTGTAGGATGCTTTTGAACTTTTGAGCCTTGTCAATCGGGGATTCCACCTTTCTTTCGATTTCACCAGTCGAGATGGATTCATCGAATGTGAATTCATTTGCGTGTACTTCCACTGAATCTATTCCGCCTGTAAAAGAATATATTGTTTTATCACAGTGTTCGTAATTCCAGCACAATTAAGGATTTTAGCACATACCTGCACAAAATGCTGCTCTGATCAGGTCACCACACCAACAATACGAAAGCACGTGGACTTTTGCATTCAGATTTGAGGTCTTTAAAATTTTCTGGAAGACATTGATGCAGCCATCTTGAAGAATTACCCTTTCCCCAGCTCGCTTAATGTCTTCGAGATTCAGGCCCTTGAGCACACCAGACTCGATTACTCGATTGTTTGCCTCTTTCTCAAAATCTGAGAGCTGCTCTAGTGCTTTACATAAACCCTCATAGTCAAACTTGTCCACTGCGTAAGAATGAAAAGAACAAATTGCCCAGAATAAGAGAAACATCAAACACAAAGTCTCAACCACTTTAGAAAGGCCAAGTAGATTAGTATAGTTGTTGAAACTGTGTCAACTAAAAGTAAAGAAGTCTGACCTTTTTCCTTATTCAGAATATTCTCTATGCACTCTTCATAGTGCTCTGTATATTGTTTAGAAAGTAGATTCCAGGTGTTCCTAAGGTCAGATGACAGCATCTGATGAATTTGTTGCCCAGATCGACCCTGATCATCTTTTGGAGCAGTAACGATTGCTATTTCTGCTAAAATAGCCGAAGAATCAACAACGCTACAAGTCAGATCAAAATCAGAAAATATCACCAGGTCATCTTTTGAATGGTTCTTGAGCAGTGGAACTATGGTAGGCTGAGAAAGCGGTTGTGCATGGAAGAACTCTACTTCAAGTTTCATAGCCTGTTGATACAATTTTTCAATGATGTCCAATTCTTCGCCAGTCATAGAGACACTAAGCTTCTCAAGCAAGTCTTCAGTTTGCTTGGCTGATGCCTAGTTGAAAGAAAAATACACCATTCATTAGACAAGATGCACCATCTAAGAAAACGTACTCGAAACCTTTAAAAGTTAACAGGATTAGACAAATACATACAACTATGACATACCTGGAAAGCATCACTAGAATAATTATCAATCCATTTCTTGTAGGGTTGGTTCACTTCGCTTAGATCTAGTAGTGCTCCAAACTCCTTACCGAGAAAGGCATACAACCTCATGCAAGGTGTCACAGCACCAAGCGTGTAGGCAGCAACTTTTGTTTTCTCAAATGGAGTATCAAGCATGCCCGGAGCTTTGAGTCCTTCTACTTTTCCAGATGCTGTAGCTAACAAGAACTCAGTGTATCTCAAAGTTGCCGAGTTAACATTTACTTCTTTGCTGATGTCTAAATCCCAATCCTGCAAGTATCAGACAAACATACTACTGAGAATACCATTTCATTGAGAAATCATAATAATTATGTTATCCAGGCCACTATATGTCAATGAAATCAATATAATAAAGCTGACAGAAAACTTATAGGAGTATTTTTTTCAGAGTTTAGACGCTAAATGGCACCAATTTACAAGAAATATTCAGTATCAAGGATGAAAAGCCCCATGTAAGAGCCATAGAGCTTCAACAAAAATTCAAGCATGACTCTTTCTCACTATACTCCCCAAGCTCTGAAGTAAAATTAAAGTGATACTTTCACTAGTAGCGCTTGGAATTCAGAACCAGGAGACTTTAAATTACTAATAAACTCAATTTTGCTGTTGGATAGGCCTCATCAAAATATTTTAGCCTCTAAAAACCAACCATTTAGTGACTGATGTCATGTGACATGATCAGAAAATATATTTAACCATCCCCCAACAACTAGAAAAGAAACAACTAATTAGATATTGAACCATCCCCTATAGTCAGATATAACTTTAACTTCTATTTCAGGGATTCGGTTGAAAAATATCTATCATGGTAAAAGAAGTTGAGATTATCAAAGTAGATTAATTGCAGTTTTTTTTTTGTCTACAGTGATATGAAATTTTTTCCAATCCAAGCAACAAGCAGAATTTATCTAGTAGATACATGAAGTTAATTCCATCTTAGGGACTCATGTGATGTTCTAATACTTGTTACAATGAAATAAATGACCATGTAAAACAAGGAAGACCTTATGTTTTACCTGTACAAATGAGTCGTGCATTTTCAATTCTTCCATCACGCTTTTCCTCAAGTTAGAAATAGCCAACTTATCATCATCATCATCAGCACACTCTTCGGCCAATTCATATCTACAAATGCAGGAACACAAATAATTATAAAGAAAACAAGAAAAACTGTGAAAGCCTTTTGTCAAAAGGTTTGCAGAGGTTTGATATTATCAAATATTATTGGTAGTAAGCTAAACAAAGAAAGTTTCTCTCGTTCAATGTAACAAAATCAAATCATTTGATTAACTGCTAAAGACAAAATAACATGAGAATAATCATTATTTTCCAACGCAGATAGAAGCATATAAATTAATATGATCCGACCAACATTGTTTGGCTAATAACAGGAACTGAGTGAGAGCAGCATCACAACCACCAAGTCCAATTTCATGATGAAAACAACCATATCCTATGCCAAGAGGATATAAGGTAATAAAATCATTCACTACACATGAACAACCACACAAAATATAAGTCGAAAAATAGCCTTAGGAAATCTTAAAAGCCATTCCAAAGGAACCTAGAATCTTTCAGAATTAAAAGATCAGAGGAAAAGCAGTTCCCCACAATAAAGTTTGCCATACATATGTACAGGAACCAATAGAAAACTAATCTTTACCACCACCATACTTACGAGCCGATGTTTACTATCTCAACATTATATTTCTAACCAACAACTTCAGAACCCCCAAAAAGTAAAAGGTAAGGATTCGATAAAATCGACATTATTCACAGATTTTGAAGTTAACAAATGAGTTAACGGTTGACAAAAGCATAAATCACATATATATTCCATGTCACAAACAGCTTTCGATTCTAAAAACCTACAGTTCATAGACTATTCAGCAAAAATGTGAAACTCCAGATCCATTCTTTCAATGAAAATTTCTATCCCTAATTTAAAAACCTTCAATATCTAACATAATCAAATCTATATTCATCTTCACTTTGAAGTCGTAAGGATCAAAACATCAAGATTGACTATATATGAACTCTCAAGCATCATGAGAACTCACGCGTGAGCAAAGGCCTTAAGGAAATGAACATCTTGAGCAATATATTGACGAAACGTATCGATCTTGAGATTTCCGGCGGCTAAACAGACGGCGAAGGGGCTATAGATTGAGAAGATACGCTCTCTGTTAAACTTGATCCACAACTTCCTTGCTATCGCTTCTTCCGCGTTGTTAGGAGGAATCGTCATTGTTGAAGAGAAGGAGGCCGCCGCCATTGCACTAGTCGCCGATCGGAAGACCGGAGACTTGTTTTGAAACCAGAGAGAACGGATCGGTGTGGCGGTGGGTCGAGGAGATCGGAGAAGATGGAGTGATGAGTAGTTGATGAGGCGCGTGGAGAAGAGGAAGCACATAAAACGAGGGATAAAGAGAAGAGCTTCGATGTGCAATATGTGCTTCTGGGTAGATAGATGCAGAGACGAGAGATCTCACTTTTTTTTGTTTTTTTGTTTTTTTTAGGCTTGGAATTTAATATCTGATATATATTTTTTTGGGTCTGAAGACTTAAAAAAAATAAAAAATTGTTTACTGCAAAGAAAAAAAAAGACCAAAAATATATATGCTAGATTATGCTCCGTCGACGGGTTTATTAAAATTACAAATTTATTATTTTAGGATACGTTAAACTCTTATTTTAGGAAGTAAGTAGAGAACATATTTCTTTTAGAAAAGAAATTGATTTATATAAGTTAGTTTTTTCAACATTAATAAATTACTTTAAATTTGTATATTATAATATTATTATTAATATATTTAAAAGTTAGACAATGTACAGTAGCTTTTGGTTTTATCTTATTATTTGTTTTTTTCAGACTACAATGTGAGAACTGAAAAAATGACCGACGGCTATGTTCTTGCTCATATTTAGGGGATACACTCTTCCATAAAGATATATGCTGTTTTTTTGCTCTCTATGTTTCAGATCTTATCTCGGTTTCCAACTAAATATATTTTTCTTTTCGTACTTTCACTCGTCAAAGTTCTTCACTATTACTTTGTTTTTCGACAACATCCACTAGCTCAATCCTTCCGTCACCAGTTTTTTTTGGTATTCTTGTTTCAGGTTCTATTTATGTAGTTGTTTGGTTTTTGCAGTTTATTTTTTTTTTCTATCTTCGCATTTCCATCCCTCATAATTTTTAATCTCTAGCAGAAGTCACACTGCCTTCCTCCCATCTCCGGATCCATCTCTTTTATCTGGTTCAAATCTTTTCTCAGTTCCCAAAAATTTTATTTTTCTCTCTCGCACCTTCATTCTCTGAATTCCTTCGCCATTCCTTGCAAATCTATTTCACAAAAACAGATGGCATGCAGTTCATTTGCATTTTAGGATTAAGTCTAGTGTCATTTTGTATAAAGCTGAGCATTTGCATAGGGGATAATGATGACAAAGACCTCAAAAGTCTTCTGATTTATAATGTGGTTTCAATCTCCTCGTTTCTAATTGTTTAATGCATGCATTTGAGCTTGAAAAGTAAGACAACACCATTCTTGGAATTTTAGTTTAGCTCTTATGTCTTGGCTGAAACTTGCTGCGATTTGTCAAACTGTCCCTATCAACTTGAACCTAATACTGATTCATAAATATCATGTCTCTGCATATGCATTTGAACTCATGGATACCTGAAAATACTTGGATATTCTTTCTCCTTTTTACCATTCTTGCTTATCCAAGTAGCTGCTCCCACCTTTGGAGTAGTTTCCCCCAAACACCAAGCTTATCTTCCCTTCAAACCAAAAACTAATTCTGAGTGTTAGGTCTTATTTTGGCTTGAACTGAAGAGAAAGTGTTAGGTTTAGGCCGATAAGAATAGTTTTCCATGTAGATTTTGGTTCACACCTTTTGAACCAGACTAGGATTAGGGAAAACGGTTTTTGGGCTGAGACTGAAAAGAAAATGGGGAGTGGAAAAAAAAGAAGAAAATGATAGTGTCAAAGAATTATGTGGAGAGGATAACTGAAAGATATGTGTCTAGTAAAGGGTGGGAAAGAAAATATAAGATAAGAAAAGGCTCTGTACGATAGAAAAAGAGAAGTGAGAAAAATATATATACCACTCGATCAAGGCACTCGACCAAAGAGGTCGAGTAACAACCTAGCAGTTATGAAAAATCCCAAATCCGCTAGAAGTAATTAAAACGATAGAAAATCCTCTCCTTAGAAGAAAACCAGAAAGGGAAATAGAATTTGATCCAATGTCAATAAAAAGACTGATCCCCTTTAGTGAAAAAGATAAGGGTTAGATTAAATCATTTTCTCCGTCCAGGTTTAAGGTGAGTCAGTTGAGTGTTCATGGGTAGATGGGAAGTCTATTCTTGTATGCATCAGTTGGTTTTTACCTTTAGCCTTCTCCCATAGTTAAATCCATTCTTATAAGAGAACCCACTTGTCATGCGCTTAACCCAGAGGAAGAAGATGTCATTTTTACCTCTTAAAACCTGTCCCTCAAACCAAATGAGTTCACTTGTAGATGAATTGCATGATTCACTAGCTACATATAAAGAATGTTAAAGGGATTGTTTGCATTGAATGCTTGTGTAAGTTATGGCTGAGAGTTAGATTTTGTTGTGTTGAGAATGGCTACAGTTTTTAATAAGGCTCATTTGCATTTGCATTTTAGAACTGTTAACAAGGACTTTGGGATTACATGCTTTATCCATAGACTTTGGTCTTGAATCCCCACCTTTAAACCTTTACTCCAGGCTTAGTCTTGCTTGTTTTCTTGAGGACATGCAAAGACTAAGTTTGGGGGAGTTGATGTCACTGTATTTTACATGTTTTTAGCCATCATATATCATCATTTTATTGCAGTTTCATCCATTCTTTATACCACTTTGCATCATATTCATCACTTTAGAGTACTTAGGACATTTTGCATGAGCATTGCATACATTGCGCATATTGGAGCTGATAATAGGTACTTATGGAGCTTTGGAGACCAATTGCAATGTTTGAAGCCCACCTGATCATGCACTCGACCATGGAGCTCGAGTTGGACGTCTGAAAAACCACTCAACCAAGAACACTCGAGTAGAGGAGCTCGAGTGCACATACCTTGGAAAACCAGTCAAGATCACACCACTCGACCAGCATAGCTTAACCAAGAAGACTCGAGTGGAAATAGCTTGGGATGCAAGGCAACTTTACTCGACGTAGATTGCTCGAGTGGGTGAACTCGAGGGGAGAACCTACCTTTGGACCAAGCCTGACCAAGACCACTCGACCACAATGGTCGAGTGAATTTTTCCTTCCCAGACCTCATTTAAGCTTTTATCTTTTAGTGTTTGTAGGGCTTCCAAGCCTTTTAGTATAAATAGCTTTGTTCTTTACTATCAGAGACGACTTTTTTTTAATCTAATTCCTGCCTCTTAGTTTTCTCTCTTGTTCCTCATTTTCTTGACTTGTAGCTCTGACTACTCTTTATCTTTTTAATATTTTGAATTATTTCCTTCTACAAACTTGCTCATCTCATCATTATCTATCTGATATGTCATTTTTAGCATTTTCTGGGTTTGTGTTCTTGATGATGAGTTCTGAGTAGTGATTTGGAATCTTAAGGATGGGGTAGATCTGTGTAGGATTCTTGGTTTCCTTACACTACAGGAAATATGAGCATTAACAGCGGCCGTTAAATGCTATGAATTAGATATTATAGCGTTTCCTAAACCGCTCTGACAGCGCCCGTTATAGTAGGTCCGACACTTTTGATAGCGGATTGTTGTTATGCTATAGTTAAATATACAACGATAGTGTAGTTTACTGTGCAATTGTTAATGTTTATAATAACTTGATACATATGTTATTAAAACTCGTTAATTTGATTTTACCTATAGCAAAGATAGCAAATGTTTCGTGTTATTAGTTTGTTTATAAATTATTCAAAATTTATTTATTAAAAATAATTATGAATTATTTTTTAATTAAAATATAATATTTTCGAATTACTTATGCTTTGGACTTTTGGTGGAACTATTGCTGCCTGGACTCTACAACTCAAAGCAAATAAAAGAAGCAAGTTCCAACATCAATGAAAGTTCCAACATCAATCAACAGACAAACAAATGAAAAACTTAATTTCTATAACATACCACTGCTTTAGGTAGTGTTGCATCTGGAGTGGCTGCAGCCGTGACATCAATCTTTTGATCTGGCCATGCGATTTTCTCGTTAGTTGCATCACCAATTACACTAATATCAGCACTTGGCCTCCACAAAGGAGCATTATCATTGAACACCTTCACAACTTGAATACTAACAGCACTTGGACTTAGAGGTATATTGTTAACCCTCTCTTTGGAGTTAGATGAGCACACGAGACAACTATTATTACCAAATCATCAGCTAAACGAAGCATTCCTTTGCGGCTGGTGGTGTGAGGAATCTGATTTTGTCTCATCTTCCTGTACTTGTTACTTATTTCCTACATTATAAATATGAGTGGGATTAAATCTATAAGACATGACATATAAACAAGAAATTTACTTACTTGTAGATAACTAACCGTGAAAGCTGTGCTACTCTTGCTCCTAACCCAAGAGTTCCACACTTGACTGGATGGGATGTTGCTGGGTTTTAAAGCTAGTCTCTCAGCAGCTGTCTTCGTAGCACGTACTTTTGACACTAGCCTTGACTTCCTAGCCCTCCAGATATTACACATTTGCTTGAAAATAACATCTTTTTTCCATTCTTCTTGCAAGTCAAACCTCCCCTGCATCAAGTACAACAAGCAAAGGTCAAACATGTTTCATATCTGTTAAACAAAAAAAATAGTTGCATATAAATATATTCCTGAATTTCTTCCCACAATGTTTCTTTAGTCACTGCATCAAGTTTTCTCCAATCATCAAGTGTAACCGGAATCTGTTCACTCACAAGGACACCAAGAAAAGATGATAATGTTACTGAACCAGGTCCAACATGATCACCAAAGTCAGTGAAAGAAACTGAAACCTTTTCATTAGGATTTTCAGCCACTTTACGCATCTTTGTTGGTCCTCTTTTTCTTCTTTCTTTCACTCTTTCCTCTGGTACCTGACTTCCTTCATCAGTATTGCTAGGAATCGCATTATCAACACCATCTTCTTCCATATTGGCAGCTTCTTCCATTTTGGCAGCTTCTTCTTCATCGTCCTGCGGTTCCTGTCCAGTCAAGCAAGCTTCTCCTTCTATCTCAGAATCTTTTTTCTCATCTTCAGACATTGCTTTCTCAGTCTGATCAGCCTCCGGTGTTACATCTTCTTCATCATTACCCTTTTCTTCTTCCACAACTTCCGGTGTTACACTGTCAACCAAATCATCTTGCGGTTCTTCAACCACATTATCTTGCGGTGTCACATCTTCTACCGCATCAGCTTGAGCAGCCACTTTCTTGCTTCTAGTACTACTTCTCTTACCCAATTTCTTTGCTTTTCTTTTCTTATTCACCTTTAGTGTTGTTGCAGGAGCAACTGGTGGTGTAACATCTTCTACCTCCAAGCCTTGATTACGTCTACTACGACGAGAACCAACTTGACCTCCTCCTCTTGTCTTCGCCATTTCTGAAACTGAAAAATGAAGAACAGTTTCAATCAACATAAAATCGAAACCCAAAAATCATAACTGAAACCGATAATCAAAATTGAAACAAGAAATGTGCCAAACTTCGACATGCATGTTCACTAAATCTAAGAATCAAAACCCAAAATCAAAATCGATACCCAAAATCACAAAGTTCTGGATCAATGTTCACAAAACCCAATAATCGAAACCCAAAATCGAAACCCCAAATCACAGAACAAAGAAGCTACGATTGAATGAGAACATACCTATTGACGATTCGAGAGAGAGATTGTGAGAAATCGATATTAGAGACTGATAAATCAAGTGGACACAGTGAGAAATCGAGATTGAGACTGAGAAAGCGAGTGAGATCGAGAGAAATCGAGTGAGAGTTGCAGAATTTCACCTCAATTTCTCAAGAAATTGAGTGATATCACAAGAGAGAAGAAGTTTTTGATTTTTTTTTGCTGTAGGGAAAAAATGATAAAGGGATTTTTCGAGTTTTCTATTATGTTGCCTTAGCCAAAATTTCACATTTTTCCCTCTTAACATTTTCAATAGCGGGACATTAAACTTCAGAACCATAAAATTGGCCGCGTCAATTTCACATAATCCCGCTTAAATCATTTGTAGCGTTTACAATTTACAAAACACTATCTTTAAATCGTGATTAATTCAAACATGGCATAGACCTAAAAAGCGCTATCTTTTAATGCTATCAATACCCATATTTCCTGTAGTGTTAGATGTTTAAGCTTGAAATTGCATAGATCTCTTATGGATTAAGTTTCCTTAATGCTTAGTTAGCCAAAGGATTAATAATTTTGATATCAGGCATTTCCCATTGGGAGGTGTTTATGAAATGCTTGAACCAACTAATACCAGAGATCTATAGCTTTAACCCATGGCTTAAGAAGTTTTAGCTGTATTTTGACATTAATGAATTGGTTATTAATTCTTGCATGTATTATGTTTCATTGATATCTGCTCTAAGTTTCTTTGTATCTTTGATTGGATATTAAAATTAGGAAGTGGTATAGGCATGTTGATGTTTATCACGGGAGTGGAGCCACCTCACTTGGATGTTCATTGTCTAGAGATAGATTTTGTGAAGTTTTGTTAGACATCTAGGAGAGACCAAGCAGAATCACAGATCCATGAATCCCATCCTTAGGACCCTATTTCCCATTTGATTGTTACTCTGTTCTTGCTTGTTTTGTTTGTTTTGTTCTGTTATGTTTTGCTTATTGTTGCTGATACCAGTCGATCTCTTTGCCTCTATCATCTAGGTCGAGTGTTTACTTCTTTTAGTTATTCCCAGTTTGAGCTCGACCATATACGCTCAACCCTTCAGGTCGAGTGCTTTTCTCTGATTTGTCGTTTTCCTGCACCACTCGATCTCTTTACTCGATCATCTAGGTCGAGTGGTTTCCTTGCTCTGTTTTCCCTTGTAGCTCGATCACCCCACTCGAATGACAACTTGAGTGGGTCTTTTATCTATTTTTTTTATCATTTAGGTTTTTAGACATTCACCATTCAACGAGCTTGGCTTGACTTGAATTAATTGATCACATCCTTATTGCATAACACAGTCTTCCTGATTAGATTGACTTAGTATTCCCACCACTATAATATAATTGCATAACATGTCACACTTAGCATTTTTATTGTTGTTTGTGAAAGGAAAAACCTATCTATCAGCAAGTCAGATGAAGAGATCAAAGAGATAGGAAGGAAGTATAAATACAGAGCAACATAATGCCAGGTTATGTCCTACAGAGAGATTCATCAGCCGCCAAGTGATTGTACAAAGAAACCGCTTCGAAGGTAGAAGAAATATGTTTAAGGATTCAAAGCTTATAATCAAAGTAGATTAATTATGCTTGTCTTTATGTTTGCTTCCTGAAACAGAGAAAATTCAATAACCATATTCAATGTTCTTAACCTCTACATGTGAACAGGCAAGAATTATTTGGGGCTACTAGACATCAGTTGCAGAGAAGCTATATAGTTGTCAGAAATGATCTTCTTAACATCTTACTTAATGAGTGACTTCTCAGTTATCACAATTACAAATGGCAGATTCGAAAAATACCATCATAGAGTAAAGATGATACAAGCAGTGAATTAGAGGGTTAAAGGTTTATTACTATTTACTAAGGTTATTGTGAGAGTAAACAAAGGTTAATTGAGGTTATCTCTCTAGTCTTCATCTATATATATTGTCTAAGAGATACAGATTGTGTGGACATGTTGGCAAAGAGGAAAAATGTGATCATGAAAATATATTCACCACAAGTGTTTGACAAAATGATTAAGAAGGAGAAGGTAGTATTGCTCTTTACTGTTCAAAAAATGAGAGCTCTTGTTGAGCATGTTTCTAGAAGAAAGAGGAGAGCGAAGAAGCATACGAAATCAAGGAAGAACAACAAAGGCTGGAAGATAAAAACGTTCAAAAACGTTCAAAAACGTTTGTCTTTTTGCTGTGCATAATTCTGAAAATCAGAGCAGAGATTGGAAGGGAAAAAATAGTAGTAGAAGGCTAGCAACAACTGTATGCGGTTGGAGCAAAGATAAGACAGCCGTAAGGAACTTATGGCGTTTGATGTTTGCAAAGAAGATGAAGAGAGGCTATAGTGATCAACGGAGGAGGAAAAAGAAGAGAGTCTACAACAAGTTTACTAGCTTCAAATACATAGCCAGGGTCTTAGTAATGGAGAAACTACTTCGAATTCTGAAGAAAAATAAGTTCGAGGGTCATAAAATATGGACAGTGAGAGAATCAGAGAGGCTAACATGCTTTTGTCACATGAGGAATGATAAGAGGTTTTGACTCAGTATTCAATTCCTCAATATTATCATGTCATTGCAGTATGTGAGGTGTCAATCCAAATGGGTGTGATGCTAGCAATCAAGATGCAATCAGATATTCCTAAGTGAAGCCAAGTAGAAACAAAGATATCTAACAACCTAACAAACAGAATCAAAATGCAAAAAGTAAACTAAAGACCAGGCGCTGTCACACACGTCGAGTCAAGATATCGAGCTAAGCAAGAAAAGTAAACGAGAAAGCACTCGAACAGAGTGGTCGAGTCAAAATAGTCGAGCTAAGTAGAAAAAGAAAGAAAAAGAAAGCACTCGACCAGAGTGGTCAAGTGGTCAGGTTGAGCTAAGCAGAAAACGACAAAAATACAAAGAGCACTCGACCAAATGTATCGAGTGGTAGTGATTGAGTGCAAACTAATAGAACCCTATTTTGAAATTAAACAAGTACAGAGAGTAACAATCAAATGGGAAATAAGGTCCTAAGGATAAGATTCATGGATCTGTGATTCTCCTTGGTCTCTCCTAGATGCTTAACAAAACTTCACAGAAGCAATCTCTAGACAATGAACATCAAAGTAAGGTGGCTCCACTCCCGTGATAAACACCAACATGCCTATACTTCCTAATCTTAATACCCAATGAAAGATACAAAGAAACTTAGAGCAGATATCAATGAAACATAACACAGACAAGCATTAAGAACCATTTCATTAATATCAAAATACAACTAAAACCTCTTAAGCCATGGGTTAAAGCTACAGATCTCTGGTATTAGTTGGTTCACACATTTCATCAACACCTTCCGGTGGGAAATGCCTGAGATCAAAATTACCAATCCCTTGGCTAACTAAGCATTATGGCAACACCTTCTCAAGTGGACTAACAAAGAGGGTGATCCATTTGCACTCTTTTTCCTAGCCTTTGGTTTTGTCCCAATGGGTTTTCCAAAGGAAGGTTTTAATGAGGCAAATTGGGTCACTTATTCACCAAAGTCCATAAGAGAATTTATTCAAGCCCAAAGAAGATCTCTTGGCCCAAATAATGACTCCATCTTGTGGAGCTGAAGAGAAGAAGCTCGAGAGATATTTTTCATTTTTGGTTTTAAGGCTTTTTAGTTTATTTCAGCAATTAATATTGCTTAGATATTTTTATGCTTTTCTTTTGCTATTTAAGCAGGCCGAAATTATCAACAATGGCAATCAACTTTTCTTTTATCATTTTTGAGAGTGAATCTCTTCAGTTCATTGTGAACAAATCCTAGATTGGTGTGTAATAATATCCAATCTATTTCTTGTTTGTGTTTTGGTGTGTCATATCCGAAGGAATCTAGTTTGTCTCGTCCAAGTGTGTCATATCTTGGGAGGCTCCACGGTATATCAGAGGCAATTCCGCAACCTCTATGAGACCATTCAATCTATCCATCACCATCTTTGGGAAGGATCCCATCAAGTGGTATCAAACCCACTTTCGAGTTTGGTTTCTATCTTTAAATCATTTCTTTTTATTCTATTCTTTTCCATCTCTTGTCTATCTTTTATTGCTATAGATCATTCGATCTCTTAAAAAAAATAAAATTCCCTCAAAAGGGTGACTGATCAACTTCGGACTGATCAAGTACCTTGTTAGTTACGTTTTTCATTCAAAAAAAAAAAATCGCTCGTTGCTGGGAAAAACATGAAACCTTTGTTCTTCATTTGATCTATTATTTTCCAGTTTTTCGTCTATCCAATCTCTTTTATTTGGTGGGAAACACAAAAAAACAATTCTTTGCTATCTATCTCAATTCTTTTTCGTGGAGTGTTGGAATTACCATCGATTTGGCTGGTGATGTTCTATATGAACCATTGAGAATTCACTGAGAAAGAGTTCTTGAGAGATTAGAGTGAAACACTTGTGAGATTAAGAGAGAAACACGTATAAAAAAAGAAAAAGAGTGAAACACTTGTGAGAAATTTTTTGTTGTTTTACTGCTAACCCTTTATTTTGCAGGAAATTCAAAATGTCTAATGATGGAGATCAATCAGATAATAGTAGCAGGGGACGTGCAACTAAGAAGCTGGAGATGCAAGCTTTATTGGGAGAGATGAGGCGTTTGTTGAAAAAGGAGTTGGAACCTGTCCATACAAGGTTAGACAATATGGAAACTTCAATTCAACAAGTGCAGCAGGATAAAACTCAGCAAAGGCAACAACGAAATCATGGTGATAGAGGAAGAAGAGTTCAAACTCATCATGAAAGAAGTGAAGAGGAGTTGGATTATTACAGCTGAGGCAGCCATGCTTAAGTTCAAAGTCGGAGAATACCGAGATGTGACCAAGAAGCAAGGAGACAAGATGAAAATAATCTCAGTGGTCTTAAGTTGAAGATACCACCCTTTCATGGGAAGAATGATCCATATGCTTATTTGGAGTGAGAGAAGAAGATAGAGCTTGTGTTTGATTGTCAAACCTATCCGGATCACAAGAAGGTTCAAGTGCCAGAAACCAAATTTTATGATTATGCTTTCAACTGGTGGGATCAACTTGTGACTAGTAGGAGGCGCAACAGAGAGCCTCAAGTTGATACTTGGGAAGAAATGAAGAATTTGATGAGAAAAAGATTTGTTCCAAGTCATTTTCACCGAGAGTTACATCAGAAGCTTAGGAGGGTGCCTCAAGGTTCTAATAGTGTAGAGGATTATTTTTAGGAAATGGAAACTTTAATGATTAAAGCAGACATTGAAGAAGATACCAAAGCAACTATGGCAAGGTTTTTTGGAGGATTAGCTCGTGACATTCAAGACAGAATGGAGTTGCAAACATGTGATAGCATAGAAGAAATGGTTCATAAAGCTGTTTTGGTGGAACAACAAATCAAGAGGAAAGGCAATTTGATCGTAGGGCTATGCATGATGGTTACACCAATAGGTATTTGTTTGACTTCAAGGGAAGAAAAACAATATTTGCTCCGTTAACACCACAAGAAGTCTATCAAGATCAGATCCATATGAAACAACAAGGCGAAGCAACTATGAGTGAATCCCTAAACACTTCACCACAAACAAAGAAGAGAGTTTGAGAAAAACCAAGAAAAAGGCCTGTGAGAGTAAACCCGTGAGGCAATCATACTTCTTAGTGAGCTCTAATGTGGTTAAGAGAGCTATTTTCTCTAAACAACCCATTCTTTTGTTTGTTTACAAGGAAGTTCTTATTAACCTCAAACCGGATTTGCCGATTAAGATTACTTCTCTTTTGCAAGATTTTGAAGAAGTTTTCCCTGAGGAGAACCCTAAAGGACTGCCGCCTATTCATGGGATTGAGCACCAAATAGATTTTGTTTCAGGAGCTTCACTTCCAAACAGACCAGCCTACAGAACCAATCCGGTTGAAACCAAGGAATTACAAAAGCAAGTGACTGAACTCATGGACAAAGGATACATCCGAGAGAGCGTGAGTCCTTGTGCAGTACCACTATTACTCGTGCCTAAGAAGAATGGAACATGGAGAATATGCATTGACTACCGAGCCATCAATAACATCACTGTAAAGTGTCGCCATCCTATTCCTCGTTTAGATGATATGTTAGATAAGTTGCATGGATCTAGTGTCTTTTCAAAGATAGATCTTAAGAGTGGCTATCATCAGATTATGATGAAAGAAAGAGATGAGTGGAAAACTGCATTCAAAACTAAACATGGCTTGTATGAGTGGTTAGTTATGCCTTTTGGATTAACCAATGCACCTAGTACTTTCATGAGATTGATGAACCATGTTCTGAGAAATTTTATAGGGTTGTTTGTTGTAGTCTACTTTGATGACATCTTAATCTACACCAAGAATTTAGATGAGCATGTTAAGCATCTAGAGGAAGTTTTGAATGTTCTTAGGAAAGAAAAACTGTATGCCAATCTGAAGAAATGCACTTTTTGCTCGGATAACATTGTATTTCTAGGCTTTGTCATAAGTGCAGATGGCATCCAAGATGATGAAGAGAAAGTGAGGGCTATTTGTGAGTGGCCAAGTCCAAGTACCGTGAGTGAAGTGAGGAGTTTTCATGGACTTGCCAGATTCTATAGGAGATTCGTGAAGGATTTCAGTACCATTACTGCTCCCCTCATTGAAGTGATCAAGAAGAGTGTGGGATTCAAATGGGAACAAGCAAAAGAAAAAGCTTTCCAAACGCTAAAAGAGAAACTTACTAATGCACAACTCTTATCTTTACCAGATTTTATAAAAACTTTTGAAATTGAGTGTGATGCATCTGATGTAGGTATTGGAGCTGTTTTGATGCAAGAAAAGAAGCCCATTGCCATTTTCAGTGAGAAACTAGGAGGAGCCACGATGAACAATCCAACCTATGACAAGGAGTTATATGCTTTAGTGAGAGCTCTACAAATGTGGCAGCACCACTTGTGGCCAAAGGAGTTTGTCATTCATACTGACCACGAGTCCTTGAAGCATTTAAAAGGTCAGCAAAAGCTCAACAAGAGATATGCCAGGTGGGTAGAGTTTATTGAGACTTTTCCATATGTGATCAAATACAAACAAGGTAAAGAAAATGTGGTTGCAGATGCCTTATCTCGAAGGTATGTTTTGATTACTACTTTGGAAGCTAAACTGTTAGGATTTGAGCAACTTAAGAATCTTTATGAGACTGATGCTGAGTTTCAAGAGATTTACAAGTCTTGTGCTAAATTCGCTTTTGGGAAGTATTTCAGACATGAAGGATTTTTATTCTTTGAAAATCGTTTGTGTGTACCTAATTGCTCTTTGAAAGATTTGGTAGTCAGAGAAGTACATGGAGGAGGCTTAATGGGACATTTCGGAATTTCTAAGACTCTCTATGTGATGCAAAAGTATTTCTATTGGCCCCATATGAAGAGAGACGTAGAGAGAGTCTGTGGGAGATGTGTCACATCCAAACAAGCCAAGTCTAAGGTACATTCCCAAGGTTTCTACACTTCTTTACCGATCCCTACTCAGCCCTGGAACATATCTATGGATGTTGTGCTTGGATTGCCTAGAACTAGGACTGGAAAGGATTCAATCTTTGTTGTTGTTGATAGGTTTTCTAAAATGGCACATTTCATTGCTTGTCATAAAACCGATGATGCTTCTCATGTAGCTCAGTTGTTCTTTAAAGAGATCGTTCGTATTCATGGCATGCCTAACACTATTGTTAGTGATATGGATACCAAGTTCTTGAGTTATTTTTGGAAAACGCTTTGGTCTAAGCTAGGAACTAAGTTGTTATTTTCAACTACTTGTCATCCTCAAACTGATGGACAAACTGAAGTTGTTAATAGAAAGTTGTCTACTTTGTTACATGCCCTGATTAAAAAGAACTTGAAAACTTGGGAAGATTGTTTGCCACATGTTGAGTTTGCATATAATCGCTCAATGCATTCAGCCATAAAGTTTTCTCCATTTGAAATTGTTTATGGATTCAACCCTATCGCCTTTGGATCTAACCCTTTACCTTTGAGTGAAAGAACAAGCATAGATTGGAAAAAGAAAGCTGAACTTGTTAAACAGATCCATGAGAAAGCTCAGAAGAGCATAGAAGAGAAAACCAAGTTGTACGAGAAATATGCCAACAAGGGCCGGCATAAAAAGATCTTTGAGGAAGGAGACCAGGTGTGGATACATCTGAGGAAAGAAATATTTCCAGCTGAGGGAGTCCAAACTTCAACCAAGAGTTGATGGTCCATTCAGAGTTACAAAGAGGATAAATGACAATGCTTACCAGCTTGATCTACAAGGTAAGTACAATGTGAGTTCCAGTTTTAATGTTGCTGACTTAATTCCCTTTGTTGCAGATGAGCAAGATTTGAGGACAAATCCTTTTCAAGAAGAGGGGGATGATGTGATCATGGAGAACAATCCAATGCAGCTTGAACCTGAGGAGAGCATACATGGAGTTGAGGATTTATTGGTTGTACCAAGTGGACCTTTGACAAGAGCAAGAGCTAAGGCATTCCAGAATTTAATCAATGAACTACTCACTCAAGTGCAAGATCGTCAAGCATCTAAAGATCAGACGAACTCAAGTATATATCAGAATATGTTGATGGCAGCACCTTCTCAAGTAGGCTAACAAAGAGGGTGATCCATTTGTACTCTTTTTCCTACCCTTTAGTTTTGTCCCAATGGATTTTCCAAATGAAGGTTTTAATGAGGAAAATTGAGTCACTTATTCACCAAAGTCCATAAGAGAATTTATTCAAGCCCAAAGAAGATCTCTTGGCCCAAATAATGACTCCATCTCGTGGAGCTGAAGAGAAGAAGCTTAAGAGATATTTTTCATTTTTGGTTTTAAGTCTTTTTAGTTTATTTCAGCAATTAATATTGCTTAGATATTTTTATACTTTTCTTTTGCTATTTAAGCAGGCCGAAGCTATCAACAATGGCAATAAACTTTTCTTTTATCGTTTTTGAGAGTGAATCTCTTCAGTTTATTATGAACAAATCCTAGATTGGTGTGTAATATCCAATCTGTTTCGGTGTGTCATATCCGAAGGAATCAAGTGTGTCATATCTTGGGAGGATCCACGGTATATCAGAGGCAATTCCCCAACATCTGTTAAACCATTCAATCCATCCATCTATCCATCACCATCTGGAAAGCTAGCTATCCTTGGGAAGGATCCCATCAAGAAGAGATCTATACAATTGCAAGCTTAAACATCCAAGGAGACCAAAAATCCTACATAGATCTAACCCATCCTTAAGAACCCTAATTCAACTACTCAGATCTGGAAATCATGCTCAAGAACACAAACCCAGAAATCTCTAAAAAATGACATATGATGTAGATGATGATGAGATGAACAATATTGTAGAAGAAAATAAATGCAAAAACTCAATAAATCAGAAGAGATATGAGTTCCAAATTCAGGAAAATGAAGAACAAGAGAGAGAAAACTAAGAGGCAGAAAAACTAGGGCTTAGGTAGTATACCCTGCTAATAAAACATCAAGGGTATTTATATAAGGGTATGGAAGCCCTAAAAACATAAAAAGATAAAATAACTAATCAGGAGGAAGGAAGGGAAAATCCACTCGAGCACATGGCTCGAGGGCATGTGGTCGATTACTTCAACTCTGTCCACTTGATCTCCTACTCGAGTGCATGTGGTCTTGTACTTGGTCTTTTGTCTTTATCCTCAGCTACTCGAGTATCTTGGTCGAGTGTATGGTCGAGTGGTTCTCTTGATGTCCTGCTCGAGCTCCAGGGTCGAGTGCATAGTCGAGTGGGAACCAAGCAATGCAAAGTCAACTCCAGAGCTCCATAAATACCTAATATCAGCTCTAATATGCACAATGTACGCAATGATTACGTACAAACTCCTAAGTACTCTAAGATGATGAATATAACAAATAATGGTATGAACAAGGGATTAAACAATGCTAAAGTGATGCTAAATGGATGCTTAAAACATGTAAAATACAGAGTTATCAAGGAACATAAGCACTTACCAAGTGGCTGAAGTTACCTATGAAGAAGATAAAGGAAAAAGTGAAGGAAATAAAGAGTCTCGTGTTGTTTGTAGCTTAAGGGAACAACCATATTCATCAAATGATCATTGGTATGCTGATAGCGGGAGTCGAAAAAGCTAAGGAAAAAATGTCTGGGACTGGCGGAAAGAGACACAAGTTCTAGCATAAGCACAAGAAGAATGTAGTTATGGTCTTATCTTTTCACCCGAAAAGAGTTCTTATTGAATAGGTTATTAGAGTGAAGAAGAGGAGAAGGCCGAAGCTTAAGAGAGAATTTACTAAGCCCAACTGTGCCGTATGTGTTAAACTGTTATGGCGATTGATAACCACAAAGAAAGACCAGTTCCTGAAGAGACTTATGTTTAGAAAGAAACATAGCAAAAGGAAGAGAAAAAATGTTGAGTACAAACATCATGCGTGGGAAACAGTGTTTGTAGTTGAGGTGGCAGTGTTTCGTTAAGGAATTCAAGTGAAGCAGGGAAAGCTAACAGGTAATAGCATTATCTCTCTCTGTCCTATGAATGACCTCAGGGATATGTTTGTGCCTGAAAGTAAAAAAATCAAGATTAGGGGTTGCAAGTGCCTTCCTCAGTATTTGGAGAAAGAATTAGTCAAAGAGTTTATTCAGGTGGCATACTTCGAGAGGTGTTATCAAGGGCTTTTATCATTTGGTAAAGGGGTCGCCATTGCTTCTGAGACTATGAGCACCAAACTTGTTCATGGAAAGACATTGGAGAAAGTGAGCTTGGCAAGTATTAATCGAGAAAGAGAAATAATGCTGATTTGGGTGGGTTTCCTTAATGTTTACGGAACAACTATGGCTGGAATATGTGGAAAGAAGAATGGCTTGGCTTGGGATGATTTTCCTATTTATAAAGGCTTGGGGAACAATCATGAGCATGCCAATGGAGGTGCAAGGCGAAAGACTAGGCAGAGAGTATTTCCAAGATCATTGACAGCACTAAGTTGAAGCTTAAATCTCAGCTGAAAGAGCACACAAGGCCATACTACACAAAGAGGTGAATGCAGATACAAAGTTCTTTTCTGATCCTCACATTGAGGATAAGGTGAATTTTGGACGGCGGGGTAATGATACAAGCAGTGAATTTGAGGGTTAAAGGTTTATTACTATTTACTAAGGTTGCAATTTAACTAAGGTTATTGAGAGTAAACCATGATTAATTGAGGTTATTGTCTAAGAGACCTAGAGAGGATTATCGAGTATTTTGGTGAGTCTTAGGGGGAGTGGGAGGAGCTTCGTTAACAAAATCCTCAGGTCCTTTGTACTTCTGGTTTTGATAATCTATAAAACTCCATTTCCATTTGCTACACGTATTAAAAGACAATTAAGAGTAGTATTTAAGTTCATACCAATCAGTGGATTATTCATAGTAAGCAAGCTGTAACTTTCCAAATTTGCAACCACCAGGCTTACAAATGGATGCTCTGAAGCTGAAACAATAAGAAGACAGAGAAGATGATAAAGAGTCTAGTAAAAATCATTTCCATACTGCAAAACTCTTACTAATCAAATAACTCTCAATTTCAATCTACCTAGGCATCATCAAGTACCAATTCAACTGGGTAAAGAACTCAACATATATTTAACAAAAAATAGAGTGTTTTGAGACAGACTTCAGTTTCGCCTGAGGGTCTTCTTTCTACAAGTTGCTACATCATAAGGAGAAAGAACAAAGTAGAGATATTGTTACTTACGCGTGCATCATCAGAGTAATGTTGTCTCTTTTGAGTAAAATCCTTTGATATGATCCTAGATGAGGATCAAGTCCTTGAATGCTCTCTAAGAGGTTGTGATGGTCGGTGATGAGATGAGTGATGCGAAAGAGATGAAAAGATGTGACACAACGAGTAGGATCCGATGGGTGTTGGGGATTGATGTGAAACTTCCAAAGGGAATGGTGAACCTTTAGACTTTCAGACTTGTTCTGTACGTGGGTGAAGACCCTAGACGTGATGAACAAGAGGTGGATCGTAGTGAAACTTCTTAGGAGTTGTGACAGACTCTAAGGGGGGTTTATTCAATTATGATTTAGGTAGAGTTTTAATGACTATAAGTATTTGAGAATTTTGTTAACTCTTTACATACTCTAGGAATCTTCTAAAATATTTTTTCAAAGTTTTTCCATATTCTCACAGATTTTAAAATATACTATTGTAGAGTTTTGTTAACTTGTAATTACTTATGATATTATCTTACCTTTTATTAATATGAAATAATAACAAAATCTTTTCTCTGTTTCAGTTTATATAAAGAACGATATCATCGTTCTCCTATTAAAATAAAAAATATTTCATCGTCAAGTGATCAGTTCTCAAATATTCTTCTTCAAGTTCTGGTGAAGATAAGCCATTGAAGATGAGAAGAATGAACACTCTGCTTTTATGTATAAACCTGAAAGTAGAAAAGAAAGAAAAATTCTACACATTTCTCTGTAACCTGGTGAAGATAAGCCATTGAAGAGCTCGGCTTTACCAGATATCTTACATAGCTAGAACTTCTTTCATGTTCGGTAATACTCTGTTGAATTGAATTATTTATAAAAATAGGTATAACTTTGAAAGTAATTGAAAATATCATGTCAACCTCTAGTATTTTTAAAGAGTTTCTATATGAACAAAAAACAATCAACTCAATTAACCAATAATACTAGATTTTAATCTAATGATAAAGTCACTTAAATTCATTTTATTTGAATAACACATGACTTTGATTGAGTTTTTTTAATCTTGAACTAATAACTCATGACTTTAAATGATTGTAAACAAAATTTTAAAACTACCAAAACCAATAACACAATACTTTAATAGAGTTTTGGAAATTCCAGATTGAATAACAGTAAACTCTCTAAAACTTTTAACTCTTTGAAAATCATAAAACCAATAAACCCCTCTAAGACTATCGAGCTTGCTTTGGTGAGGATGAAGATCCGATCACTATAAGCAAGGAATGATCAAACAGGTTCCGAGAGTTTTGAGAATATGAAAAGAGTTTGATAACTTAGAAATGAAGCCTTACATGAGTTTAAATCACCAAATGAGTAAAGGAAAAATCTCGAAAATAACATAGCATTAAAACAAAGTTTGAACATAAAAATGACTCTTCAAGTCTTCATATTTTCGGCTGAATCTTCTTGTACTTGGGCTTTTTTATTTGGTGATAAGAGATAGAAGTGGGCTTAGGTTTTTTCAAGAGGCTGATGAATGAGTGATATGGCTTACCTCATTAAAAACCTTATTTGGAAAACCCAAATGGGACAAAACCAAATGAAGGGAAAAAGAGTGTAAGTCATATCACCTCTCTTGATAAATGTTTAGGTGGCTTGGATCACAACCAGTGTAGCTGGATTAGCACACACTAAACTGCCCGGAATGGTGTTGAGAAGATGTTGCAAAGTGGTCTTGAGCTTCTCTTATTTAGACCGAGTGATAGGACCCGGAGAAATGCATAAGTCTTCAGTTCCTTGTAGCTCCGGTCCAAGCTGCTTCCTTTGCTCCTCATTGTCGTCTCCATGTTGCATTGGTTCCTCCTCCTTGCTAGCCGTACTCTCATCATCCTCTCCCTCTTGAAAAGGATTTGACCTCAAATCTGTTTCTTCTGCAAAATAAGGAACCAAATGAGTAATATTAAAACTTGAACTTACATGGTACTTACCTTGGAGATCAAGCTGGTAGGCGTTGTTGTTGATTTTCTTGATGATTTCGAATGGACCATCAATCCTGGGCATAAGCTTGGATTTTCTCTCATTAGGGAACCTTTCTTTTCTCAAATGAACCCAAACCAAGTCCCCTTCTTTAAATTCCATAAACTCCCGGCCTTTGTTTGCATGCTTAGCGTACAAGTTGGTCTTGTGCTCTATGTTGTTTCGAGCCTTCTCATGGATCTGTTTCACAAGCTCAGCCTTTTTCTTACCATCAAGACTTATCCTTTCATTCACGGGTAAAGGCATTAGATCCAAAGGTGAGATGGAATTGAACCCATAAACAATTTCAAATGGTGAATACTTAGATGCGGAATGTCTAGCATGATTGTAAGCAAATTCAACATGAGGTAGACATTCTTCCCAAGTCCTAAGGTTCTTTTTAATTATAGCACGCAACAAGGTGGATAAGGTTCTATTGACTACTTCGGTTTGGCCATCGGATTGTGGGTGACATGTGGTGGAGAAACAAAGCTTGGTTCCTAGCTTAGACAAAAGGGTTTTCCAAAAATAACTAAGAAATTTGATATCCCTATCCGATACAATAGTTATAGGCATTCCATGCAACCTAACAACTTCTTTAAAGAACAACCCAGCTATATTAATAGCATCATCGGTTTTATGGCAAGGTATGAAGTGAGCCATTTTAGAGAATCTATCAACTACCACAAATACCAAATCCTTTCCAGTCTTAGTCCTAGGTAATCCAACTACAAAGTCCATGGACAAGTCATGCCAAGGATGCAAGGGAATAGGAAGAGGGGTATACAAACCGTGATTTTGGATTGTCGATTTAGCTTGCTTACACGTTATACATCTTTGACAACATTTCTCAACGTCACTTTGCATGTGCGGCCAAAAGAAGTGCTCACGTAACACGCTTGACGTCTTTGCCACACCAAAATGTCCCATGAGACCACCTGCATGAGCTTCTTGGACAAACAAATCTCGCAAGGAGGAGATAGGTACACATAGGCGATTATCATAGAACAAAAATCCATCACTCCTAAAATATTTTCCAACACCAAATTTTTCACAAGCAGCATAGGTTTCCTTGAAGTCAACATCACTGTCATATAGTTCTTTGATTTGTTCAAATCCTAATAACTTAACATCAAGAGAATTCAAAAGAACGTACCTCCGAGAAAGAGCATAGGCTACTACATTCTCCTTACCTTTCTTGTACTTAATGACGTACGGAAATGTCTCAATGAATTCAACCCACTTGGCGTGTCTCTTGTTCAGTTTTTGTTGTCCCTTGAGATGCTTGAGTGATTCGTGGTCAGTGTGTATGACAAACTCTTTGGGCCAAAGGTAGTGTTGCCATGTTTGTAGAGCTCGGACGAGTGCATAAAGCTCTTTATCATATGTAGGGTAATTGAGTGTGGCGCCTCCAAGCTTTTCACTAAAATAAACTATGGGCTTCATCTCCTGCATAAGAACAGTACCAATACCAATTCCTGAGGCATCACATTCAATTTCAAAGTTTTTATTGAAGTTAGGAAGAGATAAAACCGGGGCAGTTGTTAGCTTCTCTTTCAAGGTTTGAAATGCATTCTCTTGAGCTTGTTCCCACTTGAATCCGACATTCATCTTGATAACCTCCGTGAGTGGAGCGGCTAAAGTGCTGAAGTTTTTAACAAACCTCCTATAGAAACCGGCTAAACAAGGTTATCCGTTCCAAAAGTACATTTATTAAGATTAGCGTACAAGGTTTCCTTCCTAAGCACTTCTAAAACTTTTCTAAGATGCTCCACATGTTCATCTAAGCTTCGGCTATAGATTAAAATGTCATCAAAATATACCACCACAAAACGACCTATAAATGATCTAAGAACGTGGTTCATTAGTCTCATGAAAGTACTAGGTGCGTTTGTTAAACCAAAAGGCATGACTAACCATTCATAAAGACAATGCTTAGTTTTAAATGCCATTTTCCATTCATCCCCTTCTTGCATTCTAATTTGATGGTATCCACTTTTAAGATCTACCTTAGAAAAGATGCTAGAACGATGCAATTCATCAAGCATATCATCTAACCTAGGTATGAGATGTCGATACTTTACAGTGATATTGTTGATAGCACGACAATCGACACACATCCTCCAGCTACCATCTTTCTTCGGAACAAGCAAAACGGGTACGGCATAAGGACTCATGCTTTCGCGGATATGTCCTTTTTCCATGAGCTCGGTGACTTGTTGTTGAAGTTCCTTAGTTTCTAGAGGGTTGGTTCTGTAGGCTGGTTTGTTGGGAAGAGACGCTCTGGGTATGAAATCGATTTGGTGTTCAATGCCACAGATTGGCGGCAAACCTTGGGGAGGTTCTCCCGGGAAAACATCTTGGAACTCCTGTAAAAGAAACTAAATTTTGCTAGGAATTTCCTGCACAGTTTGGTTAATATTAAAGCATTCTTTAAACACAAAAAGGAGGGATGAGGAATAACTCCCTTCTCGAGGCGTGATCATAAGGTTGGCCTGCTCTTTGAGCTTGGCTTCGGAAGTGGGTTTACCTTTCTTCAAGGCCATTTGATCTAGATGAACTTCTTGAGGAGTTAAAGGTACAAGGATCTTCTTTCTGCCCTTAAACTCAAATGAATATCTGATGTGATCATGCCAAGCACAATGAAGGAGAAGCTTGAACCGGAGCAGCTTGTAGCCGAGGAAGCTAAGAAGAAATGGATTAGCTCAACAACAACGTTTGATCCGGAAATATTAAGATGATCACTTCAACAATTCAAGACAACTTTGTCAACATCTTCTTAACACCATCTCGGGCAGTTTAGTGTGTGCTAATCCAGCTACACAGGTTGTGATCCAAGCCACCTAAACATTTATCAAGAGAGGTGATATGACTTACACTCTTTTTCCCTTCATTTGGTTTTGTCCCTTTGGGGTTTCCAAAAAAATTTTTTTAAAAAAAAATAAAAACTCACCTCATCAGCCTCTTGATAAAGCCTAAGCCCACCTCTATCTCTTATTCAAGAGAAGCGTTCAACAAGAAGATTCAGCCAAAATATTGAAAGACTTGAAGAGTTTTTTTTTTTTACTTTGTTTTTAATGTTATGTCATTTTCGAGATTCTCTCCTTTACTCTTTGGCTGATTTAAACTCTTGTAATGCTTCATTTGTGATTCATCAAACATCTTTTCACATTCCCAAACTCTCTGAATCTTGTTTGATCACTCCTTGATTATTGTGATCGGATCTTCATCCTCACCCAAAGCAAGTTCGATAGTCTTAGGGTCTTTCACAACTCCTAGGAAGTTTCACTTCGATCCACCCCTTATTCACCACGTCCAAGGTCTTCACCCACGTACAGAGCAAGTCTGAAAGTCCAAAGGTTCACCATCTCCTTTGGAAGTTTCGCAACAATTCCCCAAGACTCACCGGATCCTACTCGTTGTTCTTCACCTTTCATCTCTTCCGCATCACTCACCTTGTCACCGATCATCACAACCTCTTGGAGAGCATTCAGGGACTTGATCCTCATCTAGGATCATATCAATATCTGTTGGTAAATCCATCATGCATTACTTTCCGATCAGATTGCCAAGGTCTTCCAAGCAAGATATGTCCAGCATCCATTGGTAAAATATCACATAAGACCTCATCTTCATATTTCCCTATAGACAAAGGAACTATGACCTGGTTCTTGACTTCCAATTCTCCCTCATCATTAAGCCATTGCAACTTATAAGGCTTAGCTCTCTTAGTGATTGTGAGTCCAAGCTTATCAACCATAGACTGGCTGGCAACGTTGGTACAGCTACCACCATCAATCACTAGGCTGCAAACTTTGTTTTGAACAAGGCAACGAGTGTGGAAGAGGTTTTCTCTTTGCTCATTTTTCTCGGCCTGAGTGTGTAAGTTAAGGGTTCTTCTAGTGACCAAAAGTTGTCCGAACTCCAGCATTCTAAGTGGTTCCTGTAAAGGTTCATCCTCTGAACGGTCATCTGCCGACTCTACCTCTCCACTAGCCAGAATAACGATGGTTCTCTTATTGGTACAAGCAGTAGAGTAATGACCAAAACCCTTACACATAAAACACTGAATTTCTCTAGCTTTGGTGCTTGAACCTCGATCAATTCCCTTGAGTGGAGACTCGTCTATCTTGGGTTTGGTAAGCGGTTTGTAATCCTTAGGCTTGTAATCCTTGCTGAACTTAGTAGAGTTGTATCCGGTCCTAGAGCTCTTCCTCTTAAGTTGTTTTTCAAACATGATAGCTTTGTGGAGAAGCTCTTCTAGCTCGACATAATGATGTGCCTCCAGTTTTTCAATAATATCTTTGTCAAGACCTCCTATGAATCTGGCCATAGTAGCTTCATTTTCTTCTTGAATGTCGGCTCTAAATAACAAGGTTTCCATTTCTTTGAAATAATCTTCAACGGATCTACTTCCTTGAGACAAATTCCGAAGCTTAAGGTGAAGCTCTCTGTGGTAATGACTAGGTACGAACCTCTTCCTCATAATGATCTTTAGTTGGGTCCAAGTCTCAACCAGTATATCTCCAGCCCTTCCTCTAGACGTCACTAACTGATCCCACCAGCTTAGACCATAATCCTTGAATGCGGTTGGGGCGATTCTGACCTTAGTCCCCTGAGTAAACTCTCGGAAATCAAAGATAATTTCAACCCTCTTTTCCCACTCAAGATATTCTTCAGGGTTACTGGTTCCATGGAAAAACGGAATTTCTATCTTCACACCGGCTAAAGGATCTTGAGTAATGGGTTGGTTATTTCTAGCGGTTTGGTCTTCTCTTGGCTGTCTTCTTCGAGAACGATTTGATCGAGAAGTCTGACTATAGTAGTGCTCAGCATCAGAACGTCGTAGGTTCCTCCCAAGTTGTTTTTCCATAACAGGTTGCTGATGTTCTCGGAGTCGGTTGTTGATGGACCTTTCTAAATCGGCTTTCATAGTGGCCATACTCTCAACCATCATAGCTTTGAAGGAGTCCATAAGTTGCTTGTTGGAGTTGGCAGACTCTTGTTCATCATGGCTGGTTCCCGCCATGGTACCTGTTCAGATCTCAACAAGTAAACGAGTAAAAATGCTCAAACACAACAAGGAAAAACTCGGCAAGACCCTAAACGACAGCTTGACCTGATCAAACAGAATAAAATATCAAATCACGTTCAACAATTCCAGAGACAATTTTAACAAATACTAGAATCAATCTAGGTTTCAATGCAACAGATTTCACGATTTTAGGATTAACCAATGATTTTAAACAATTCTAGCAAGTTAACACAAAAATAACTTTTCAAATTCCGATAACCTCTAGTTGTGACTGTTCGAGAAATCAACCTCAAAAATTTATCAAAACATGTTCAAAAATTCTAGAATCAATTTTAACAAATACTAGACTCGTTTTTGAAGCAGATTCAACAGATCTCACGATTTTATCAGACAAAATGAATTTATGAAAATTCCAACAGTCAGCAGACACAACAGATCGGAATGTAAAGAGGTGAAATAGATCGGAAAAGATACAACCTGGCGTGGAGTCAGCTCTGATACCACTTGATATGATCCTAGATGAGGATCAAGTCCCTGAATGCTCTCCAAGAGGTTGTGATGGTCGGTGATGAGATGAGTGATGCGGAAGAGATGAAAAGATGTGACACAACTTTTTGGGGATTGATGCGAAACTTCCAAAGGGAATGGTGAACCTTTAGACTTTCAGACTTGTTCTGTACGTGGGTGAAGACCCTAGACGTGATGAACAAGAGGTGGATCGTAGTGAAACTTCTTAGGAGTTGTGACAGACTCTAAGACTATCGAGCTTGCTTTGGTGAGGATGAAGATCCGATCACTATAAGCAAGGAATGATCAAACAGGTTCCGAGAGTTTTGAGAATATGAAAAGAGTTTGATGACTTAGAAATGAAGCCTTACATGAGTTTAAATCACCAAATGAGTAAAGGAAAAATCTCGAAAATAACATAGCATTAAAACAAAGTTTGAACATAAAAATGACTCTTCAAGTCTTCATATTTTCGGCTGAATCTTCTTGTACCTGGGCTTCTTTATTTGGTGATAAGAGATAGAAGTGGGCTTAGGCTTTATCAAGAGGCTGATGAGTGAGTGATATGGCTTATCTCATTAAAAACCTTATTTGGAAAACCCAAATGGGACAAAACCAAATGAAGGGAAAAAGAGTGTAAGTCATATCACCTCTCCTGATATGATCCTAGGTGAGGATCAAGTCCCTGAATGCTACTCCAAGAGGTTGTGAGGATTGGTGACAAGGTGAGTGATGCGGAAGAGATGAAAGGTGAAGAACTAGGAAGGGATCCGATGAGTTTGGGGGGGTTGATGCGAAACTTCCAAAGGAGATGGAGATCCTCTGGACTTTCAGACTTGCTCTGGACGTGGGTGAAGACCCTAGACGAGGTGAACAAGGGGTGGATCGAGATGAAACTTCCTAGGAGTGTGAAAGATCCTAAGACTTTCGACTTACTTGGTGTGAAGGATGAAGATCCGAACACTTTAAGCAAGGATGAACAAACAAATTTCAGAGAGTTTTAGAAGTTGAAAAGATGTTTGATAAATCACAAATGAAGCCTTACATGAGTTTAAATCCACAAGAGAGTAAAGGAGAAATCTCGAAAATTACAAGCATTAAAACCCAAAGTTGACAAGAAAATAACTCTTCATGTTCTTCAAGATTTCGGCTGAACTCTTGTTGGACTTGGGCTGTGCTTCACTTGGATAGTAGATAGAAATGGGCTTAAGCTTTATCAAGAGGCTGATGAGTGAGTGATATGGCTTACCTCATTAAAAACCTTATTTGGAAAACCCATTGGGACAAAACCAAATGAAGGGAAAAAGAGTATAAGTCATATCACCTCTCTTGATAAATGTTTAGGTGGCTTGTATCACAACCAATGTGGCTGGATTAGCACACACCAAACTGCCCGAGATGATGTTGAGGAGATGTTGCAAAGTGGTCTTGAGCTTCTTTTGTTTAGACCGAGTGATAGGACCCGGAGAAATGCATAAATCTTTTGCTCCTTGTAGCTCCGGTTCAAGCTGCTGCCTTTGCTCCTCTTTGGCGTCTCCATGTTGCATAGGTTCCTCTTCCTTGCTGGCCATAATCATATCATCCTCTCCCTCTTGAAAAGGATTTGACCTCAAATCTGTTTCTTCTGCAAAATAAGGAACCAAATCAGTAATATTAAAACTCGAACTCACGTTGTACTTACCTTGGAGATCAAGCTGGTAGGCGTTGTCGTTGATCTTCTTGATGATTTCGAATGGACCATCAATCCTGGGCATAAGCTTGGATTTTCTCTCGTTAGGGAACCGTTCTTTCCTCAAATGAACCAACACCAAGTCCCTTCTTTAAACTCCATAAACTTTCGCCCTTGTTTGCATGCTTAGCGCACAACTTGGTCTTGTGCTCTATGTTGTTCCGAGCCTTCTCATGGATCTGTTTCACAAGCTCAGCCTTTTTCTTACCATCAAGACTTATCCTTTCATTCACGGGTAAAGGCATTAGATCCAAAGGTGAGATGGGATTGAACCCATAAACAATTTCAGAAGGTGAATACTTAGATGCGAATGTCTAGCATGATTATAAGCAAATTCAACATGAGGCAGACATTCTTCCCAAGTCCTAAGGTTCTTTTTAATTATAGCACGCAACAGAGTGGATAAGGTTCTATTGACTACTTCGGTTTGGCCATCGGATTGTGGGTGACATGTGGTGGAGAAACAAAGCTTGGTTCCTAGCTTAGACCAAAGGGTTTTCCAAAAATAACTAAGAAATTTGGTATCCCTATCCGAAACAATAGTTCTAGGCATTCCATGCAACCTAACGACTTCTCTAAAGAACAACCCAGCTATATTAACGGCATCGTCGGTTTTATGGCAAGGTATGAAGTGAGCCATTTTAGAAAACCTATCAACTACCACAAATACCGAATCCTTTCCAGTCTTAGTCCTAGGCAATCCTACTACAAAATCCATGGATAAGTCGTGCCAAGGATGCAAGGGAATAGGAAGAGGGGTATACAAACCGTGATTCTGAATTGTCGATTTAGCTTGCTTACACGTTATACATCTTTGACAAGCTTTTTTGACATCACTTTGCATGTGCGGCCAAAAGAAGTGCTCACGTAAGCACACTTGAAGTCTTTGCCACGCCAAAATGTCCCATAAGTCCACCTGCATGAGCTTCTTGAACAAACAAATCTCGCAAGGAGGAGTTAGGCACACATAGGCGATTTTCGAGTAAAATAAGAATCCATCACTCCAAAAATATTTTCCAACGCCAAATTTTTCACATGCAGCATAGGTTTCTTTGAAGTCATCATCACTAGCATATAGTTCTTTGATTTGTTCAAACCCTAGTAACTTAACCTCAAGAGAATTCAAGAGAACGCATCCGAGAAAGCGCATCGGCTACTACATTCTCCTTACCTTTCTTGTACTTAATGACGTACGGAAATGTCTCGATGAATTCAACCCACTTGGCGTGTCTTTTGTTCAGCTTTTGTTGTCCCTTGAGATGCTTGAGAGACTCATGATCTGTGTGGATAACAAACTCCTTGGGCCACAGATAATGTTGCCAAGTTTGCAAAGCCCTAACAAGCGATAGAGCTCCTTGTCGTAAGTCGGGTAATTGAGGCGCCTCCAAGCTTTTCACTAAAGTAAGCTATGGGCTTCATCACCTGCATACGAACAGCACCAATACCAATTCCTGAGGCATCACATTCAATTTCAAAATTTTTATCGAAATGAGGAAGAGATAAAACCGGGGCATGTGTTAGCTTCTCTTTCAAAGTTTGAAATGCATTTTCTTGAGCTTGCTCCCATTTGAATCCGACAGTCTTCTTGATAACCTCCGTGAGTGGGGCGGCTAGAGTGCTGAAGTCTTTAACAAATCTTCTGTAAAAACCGGCTAACCCATGGAAGCTTCTTACTTTACTAACGGTCTTTGGACTCGGCCAATCTTTGATAGCTCGTATCTTCTCTTCATCGACCTTGATACCATCTGTACTCACAACAAAGCCTAAAAAGACAAGGTTATCCGTTCCAAAAGTACATTTGATAAGATTAGCGTACAAGGTTTCCTTCCTAAGCACTTCTAAAACCATTCTAAGATGCTCCACATGTTCATCTAAGCTGCGGCTATAGATGAAGATGTCGTCGAAGTAAACTACCACAAAACGACCTATGAATGATCTAAGAACGTGGTTCATTAGCCTCATGAACGTACTAGGTGCATTTGTTAACCCAAAAGGCATGACTAACCATTCATACAAACCATGCTTAGTTTTAAATGCAGTTTTCCATTCATCCCCTTCTTGCATCCTAATCTGATGGTATCCGCTCTTAAGATCTACTTTAGAAAAAATGCAAGAACCATGCAATTCATCAAGCATATCATCTAATCTAGGTATGGGATGTCGATACTTTACAGTGATATTGTTGATAGCACGGCAGTCGACACACATCCTCCAGCTACCATCTTTCTTCGGAACAAGCAAAACGGGTACAGCACATGGACACATGCTTTCGTGGATATGTCCTTTCTCCATGAGCTCGGTGACTTGTCGTTGAAGCTCCTTAGTTTCTGTAGGGTTGGTTCGGTAGGCTGGTTTATTGGGAAGAGACTCTCCGGGTAGGAAATCGATTTGGTGTTCGATGCCACGGATTGGCGGCAAACCTTGGAGAGGTTCTTCCGGAAAAACATCTTTGAATTCCTGTAAAAGATATTGAATTTTGCTAGGAATTTCCTGCACCGTTTGGTTAATATTAAAACATTCTTTAAACACAAAAAGGAGGGAAGAGGGGTAACTCCCTTGTCGAGGTGTGATCATAAGGTTGGCCGGTTCTTTGAGCTTGGCTTCGGAAGTGGGCTTACTTTTCTTCAAGGCCATTTGATCTAGATGAACTTCTTGAGGAGTTAAAGGTACAAGGATGTTCTTTCTGCCCTTAAACTCGAACGAATATCTATTAGTAAATCCATCGTGCATGACTCTTCGATCAGATTGCCAAGGTCTTCCAAGCAAGATATGTCCAGCATCCATTGGTAAAATATCACATAGGACCTCATCTTCATATTTCCCTATAGACAAAGGAACTATGACCTGGTTTTTGACTTCCAATTCTCCCTCATCATTAAGCCATTGCAGCTTATACGGCTTAGCTCTCTTAGTGATCGTAAGTCCGAGCTTATCAACCATGGACTGGCTCATGACGTTGGTACAGCTACCTCCATCAATCACTAGGCTGCAGACTTTCTTTTGAACTAGGCAACGAGTGTGGAAGAGGTTTTCTCTTTGCTCATTTTTCTCGGCCTGAATGTGTAGGCTAAGGGTTCTTCTAGTGACCAAGAGTTGTCCGAACTCCGGCAATCTAAGTGGTTCCTCTAAAGGTTCAGTTTCCGAGTGATCTTCCTCTGAATCTATCTCGCCGTTGTTCCTAATAACTATGGTTCTCTGATTGGAGCATGAACGGGAGTAGTGGCCGAAACCTTTGCACTTAAAACACTGAATTTCTCTAGCCTTGGTGCTTGATCCTTGATCAATTCCTTTGAGCGGAGGCTCGTCTATCTTAGGCTTGGCAAGCGGTTTGTAATCCTTAGGCTTATAGTCTTTGCTGAACTTGGTAGAGTTGTATCCGGGCCTAGAGCTCTTCCTCTTGAGTTGTTTTTCAAACATGATAGCTTTGTGGAGAAGCTCTTCTAGCTCGACATAATGGTGTACCTCCAGCCTCTCAATGATGTCTTTGTCAAGACCTCCCATGAATCTGGCCATAGTAGCTTCATTGTCTTCTTGAATATCGGCTCGGAGTAACAAGGTTTCCATTTCCTTGAAATAGTCTTCAATGGACCTACTGCCTTGAGACAAGTTGCGAAGCTTAAGGTGAAGCTCCCTGTGGTAGTGACTTGGTACAAACCTTTTCCTCATAATGATCTTTAGTTGAGTCCAAGTTTCAACCGGTATATCTCCAGCTCTTCTTCTAGTCGTTACCAACTGATCCCACCAGCTTAGAGCATAATCCTTGAATGCGGTTGGGGCGATTCTGACCTTAATCTCTTGAGTAAACTCCCGGCAATCAAAGGTAATCTCTACCCTTTTTTCCCACTCAAGATATTCTTCAGGTTTACTGGTTCCATGAAAAGACGGAATTTCTATCTTCACACCGGATAGTGGATCTCGAGTAGCGGTTTGGTGATTTCTATCGGTTTGATCTTCTCTTGGCTGTCTTCTTCGAGGACGATTTGATCTTGAAGTTTGACTGTAGTAATGCTCAGCATCAGAAGATCGTAGGTGTCTCCTAAGTTGTTCTTCCATAACAGGTTGTTGATGTTCTCGGAATCGGTTGTTGATGGACCTCTCTAAATCTGCTTTCATATTGGCCATACTCTCAACCATCATTGCTTTGAAGGACTCCATAAGTTGTTTGTTGGAGTTAGAAGACTCTTGCTCATCATGGCTAGTCCCCGCCATGGTACCTGTTCAGAATCCAACAAATAAACTAGTGAAATGTTCAAACACCACAAGAACAACAAAACTTATTTGACAAGTAACCCTAATCGACAGTTTGACTTGATCAATCAGAATAAAATGTCAAATTACGTTCAAAAATTCCAGAAACAATTTTAACAAATACTAGACTTAATCATGGTTTCAATGCAACAAGTTTCACGATTTTAGGATTAACCAATGATTTTAAACAATTCTAGCAAGTTACACGAAAATAACTGTTCAGATTCTGATAACCTCTAAATGTGACTGTTCGACTAAATCAGGTTCGGAAAATTATCAAAACATGCTCAAAACTTCTAGAATCAATTTTAACAAATACTAGACTCTTTTTTGAAGCAGATTCAACAGATCTCACGATTTTATCAGACAAGACGAATTTATGAAAATTCCAACAGTCAACAGATAATACAGATCGGGATATGAAAAGGTATATCAGATCGGAAGAGATACAACCTGGCGTGGAGTCAGCTCTGATACCAATTGATATGATCCTAGGTGAGGATCAAGTCCCTGAATGCTACTCCAAGAGGTTGTGAGGATTGGTGACAAGGTGAGTGATGCGGAAGAGATGAAAGGTGAAGAACTAGGAAGGGATCCGATGAGTTTGGGGGGGTTGATGCGAAACTTCCAAAGGAGATGGAGATCCTCTGGACTTTCAGACTTGCTCTGGACGTGGGTGAAGACCCTAGACGAGGTGAACAAGGGGTGGATCGAGATGAAACTTCCTAGGAGTGTGAAAGATCCTAAGACTTTCGACTTACTTGGTGTGAAGGATGAAGATCCGAACACTTTAAGCAAGGATGAACAAACAAATTTCAGAGAGTTTTAGAAGTTGAAAAGATGTTTGATAAATCACAAATGAAGCCTTACATGAGTTTAAATCCACAAGAGAGTAAAGGAGAAATCTCAAAATTACAAACATTAAAACCCAAAGTTGACAAGAAAATAACTCTTCATGTTCTTCAAGATTTCGGCTGAACTCTTGTTGGACTTGGGCTGTGCTTCACTTGGATAGTAGATAGAAATGGGCTTAAGCTTTATCAAGAGGCTGATGAGTGAGTGATATGGCTTACCTCATTAAAAACCTTATTTGGAAAACCCATTGGGACAAAACCAAATGAAGGGAAAAAGAGTATAAGTCATATCACCTCTCTTGATAAATGTTTAGGTGGCTTGTATCACAACCAATGTGGCTGGATTAGCACACACCAAACTGCCCGAGATGATGTTGAGGAGATGTTGCAAAGTGGTCTTGAGCTTCTTTTGTTTAGACCGAGTGATAGGACCCGGAGAAATGCATAAATCTTTTGCTCCTTGTAGCTCCGGTTCAAGCTGCTGCCTTTGCTCCTCTTTGGCGTCTCCATGTTGCATAGGTTCCTCTTCCTTGCTGGCCATAATCATATCATCTCCTGATAAATGTTTAGGTGGCTTGGATCACAACCAGTGTAGCTGGATTAGCACACACTAAACTGCCCGGAATGGTGTTGAGAAGATGTTGCAAAGTGGTCTTGAGCTTCTCTTGTTTAGACCGAGTGATAGGACCTGGAGAAATGCATAAGTCTTCAGTTCCTTGTAGCTCCGGTCCAAGCTGCTTCCTTTGCTCCTCATTGTCGTCTCCATGATGCATTGGTTCCTCCTCCTTGCTAGCCGTACTCTCATCATCCTTCATGAAAATAGGTATTAACATGAGTCATCGAACCATAAGCAAACAAAATCAAGAAATGTAATGAGAGTTCTTAACAAAGAGTGAGTTCAGCATAAACTCACCAAGTGGTTTCCTGGTGTTCTTCTTGATGCTCACTTCTCCAGCCTCATCCAACACCAGATTCATGTATTCAACAAAATCCTTCAAAAAAGGAGAAATTGAAACAAGGAGTCAATGATACATGTAACATCCCGGTTTCTGGTATATGGTGGTACATGAGGAGGGTTTAAGAGATTTGATTTGGCTACCTATATCACCATAATGCACTTCTTTTTCCGTCACTCCTCTAGTTAGAACTCCAAAGTTAAGCCAGCTTAGGCTGGAGTAGCACTAGAAAGGGTGATCTATCGGGAAGTGATTTCCGATACCGTGTGAGTGAGGCCAAAACATGGGGACAGATTATGTGGTGATTTGTAGGGATAGTAACAAGCCTCTCGAGATAACAAACCAGACGTCGGACAAAGGTGGGGCCCACAAGCCTAAAAGGGACAAGGGACGCCAACGGGCCTAGGGAGGGCGTGGGGCTCACGGGCTTAGAGAGGACGTGGGGGCGCCCATGGACGGTGGCGGTCGGGGAGTTACAATTGGTATTAAAGCTCTAGGTTATGTCAAATGGGTTCTGACGTGGGAGCAGTCCTGAGGGCGATGGGTGCACAATGAGGACGTCACGATCTGTTAGTGGGGGTGATTGTAACATCCTAGTTTCTGGTATATAGTGGTGCATGATGAGCAGTTAAGAGATTTGATTTGGCTACCTATATCACCAAAGTACGCTTATCTTTTCTGTCACTCCTCTAGTTAGAACTCCAGCATTAAGCTAGCTTAGGCTCGAGTAGCACTAGAAAGGGTTACCTATTGGGAAGTGAGTTCCGGTACCGTGTGAGTAGGGACAATAACAAGTCTTCAGAGCCTCCAGGATTAATGCACTGACCATCAGACTAAGGTGGGGCCGATGGGCCTAGAGGGGATGTGGAGCGCCCATGGGCCTAAAGAGGGCGTGGAGCTCACTTGCCTAGAGAGGACATGGGGGTGCTCATGCACGGTGGCGGTCAGGGTGTGACAATACACCCAAAGACAAGTAGACAAACTCCAAGTTTTTAACAAATTTCAAATTTTTTAGAACTAACATAGAGCAAAGCTAAGAAACGCTACAATTTTAACTCAAGGAATAATACAAGTACATCAATACAAACTGAAACAACAAAAATCCAAAGTGACATAAGTAAGTCTAAGTTACAAACTAATGGCATATACCTTTATTAGGAGTGACGAATCATGCTGAGATAAGTCCAAGAAGATACGAGATAAGTCCAAGCAGATACGACTATATCTCATGTAGCTTTTGATAATATTCAAGTATAGATTCAGGGTTATCTCTAAGTATGTATAAATATGTGTAATATGTTGTTAATGATAATCAGATTTTCCCAAGCTATCTCTTGATTTACAAGGTATCAGAGCTACAACAGATCTAAAAAAACAAGTTCTTCTAAATCGAGAGATAAGCTAGAAATTACTATAAAAAAAAGAGAGGAAAATGTCTGACGTGAAAACAAAGGGATTATCGAGTGCTTTTGAAAACCCTTATTACCTTTCACCAACTGATAACCCTGCAACATGTATTTCTCCAGTCATGTTGACAGGAGAGAATTATTCAGAGTGGGCTATGGAGCTTGCTAATGCCTTACGTGCTAAGCGCAAAACAGCGTTCTTAGATGGTTCCCTTCCGATGCTGTCCGAGAAAGAGAAGTCGGATGACGCTGAAAGATGGAAGACTGTGAACTCGATGCTTGTTGGGTGGATTAGGGCATTGATTGTTCTGTCTGTGCGATCTACCATGACGTTTATGCAAGACGCATACAAGATGTGGTGTGATTTAAAAAAATGATTTTCTGTTGGAAACGCTGTGCAGATTCATCAGATAAAAGCCGAGCTAGCTGCTTGTAGACAGGATGGTTCAAATGTCATGGAATACTTTGGCCGCTTGTCTTTGAAGTAGGAGGAGCTTGCTACGCATAAACTGATGCTGACTTGCACATGTAGTGCTTTGGAAAAATATGCGTCGGAGTATGAAGAGGAAAAACTGCACCAGTTCCTCATGGGTTTGGATGATTCCCGCTTCGGGAACGTGTGCACCAATCTGATTGGTAGTGAGCATTACCTGATCTTAACACAGCCTATCAACGAGTTGTAAGAGAAGAAAGGCGGATTGGAGCAGCTCGCCCCAAGACAAGAGATGTCGTTGGGTTTGTTGCGAGAAATGATGGTGGAGCTGGTGACGTTTCGACAATGAAAGGACCCTTTGCGGTGGTAGCTTCAGGATGTCCAATCATGGTGTGTGCAAACTGTGGCAGAAATGGCCATGAAAAACGTGAGTGCTGGCAGCTGATAAGATTTCCGGAGTGGTATACGGAAAGAAATCAAGGTGGTGGTAGAGGAGGAACTGGAAGAGGCAAAGGAAGAGGTCGTGGTGGTCAACCTCGCTCCAAAGCCATCCAGGTTAATGCAACAACTGCGGTGAACTCAGTTCCTACCTTGAGCACGGAACAGTGGGCATCATTGGCTGCATTGTTGGAATAACAAAAACCATCTCCGGTACCTGAGACGTTGCAAGGTAATGTTCAAACGAGAGAAGTTATTCTTGATACGGGAGCCTCACATCACATGACCGGTGATGTAAGAGTGCTTTCAGATGTTCCAAATATTGGGTCATGTCCTTTGAGTTTCGCAGATGGGAGCAAAGTACTGGCGACACAGAGTGGAAGTTTATATTTGAGTTTCGCAGATCACAGTGTCACGTGTTCTTTTCGTTCCTAATTTGAATTATACCTTATTGTCTGTTGCAAAGTTGCTTAAGCAGACTGGGTGTCTTGCAGTATTTACGGATACATTGTGTGTATTGTAGGACCGTTTTACGAGGACGCTGATTGGAGCCGGTGAAGAACGGGATGGTGTTTATCTTTTCCGAGATGTTACGATAGCGCGAGGACTCAGGGTTAAGGCTGTGGAAGACGAGTCTCTTTGGCATTGTTGTTTAGGGCATCCTGCTTTTGTTGTTTTAGGGAGTTTACCTTTTATTTCCGATGTTCAAAATAGTCATAATAAATTTGGTGATTATAGTACTTGTTTTAAGTCGAAACAAAATCGAGAGAAGTTTTCCGAGAGTTCTAATAAAGCTTTGACACCGTTTGAATTGATACATTGCGATTTGTGGGGGCCTTATAGAAAACCCTCATCATGTGGAGCTGTGTATTTCCTTACAATTGTCGATGATTTCTCAAGAGCAGTATGGATATACTTGCTTCTAGAAAAATCAAAGGTGAAGACCATTTTGCAAGAATTCTGCACAATGGTCATCGCCAGTTTGGAAATATGGTAAAAATAATTCGCAGTGATAATGGCACCAAATTCATGTGCCTGTCAAAATGGTTTGCTGACAATGGTATATTGCACCAAACATCGTGTGTAGCGACTCCTCAACAAAACGGGTGTGTCGAGATGAAACATCGACATATTTTAAATGTCGCTAGATCCTTGTTGTTTGAGGCTGAGCTTCCCATGATGTTTTGGGGAGAGCGTATTTGATAAATAGGACACCGTCTAAGCTTCTGAAAGGTCAAACTCCTCAACAAAATGGGTGTGTCGAGATGAAACATCGACATATTTTAAATGTCGCTAGATCCTTGTTGTTTGAGGCTGAGCTTCCCATGAAGTTTTGGGGAGAGCGTATTTTATAAATAGGACACCGTCTAATCTTCTGAAAGGTCAAACTCCATATGAATGCCTGTATGGTAAAGCGCCTTCATATGAGAATGTCAATGTTTTCGGATGCTTGCGCTTTGCACATAATATGTCGAGGGATAAGGATAAGTTTTTGAACGTAGCAGGAGCTGCATCTTTGTAGGATATCCTTTTTGGGAATAAGGGGTGGAAGCTTTATGATCTTGAGAAAAATGAGTTTTTCATTTCAAGAGACGTAGTGTTTGATGAAACTTGTTTTTCGTTTGTATCATCTCTGACTGCTGGAATACCATTGAGATCGAATATAGAACTCAGGGAACTCAGTGAGGATGAAATTGTTCTTGAGTCCAGGGGGAGTTTGTCAAATTCACCTGAACCAGATATTTGAAATAAATGAGAAGATTCAGTTCCAGTTGTGATGCCAATACCAGTTTCGGAACCTGCTACAGAAGAAGTTGAGGAAACTGTTGTAGACAGAAATGGATCATCTCAAGATGAGGCTCCGTTGGTACCTCGGGTGGTGGCTTCAGTACAACTGCTGGAACCTCACGTGATAGCTTCGGTACAACCATTACGGCAAAGTACACGAGAGACTAGACCATCGGTATGACTTCAGGGATGTGTTACATATAACACGCGCAGTGCTCCTGATAAACACCACTCTCCCATTCTTCCCTCTCCAAGTTAAGCGCCCTCCGATACGGTCCAAGGTAACACTCCTTATCCCATTGAAGCTTATGTTACTGATGCCATTTTTTCAGAAAAACATCAAGGTTTTTTAGGTGCAATTTCTGCGGGAGTTGAACCGCAGAGTTATAAAGAGGCAATGGAAGATGAGAGGTAGAAAAATGCCATGTCCAGTGAGGTAGGCTCGCTTGAAGGCAGCAGAACATGGGATTTAGAAACTTTGCCTGCGGGTAAGAAAGCAATTGGAAGTAAGTGGATTTTCAAACTTAAGTTCAATGCAGATGAGATAGTCAAGAGATACAAAGCCCGTCTTGTGTGTCTTGGAAATCATCAAGTTGAGGGTGATAATTATGATGAAACATTTGCGCCTGTTGCAAAGATGACCACAGTGCGGGCCTTGTTGGAAGTCGCAGTGGCAAGAGATTGGGAAGTGCATCAAATGGATGTTCACAATCCTTTCTTACATGGAGAATTAGAAGAAGAAGTTTATATGAAACTCCCACCTGGTTTCACGTTGGATATTCTTGTGGAGGCAGGTATGCTTGGCTGTGAGCAGATTGCCACACCAATGGAACAAAACCACACTCTACTTCAAGACGAGAGTAAATTTGATGCCAATCCGCTTCAGTTCCGTAGAATGGTAGGAAAACTGGTGTATCTCGTGATTACACGACCATAGTTGGCATATACGGTACATGTTCTCTCCCAGGTGATGCATGCTCCACGCGAGGCACACTGGGATGCTGTGGTATGAGTGCTCAAGTACTTAAAGGGCAGTCCAAGACATGGGATCTTGTTGTGAAGGGACAGTGACTTGCGTGTGAGAGTTTATTGTGATTCAGACTTTAGCACATGTCCACTCACACGGAAATCGTTGTCAGCTAATGTTGTGATGTTGGGACAGGCGTGAGTATCCTGGAAGACAAAGAAACTGGGCGTGGTGTCTCACTCTTCAGCCGAAGCAGAATACAGGGCCATGGCATTTACACTCAAGGAGCTTAAGTGGATGAAGTATTTACTTGCTGATCTTGGAGTGAAGCATGATGAACCTATGGAACTGTATTGTGACAGTCAGACCGTGCTACACATTGCATCAAATCTCATCGTCCATGAGCGTACAAAACATATTAAAAGAGATAGTCATAGTGTGAGAGATGCAGTGCAAGAGAAGCTTATACGGACACAACATATCGCACAACAGAACAAGTGGCTGATATCATGACCAAGGCTTTGGGATGTCGAGTTTCAACTACTTGTTGTCCAAGTGAGGCGTTTGCAACTTACACGCACCAACTTCAGGGGGAGTGTTGAGATAAGTCATAGAAGATACGAGATAAGTCCAAGCAGATACGACTATATCTCATGTAGCTGTCGATAATATTCAAGTATAGATTCAGGGTTATCTCTAAGTATGTATAAATATGTGCTGAATGTTGTTAATGAGAATCAGATTTTCCCAAGCTATCTCTTGATTTACAAATCACCAAAGATAATCAAACATTGCAGTGACGAATTACACATAAATCTGAGTAGCAGAGACTCTAAGATCAACATTTCTAAGGTCCTGAACATTTCTAATCGAACCGATTCAATTAAAAAAATAAACAAACCTAACATTCAAATCCGATACAGATTGAATAAAAGGAGATAATTTCCACTGACCCAAATTAGAAACACAATTCAATTAGGCGGATCAAGAGGTCATATACAAAAATTACAAAAAAGATTAAACGAGGAAAGCTCCGATCAATCTTGCTAGATACCAATCACAGTTTTGAATTAGAGCCCTAGCTTAGATTTGTTCAGCAACCAGAGAGAAAGCAGATAGAAATCTGCAGAAAAATCTCAGGGAATAGATTATGTACCTCGGCGGATCGAGTGAGAGACACTTCAATGTGAGTTGAAGAAGAAAAAGATCGAAGGAGAAGATCGAAGAAGAAGAAGAAGAAGAAGATCAAACCAAATTGAGAATATTAGATACGGGAGTTTTTATTTTTCTTAAGAGATAGATTCAAAAGAGATATTGTCTGAAAACACAACTTGTTTAAAATGAAAATCTCAAAACCCCACCTTCTAAACTGAATTTCTTTTTGAATTAAATTAAAAGAGAAAAATTGATGTTTTACATTAGTACCCCAACGAAAACAGAAATATTACATATAAAACCATTGTTATGTCCACCCGAATCCACCCATCCAAACCTAATCGGACCTAACCCATCCTAAATTAAAAACGACCAAATCCCTAATTTTTCAATATCATCTTGACTCAAACCGCTTATTTGCTCCTCTTAAATCAATCTAACTGTTATCGTGCAACTAAGAAAAACTCGGGAAAACTACTCGATTGTTGTGGAGTTGTATTCAAAGATGGTTGAAACAAGGTTGAGAACGAGGAAGAATAAGAACATGGATGAGGAAGTGAATGAGCGATCTCCAATTCAGAATGATGATGAAGTGATTTCCGGCGGAAGGTGTTAAGAAGAAGGACAAAGCCACCGGAATGATGAGAGGGAGCGATCTCCGGTCCTCTGGTTTTGAATGATGAGGAAGTCGCTGATGTCGAAAGGTATGAAGAAGGAGAAAATCATCCTCCTCCACTGATAGAAGAAATCGGAGAAGAGAGTGACGACGAAAGTGAAGAAAAGACCCACCGATCTCTGGTTGACCGAAATGAAGAAAAAGGAGATACAGACAAGGGAAGTACAAGCCAAACACTCATATAGTAAACGGTAAGTATTCGATTGATATCTTGATTCATTTTAGTTAGGGAAAAAAAATTGCTCTTGATGTTATTCATTTTAGTTAGGGAAAACCTATTGCTCTTGATGTCATTGATTTTAGTTAGGGAATACCAAATGCAATCGATGTTTTGTGTAATTTATGACAATGTATAACTCGGTTATACTTGGTAAAACTTATATAGCAGGGTTCCAAGGAGGAAACAGAGCCACCACTAGAACCTCTGCGAATGAGCTTCCCGCCTTCAGAGTATAAGAAGAAAATAAAGGTAGGTACGAGGTGTTTTATCCGTGAAGCTTTGGAAACGCTAGATGGGTTGACAAATCCGCTCACAACGGTTGAGAGGAAATGGTTTGAGGAACATCCCTCGTTCAAACACATATTCCACATGCCAAGGGACAAAAACGACAAGGTTATGGGCATGTGTATGCTCCTTGTTCGAAAGGCATGCATCGAGAAAGAAAAAGAAACTTGGTTTGTCGTTAATGGTGTTCCCATCCGCTATGGCATTAAAGAGCACACCTTGATATCGAGATTCAACAGCCGCAACTATCCAATGGATTATAAAAAAGCGGGCAGTGAGGCATTTGTGAAGAAGTATTTTAAGGGGCAGAAAATAATTAGATATGAAGACGTGAAAGCTAAGCTATTGAAAATGGTACCGGTGCTTGTTCTGCATATAGGTTGAAGATGGTGATCCTTTACTTCTTATCTAGCATTATTATAGCGCAGACAAAGACTGGAAATGAAGCTTGTCTGGTGGATCCATTTTTTCTAAGAGGTGTGGATGATCTTGAGTTTTGCAAGGATTTTCCTTGGGGAAGATTGTCATTTGAGCACATGCTAAAAGAGATTGAGCACACAATGTCTCATTTGAAAGGGACCGTAAGGGATGGTGCACTATGGCCGATTCCAGGTTTCTGTATTTCTATGGAGGTTAGTAAAAATTAGTTGAGGTATTAGTCATTGTTACTAGTTCATATAATTGAGGATAATTGTAACTATATGTGTGTTGTGTAGCTATTAGCATTTAAGGGAATTCCCGAATTAGGGGAACAATTCTTAGAAGAGTATCCAGAGGCTGACGAAAACTGTCCTAGGATGCGCAGGAAAAGATTCAAGAAAGGTGAACGTAAAGAGATTCCTCTTTAGAAATATATAAAGCACTTGGTACAACGGTGGTGAGGTTTCATAGTGATCTTTGGCAAATGAATGATTTTGGGGTGTTATGTTTGTAATATATTTTTGTTGTTTACGTTCACAGGACATAGATAATATCCTAGTAGTTAAAGATGAGGAAAAGTCTCTTTTGGCTACAATCACGGAAAAAGAAGATGACGATGATAAACATGATGTCGTTGTTAATAGTTGGATGCAGTACCATGGTAAGGGATTAACCATTTCGTTAGACAAGATGTACAACGATGATGTGGCAACCCGAGTAGAAGAAGAGGCACCTCAGGATGCAGTGAACGAGGAGATTGCCACCAATGAAACACTGGGAAACCCGACATTTGAGGAATTCGCTAAATTGGTGGATATTGTACAAAACATGAAAGAAGAGATGGGATCACATCTGAAGAGAATTGAGGACAAGTATGATGGGTTGGACAAAAGACTCGGATTGTTGGAAGCTTCACAGAAGGAGTTAATAGAAAAGTCAAAAGTAAGCATTTGTAATATTTGGTAGTACTATAGTATAACTGTTGGTAATACTTAAAAATACTTGAGTATAACTGTTTTGGATTGCAGGCGCATAGTGGTGGTTCCACCAACCCAACAGAGGTTCCAGACGAGGATAGTGCTGGTTCAACCAACCCCGCATAGGCAGGAAAGGAGCAAGAGAAAAAGGGTATTAAACGACGTGGAGTGGGCGAAGCCGAGTGTAAGAGAATTTTTAGGTCAAGGAAATGAGACAAATGCAGAGTGAGACTATCCGACTATCTGACTATTTTTGTGTTATGTCTTATTGTGGTTGATTGTGTTTGAATTCGAAAACAAAAGTCTTACAAAAGAAAGAGCAAAAACATAAGCACAAGTTTTACAAATCAAAGTAGAAACAAACATAGGCAAGTAGAAACAAACATAGCCAAGTTTTATATCAAGGCATTCGACCCACAAGCCTAGCCACCAACTCCTTCAGGTTTGCAATCTCTTCAGCATTGTTGTCCACCTGCCTACGCAATTGCATTATATACAACTCATGGAGTCTGAAGCTTCCCTCCTTTGACTTCTCATAAAACTCCTTCCTTAACATAGTCACCTCTTCTTCGATAGCGTGTTCTCAAGATTTACGAATGTGTAAGCCAACATTCTGCACATAAAGAGAGAGATATATATCATAAAATCAACATGAATACCATTAATCTAATTTTGATGTCCATCTTCTCACCTTAAACTTATTGTATTGTAAGTATCTCCTTCCTAGGGGCGGCGCTACGGTTGAGTTCTCATAGATGATCCGTCCACCACATGGATAGCTTAAAGGATGGCCATAGTCACCATCGGCTACTAAAGTGCGCATGCTTTCTTCCTTCTTGTTCCTCTTCATTTCAGTGTACCAAGGGTCTGTCTCACAGAGTTTATCAATGATTACCTTAGAAAAAATCAAATTAAAACAAATCGAAGACATAACATTAATTGAAATCTAACAATGGAAAACAATTTAAAGACGTAACAAAGGTTACTGAAATCAAAATAGAGATCGAGGAGATGATGGGAGATCTCAGATGATGGAGGCAAATAAAGATAATAAAGAGAGAATGAGAATATAGAGACTAGAAGAGAATGATAATATATGGAGAATGGAAGAGGTTGCAGTTCAAACAAATTTAAAAAATTTGGGTTTCGGGGACAAATTTGGGAAATTTTGGTTTAGGCGACAATTTTGGAAAGTTTTGGTTGGGCACCAAATTTGGAAAAATTTTGGATTGGGCGCCAAATATTGTTTCCCCATGTGCGCCTTTTTTGTCACATGTTCGGCGACAAATACCTTAGTTATACTTTAGTTACCTGTATTACCACATTTCTGAATAAGTTCTAATTTGGATGTTTTCCCTTTTCATTAGTATTACATACACTTCAAATATGTATTTTTAGTTTTACATGTGATTTTAATCGATTAATATATAATTATTAGTGTTTGATGCATTAATATGTCAAAACATTAGATTTATGTAACTCTCCTATCCTAAGTTGGTTATTATTTACAAAGTGACCTTAAAAGTATAGGGATTATATTGTGTATATTGTTTCATAACAACGTAATATTGTTTTTTAATTTCCTTCTTAATACATATTTTAACATTTAATTTTTGTAATACCATTAATTATGAACTTTTTAATACTTTAATTACTAATACATAATGTAACATAAATTTTTATCAACTTTAATCAGTTATACCAGTAATACCAGTTAAAAAACCAGTAGTCCAAACACTAAAACTATTTCCAAATAACAACCATTGAAGTCCTTTTCTCGGCTGCCTTTTATTTTGCGTTCTTGGTCACTTTTCCCCAGCCGATGGAAATCTTTTCACTTTCTTTCTTCCCTTTTTTAGTTTTTTATCCGGAGGTATGATTTGTTTGCTTTTGATGTCATCTGGAACATCCCATTGAGACATATCCGACATTATATAGATTGTTCTGTAATACGCCATTGCCCACATCTCCATCCAATAATATTTTGAACACAACTCATGTAATTTGATATCACAAGCTCTATCATTAGCCATAAAGAATATGTAAGCGGCTAATGCATGCAGACAAGGATACTTTTCAATATCAAAAACCCTGCAAGCGCAACTTTTCAAGAGCAAGTTCACCATTCAAGACTTTCCATCATTACCTATGACATTTTATTCAAGCTCAAAATGGTTGATCTCTGTCACACTCAATTTCTCAGCAACATGCCATATGTCATGCATGAGGTTCTCCACTAAAGGCACCAGTTTATTTGAAATCGATCCAGACACAGACTCCTTATGATGCTCATTAAACCAGTTCAAAAATTTATTAATGATCGTATCAAGCATGGGTATTAAGGAGTACTTTCTTGCTTCCTTAAAAACACTGTTCAACGATTCCACACTGTTGCTTGTGTCTAAGTTATATCTTTCTCCTGGAAAATGGCACCTTGTCCATTTTTCTTTCACTGTACTCTTCTCCACATACTTGGCCGCATAAGGATATCTTGTCTTAAATGAAGTATAAGCACAATTGAACTCAGCCTCAGTGTAATACCTAATGCACTCCATGGATCTCCATGCGACTACGTCTTTGTTGGCGTTAGAAGCATGACCTTTCACATTTTGGGAAAAATGCCATAAAAAATACCCATGATGAGCTTGGAGATACATAGTACCTATGGCGGTTATGAGCCTTGCATTTCTGTCAATCATGAATACCAATTCGGAAGAGTCCGGTTTAACGGTTTTCAGCATCTCCATAAACCACATCCAACTTGCATCATTCTCACCATCGAGTACAGTAAACGCTAGGGGGTAATGTTGACGATTAGGATCTTGAGAATTGGAAAAAACTAGTACACCACCAAATCCGTTCTTGAGAAAAGTTGCATCCATAATTATCACTTTCCTCATGACTTGAAACCCTTCAATGCTAGCTCCCAAAGCTATGAATAGGTACTTGAATTTTACCTTCTCATCTAATTTCACACGTGTTATTGTACCATCATTGCGCTTCTCTAACATGTGCAAATAGCAATACAACATCTAGTAGCTTTCTTCCGGGGTACCATGCAAATCAATAATAACTAGATTTTTCCCTCTCAACGCTGTGGAGTATGATATAGTCACAACTATTTTTGTCTTCACAAGATCAATGATATCTTGAGGAGTTGGAGTTTTCAAACGTCCTGGATATTCCTCTTGTAAAATAGCTGCAACTAATTCTGGTGTGTCGTGTCTCTTCATGTTGCTATGGCTCTGACTAGTCCGCGAGCATGTGTGCATTTTGTTGTACGTTCTAATCGAGAAAATATCGGTATTTTTTATCCTTGTAGCTCGTAAACACCATCTACAACTTTCTTGACTACCACATTTTAGCACTAAACATCCCCGGCTATAACAAAACAAAAACTATTAACAAATGAGGCTCTATCCACCACATTTCGCAATGCCTTCCTATTTGGAAATTCTTGCAGTACACTCACACCCAAACCGTCTTCCCATGCCTCTATAAACTTACTACTTTCTAACAAAGGTGGAAGCTCAACATAATCATCACCCTTACCCCATCTATCCATTCATAAATCCACAGCTTCATCACGTGATACATTTCCAACCTCACTATCACCATCATCCACTATTGCCTCTTCTTGTTCTTTTGCTTGTATTTTTTCTACATACATAGTAATGGCATTATCTCCGATTTCACAATCATTTGAATGCAACTCATCATAGTTCTTTGCCAATATTGATGTGATCATGGAGAACAATCAAATGCAGCTTGAACCTAAGGAGAGCATACATGGAGTTGAGGATTTATTGGTTGTACCAAGTGGACCTTTGACAAGAGCAAGAGCTAAGGCATTCCCGAATTCAATCAATGGACTACTTACTCAAGTGCAAGATCACCAAGCATCTAAGGATCAAACGAAGTACATTGGATATCAGAATATGCTGATGGCATCACCTTCTGAAGTGGACTAACAAAGAGGGTGATACATTTGTACTCTTTTTCCTAACTTTTGGTTTTGTCCCAATGGGTTTTCCAAAGAAAGGTTTTAATGAGGCAACTTGGGTCACTTATTCATCTAAAGTCCACAAGAGATTTATCAAAGCCTTAAGAAGATTTCTTGGCCCAAATAAAGAGTCCATCTCGTGGAGCTGAAGTGAAAAAAGCGCAAGAGATATTTTTCCATTTGGTTTTAAGACTTTTTAGTTTATTTAAGCAATTAATATTGTTTAGATATTTACTACTCTTTCTTTTGCTATTTAAACATGTCAAGATCATCAACAATATCAATCAACTTTTCTTTTATCATTTTGAGAGTGAATCTCTTCAGTTCCTTGTGAACAAATCCTAGATTGGTGTGTGATATCCAGTCTGCTTCTTGTTTCTGTTTCGGTGTGTCATATCCAAAGGAATCAAGTTGGTCTCGTCCAAGTGTGCATATCCTGGGAGGCTCCACGGTATATCAGAGGCAATTCCACAACCTTTGTGTGACCATTCAATCCATCCATCTATCCATCACCATCTCGGAAGTGTCGAATCCTTGGGAGGATCGCATCAAGTGGTATCAGAGCCAGTTTCGAGTTTGGTTTCTATCTTTAAATCGTTTCTTTTCCTTCTATTCATTTCCATCCCTTTTCTATCTTTCATTGCTATAGATCATTCGATCTCTTTAAAAAAAAAAAATTCTCTAAACACCCAAAGTGTCCGATCAGCTTAGTATCTATTCAGCTTCATAGCAGTTTTTTGTTTTATTCAGAAAAATAAACATTATTCTCTTAGATTGTTGGGGAAACACGAAAACTCCTTGATCTTTATCGGTTCTATCATTTTCCAGATTTTAGTGTATCAAATCTCTTTTATTTGCTGGAAAACACAAAAACAATTCTTTGTTATCTATCTCAATTCATTTTCGTGGACTGTTGGAGTTATCATCGATTTGGCTGGTAATGTTCTATATGAACTGTTGAGAATTCACTGAGAAAGAGATCATTGTTGAGAGCTGAGCGAAACACTTGAGAGAAACACTTGAGAGAAAGACTTGAGGGAAACATTTTGTGAGCTTTTATTATTAACCGTTTCTTTTGCAGGGAAAAATTACAAGATGTCGAATGAAGGAGATAAGTCTAATAATTCCAAGAGTGCGGGTGCTTCTAGATGCCCTAATCTGGAGCTACAAGCTATCATGGGAGAAATGAGGCGCATGCTGAGGATAGAGTTAGGTGCAGTTCATGAGAGGATCGATAAGTTACAAGAATCTGTCTAAGGACAAACTGAAGCAGTACCGACACTGATAACTCGGGAAAATGTTGTTAGGGGAAGAAGAGAGCAACGTAGACAAGAAAGAGTTAAGGAGGAAGAAGATTACTACAGTGGATGTAGCAGAATCTCCAATAGGACTCATCGGAGACCTATACGTGATCGAGAAGCAAGAGACCACAATGACGACAATATCAATGGTCTGAAGCTGAAGATACCTCCATTCCATGGGAAGAGTGATCCATATGCTTATCTAGATTGGGAGAAAAAGATAGAGCTTATGTTTGATTGTCAAACATATTCGGAGCACAAAAAGGTACAACTTGCTGCAACCGAGTTCTATGACTATGCCATCAACTGGTGGCATCAAATTGTGACAAGTAGGAAACGCAACCGTGAGCCGTGTGTTAAGACTTGGGAAGAGATGAAGAATCTGATGAGAAAGAGATTTGTTCTGAGCCATTACCACCGGGAGTTGCATCAAAAGCTTAGGAGATTAAAGCAAGGTAGTAAAAGTGTGGATGAGTATTTTCAAGAAATGGAGTCCCTTATGATCAAAGCCGACATAAAAGAAGATTCTGAGGCAACAATGGCAAGATTCCTCAGTGGTTTGTCCCGTGACATTCAAGACAGAATGGAGCTACAAACATATGAAGGTTTGGAGGAAATGCTCCATAAGGCTGTTCTAGTAGAACAACAAATCAAGAGGAGGAGTAGCTCTAAAACGTCTAATGGGCCTGGAGCATCTCATGCTAGGATCAGTTACCAAAGAGAGGACAAGACCATTGTCAAACCAAAGACAGAGTCCAAACCGTACACCACCAGTCCGAACACCAAAGGCAAAGCCTAGGCAGCCACTTCTAGAACTCGAGAAGTTATATGTTTTAAGTGTACCAACAAGAAGATTATGATTCTTCTGGAAAATGAAGAGATTGAAACAGAGGAAGAAGAGGTTGAAAGTGATTCTGTTTCAGAAGAAGAAGAAGAAGGATGTGTAGAGCTATTAGTCAAAGGAAAATTTTTGGTGGCTTGAAGATCATTGAGTGTTCAACCTAAGGCTAATGAACAGGAGCAGAGGGAAAACTTGTTTCACACGAGGTGCTTAGTGCAAGGAAAGGTCTGCAGCCTTATCCTTGATGGGGGCAGTTGCACGAATGTTGCTAGTGAAACTATGGTAACTAAGTTGGGGTTGAAAGTGGAGAAGCATCCGAAATCTTATAGTCTTCAGTGGTTAAATCATGCTTGAGATACGGCGGTGAATAGCCAAGTATTGGTTCCCATAACCATATGCAAATACGAGGATGAGATTTTGTGTGACATCTTACCTATGGAGGCTGGACACATCTTGCTGGGTAGACCATGGCAGTTTGATAGAAGGGTTATGCATGATGGTTACACCAATAGGTATTCTTTTGAGTACAACGGCCGAAAGACAATTCTTGCTCCATTGGCAACACATGAAGTTTATCAAGATCAAATCCAGATGAAACAACAAGGAAAAACCACTGTGGGTGATTCCCTAAACACTTCACCACAAAAAGAAAAAGAGAGTTTGAGAAAAACAAAGAAAAAGGCCTTTGAAAGTAAACCCGTGAGGCAATCAAACTTCTTTGTGAGATCTAATGTGGTTAAGAGAGCTCTTTTCTCTAAACAACCCATTCTTCTGTTTGTTTACAAAGAAGCTCTTATGAATTTTACTAACCTCACACCGGATTTGCCGAGTAGAATTACTTCTCTTTTGCAGGATTTTGGAGATATATTTCTGGAGGAGAATCCCGAGGGATTACTACCTATCCGTGGGATTGAGCACCAGATAGATTTCATACCAGGAGCTTCACTTTCCAACATACCAGCTTATAGAACCAATCCGGTTGAGACCAAGGACTTGCAAAAACAAGTGAGCGAGCTTATGAACAAAGGTTACATCCGAGAGAGCATAAGCCCTTGTGTTGTGTCGGTTCTACTCGTACCTAAGAAGGATAGAACATGGAGAATGTGCTTAGACTGCCGAGCCATCAATAACATCACTGTAAAGTATCGCCATCCTATTTCTCATTTCGATGATTTGTTAAATGAGGTGCATGGATCTAGTGTATTTTCAAAGATAGATCTTAAGAGTGGTTATCATCAGATTATGATGAAAGAAGGAGATGAGTGGAAAACTGCATTCAAAACTAAACATGGATTGTATGAGTGGTTAGTTATGCCCTTTGGATTAACTAATGCACCAAGTACTTTCATGAGGTTTAATGAACCATGTTTTAAGAGCTTTCATAGGAATTTTTGTAGTTATCTACTTTGATGACATTCTGGTTCTTAGCAAAAACTTAGACGATCATGTTGAGCATCTGAAATCTGTTTTAGAAGTTCTAAGGAAAGAGAAGTTGTTTGCTAACCTAAAAAAGTGTCACTTTTGCACGGATAATCTTGTGTTTCTAGGTTTTGTTGTGAGTGCACAGGGTATATAGGTTGATGAACAGAAAGTAAGAGCTATCCATGAATGGCCAAGTCCAAGTACTGTGAGTGAAGTGAGGAGTTTTCATGGACTTGATGGATTCTATAGGAGATTTGTGAAAGATTTTAGCACCATAGCTGCTCCTCTCACTGGAGTGATAAAGAAGAGTGTGGGATTCAAATGGGAAGAAGCACAAGAGAGAGCATTCCAAATCTTGAAGGAGAAACTTACCAATGCACCCCTCTTATCCTTACCAGATTTTATGAAACCTTTCGAAATTGAATGTGATGCATCTGGTGTAGGTATTGGAGGTGTTTTGATGCAAGAAAAGAAACCCATTGCCTTTTTCAGTGAGAAACTTGGAGTAGCCACACTGAACTATCCAACCTATGACAAGGAGTTATATGTTTTAGTGAGAGCTCTACAAACATGACAACATTATTTGTGGCCAAAGGAGTTTGTCATTCATATCGACCACGAGTCCTTGAAGCATTTAAAAGGTCAGCAAAAACTCAACAAGAGACATGCCAGGTGGGTAGAGTTTATTGAGACTTTTCCGTATGTGATCAAATACAAACAAGGTAAAGAAAATGTGGTTGCAGATGCCTTATCTCGAAGGTATGTTTTGATTACTACTTTGGAAGCTAAACTGTTAGGATTTGAGCAACTTAAGAATCTTTATGAGACTGATGCTGAGTTTCAAGAGATTTACAACTCTTGTGCTAAATTCGCTTTTGGGAAATATTTTAGGCGTGAAAGATTTTTATTTTTTGAAAATCGTTTGTGTGTACCTAATTGCTCTGTGAGTGATTTGCTAGTCAGGGAAGCACATGGAGGAGGCTTAATGGGACATTTCGGAATTGCTAAGACCCTCCAAGTGATGCAAGAGCATTTCTATTGGCCCCATATGAAGAGAGACATAGAGAGAGTCTGTGAGAGATGTGTCACATGCAAACAAGCCAAGTCTAAGGTACAGTCCCAAGGTTTGTACACTCCTTTACCGATCCCTACTCAGCCCTGGAATAACATATCTATGGATTTGTGCTTGGATTGCCTAGAACTAGGACTGGAAACGATTCAATCTTTGGTGTTGTTGATAGGTTTTCTAAAATGGCATATTTCATTGCTTGTCATAAAACAGATGATGCTTCTCATGTAGCTCAGTTGTTCTTTAAAGAAATTGTTCGTATTCATGGCATGCCTAGGACTATTGTTAGTAATAGGGATACCAAGTTCTTGAGTTGTTTTTGGAAAACGCTTTGGTCTACTTTGTTACGTTCCCTGATTAAAAAGAACTTAAAAACTTGGGAAGATTGTTTGCCGCATGTTGAATTTGCATGTAATCGCTCAATGCATTCAGCCACAAAGTTTTCTCCATTTGAAATTGTTTATGGATTCAATCCTATTTCTCCTTTAGATCTTACCCCTTTACCTTTGAGTGAAAGAACAAGCATAGATGGGAAAAAGAAAGCTGAACTTGTTAAAAAGATCCATGAGAAAGCTCGGAAGAACATTGAATGGAAAACCAAGCTGTACAAAAAATATGCCAACAAGAGCCGGCATAAGAAGATCTTTGAGGAAGGAGACCAAGTGTGGTTACATCTGAGGAAAGAAAGATTACCAGCTGAAAGGAAATCCAAACTGCAACCAAGGATTGATGGACCATTCAGAGTTACAAAGATGATCAATGACAATGCTTACCAGCTTGATCTACAAGGTAAGTACAATGTGAGTTCCAGTTTTAATGTTGCTGACTTATTTCCCTTTGTTGCAGATGTTCAAGATTTGAGGATAAATCCTTTGCAAGAAGAGTGGGATGATGTGATCATGGAGAACAATCAAATGCAGCTTGAACCTGAGGAGAGCATACATGGAGTTGAGGATTTATTGGTTGTACCAAGTGGACCTTTGACAAGAGCAAGAGCTAAGGCATTCCTGAATTCAATCAATGGACTACTCACTCAAGTGCAAGATCACCAAGCATCTAAGGATCAAACGAAGTACATTGGATATCAGAATATGCTGATGGCATCACCTGCTCAAGTGGACTAACAAAGAGGGTGATCCATTTGTACTCTTTTTCCTAACCTTTGGTTTTGTCCCAATAGGTTTTCCAAAGGAAGGTTTTAATGAGGCAAATTGGGTCACTTATTCATCTAAAGTCCACAAGAGATTTATCAAAGCCTTAAGAAGATTTCTTGGCCCAAATAAAGAGTCCATCTCGTGGAGCTGAAGTGCAAGAAGCTCAAGAGATATTTTTCCATTTGGTTTTAAGACTTTTTTAGTTTATTTCAGCAATTAGTATTGCTTAGATATTTTCTACTCTTTCTTTTGCTATTTAAACATGTCGAGATCATCAACAATATCTATCAACTTTTCTTTTATCATTTTGAGAGTGAATCTCTTCAGTTCCTTGTGAACAAATCCTAGATTGGTGTGTAATATCCAATATGTTTCTTGTTTCTGTTTCGGTGTGTCATATCCGAAGGAATCAAGTTGGTCTCGTCCAAGTGTGTCATATCTTGGGAGGTTCCATGGTATATCAGAGGCAATTCCGTAACTTCTGTGTGACGATTCAATCCATCCATCTATCCATCACCATCTCGGAAGTGTCGAATCCTTGGGAGGATCGCATCAGATATAGTGATGACTTCCACAAACAAAATACACCTACGGTTCTCTTTATCAATGGACGTTAGATAAACACACACATCCTCATCATCAGAAATAGTCAACAGTTCCTCACATCCTACCAGCAGTGGATAGTAACTCAATTGAAATTTAACCTTACTTCCATCTAACGCAAGCTTTTTGTATATCATAGCTTCTATCAACGACAAAGTTATCTCCTCCACTGATGTCTTCAACATTAAACTACACATGCGACCTTTGCATTTAAAATGTATGTTGACGTTGTTGCTCATTGTAACCTGCGAAAACAATACAAACAATCCTCAATTAAGGTATTACTAGTTTTACTATATTTATCAGTTATACTAGTTTTACCCAGGTCTCCTCTCGCAAAAAAAATCAATTTGGGATCGTTACGGGTTCTACACTACCATACAGTACGATTCAACCAGTGAAATCTATTTCTTACCTATTCTTAGTCCTAATCGAACCAGAACCCATGGCAAAATACCCAATGTGCAGCTAGCTCGACACCAAATCTAAAACTAAATTTAGAGACAAATTACCTGGATTTTGAAGCAGCAGAGCTCGACGTCAAAGCAGAGCTCTACCGATGATGGCTCGATGGTTGCGGTGGCGGGTGGTGGATATTTTGCAGCGAGCTCATTTTTTTGAGTGGCCGGTGGAGATTCTCCTTTGAATCCCGTTTTTTTTTTCTTTTTAATTATTTAATTTATTTTTGTTTATTGAAAATGAAAATGAAAGGGTAGTTTTGTCTTCACATGTTTCATTAAAGATGAATGAGGTTTGGAGATAAGTGAGGGATATAGAAGATTAGCGGGTTAAAGAAAGGGGGTTTTCAGAAGTTGTCTCGATTCAAAAGTAGATTTAGGGGAAATAAAAAAGTTAAGGTGCTTAAAATAAAATAAAAAATAAAATAACTAAAAATTTGGGTCAATTCTAAAATAAATGACCTTAAAATATAAATAATCTAAAATTTAGGGTTTTGTGCAAAAAAACCCTTCATGTAATTTTTTTGTTTTGCAAGATAAACCTCCATATCAAATAAATGCAGGTCAATACTACAATCTCAAAAGTAACCCGCAATATAGCCCTTTAGTGATAACGTGGCAATCGATAACTCCGTTTTAAAACATAAAGGCTGTCAAAATGACACCGTTGTGCTTCTGTTGAAAATGACATGAAGTTTAAAAATCGTGTTGTTTTACAAACAAAAAAACGACAAACATCTTGAAGCATTTAACAAACTCAATTTGGGGAAAATCAAAATTAGGGTTTCATTTTGATTTGGGGAAATCAGATTTAGGGTTAATATCGATTTGGGGAAAAAGGAGAGATGGTTTCATGAGATTTAGGGTTCTACATTTCGATTATCGAATCGATACATAGAGGAATTGAAAGGATTCAAGTAGAAGGTTTTGTTATCGCATCGAGGAGAAGGCTTCGAGGAGAAGGATTATATAATTCATTGTGTCGGGTTACAAAGAGAGAGGAATTGAAATATTTTGAAGGATTTGATTGTTGGAGAAGCAAGGGAGGTCAACGATGAGGTAATAGTCGATGATTTGAGAGTAGTAATCGTTATTACCAATTCTTTTTCACAATTTCTAAATTTGTTCTTGAGATTTAATCTTTTCTATCTTTGTATTAGTTTCAATCTGTTTATTCATGCTGGAGGATATTGGTCTACTGATGACAAATATCTTGGAGGAGAGCCACACACAGTCGGTCTAGTATCAGCTGAAACATTCAAGTTTAGTTTGGTTCTGATGCTTGTTGTGGAGCACCTCAGATATGAAGACAACATGAAGAAAGTGTCTTGATTTCCACCAGAAACACCTGAGGAGAAAGAAGACCTAGATAACGATAATGTCTTAAAGAAAGTGGTTCATTATGCAGTTGGGTCAGGTGAATTAACCTTATATGTTGTCCGGGAAGATGATCCTTACATAGGTAGGCACATTAATTATAATGCGGTGAGGTATTTGTCAAAAGATGACACCGAGGGAGTAGTGGTTGATGGTAAAGATGGTGATGGTAGTGGCTCTGAGTTAGATGATGGTGGCGATGAGAACTAGTTTGAAGATCTGGTTCATAGCAGTAGTGTTGATGACACTCCACATGTTGAGGCAAATGAGAGCAAGTACCAGAAATTTTGTATTGGTGATAAGTACAATACCATTGGATCTTTAAGAGTGATGTTAATAGGTATGTTGTGAAGAAGAGGAGGGACATCAAGTATGAGAAGTAGAACAGCAAACGTGTAGTTGCTATATACTTTGGAAAGAGATGCTCGTGGAGAATTTCTGCATCCATCAACAGTAGCTGTAATAGAGCAGTCATAAGATCTTTACAAGATGAGCATACCTGCACTTGACAAGGGACAGTGTCCTTGCTTACTAACTCCCGGATTGCTGACCTCTACATTCAAGAATTCAGACTGAATCCAGATTTCTCAGCAGAACAATTACAGCAGAAGCTTCTTAGACGCAACATTAATGTGTCATGGACCATTTGTGAGAGAACCCGACTGAAATGTCTTAAGACATTTGATGAAGAGCAAGAAGAGTCTTTTGCAAGGCTATTTGATTATAATGCTGAGCTGAAGAGAAGCAATAAAGGTTCCACAGTTGGTTGTGAGGTAAGGGAAACTAGGTTTCATAGGTTTTATGTGTGCTTTGCTGCTTTAAAAATGAGTGGAAGAGAGCATGTAGAAAGATTCCACATTTAGATGGAACATTTCTAAAGTGGAGGATGACAGGGATGCTATTAGTTGCATCTGGAAGAGATCCCAATGATCAGATGTTCCCTGTAGCTTGGGCCGTTGTTGATTGTGAGAATACTCCGAATTGGTTATGGTTCCTTGAACACTTGGTTGACGACTTGGATTTAGATTCAGGAAATTGCTTAACATAGTGACCAACAAAAAGGATTGATTGCAGCTGTGAAGGTAGTGTTGCCATTTGATGAGCATAGGATGTGTGCTCGTCATGTATATGAAAACTGGAAGAAGAACTATGCTGGAGCAGATTATAAGGACATGTTTTGGGCTGCAGCAGATTCTTACTATCCACAACTGTTTGATAGAAAGATGAAAGAGCTGAAGGAGTATAATGAGGGTGCTTATAATGACTTGAAGATTTCTAATTTTTGTCCATGGTCAAGGTATGCCTTCTTCCTTGTTCTGTTATGTTATCTATAATGGCATTGTTCTTTTTAGATGCTGACTTGGCTCATCTATGGCAGGGCTTATTTTACAGAATTTTCTAAGTGTGCTGCTGTGGAAAACAATCTCGGAGAGTCATTCAATGCAGCAATCCGGATAGCAAGAATGATATGATCCTAGATGAGGATCAACGTCCCTGAATGTTCTCCAATGGTTGTGATGAGTAGAGTGAACGGATACGAGTGTGGAAGTGATGAAATGGAGTGAAGGTGATGATTCGGATTGAATGAGTGATATTCCAAAGGTGATGAGTAGCCTTTGAACACTCAGGGCTTGCTCCACGAGTGGGTGAAAACCAAACTAGGCAAGAACAAGGGATGGATTGATGTGAAACGTCAAAGGATTATGAAGCTATCCAATGATTTCAAACTTGTCAAGGTGTGGATGATGATCCTTTACACCAAAGAACAAGGCGATCAAACAAGAAAGAGTCTGAGAATAAAAATGTTTGATAAGAGTACAATGGAGTCTCAGCTTCAATATAAAGAGAAGGAGGCGAGATTAGAAAGAGAAGACGAAATAAAGAGTGTGTGTTTACGAGACATGCCTCGGTAAACAACACTCGGACCATGCAACATTAAAAGACAGTTTGAATTCAAAACAAGATAGAAAGATAAGAGATAGGTGAGGCCCATAATGTCTTCTAAATGGGCCTAGATGGATCAGCTCAGCAAGTGACAAAGGTGAGACATGAAACCCACAAACCTCATTAAAAACCTTCTCTCGGAAAACCACTTGGGAAAAACCGAAGAGTAAGGGAAAAAGAGTGTTAGTGTGTTTCGTGGTCACTTGCCAAGCTCCTTGTGCATGAACTTTGACCAGAGAAGTCTTGGTATCATCTTTATAGCTCAAGTGATCCTCTTGAGTCATTGCTTGGCAGAGCAAAACTCTAAAATCTTGGTGATATTTCATTGTTCGAGAGCAAGTCTTACGTCTGATAAGTGCTTTCCATGCTCCTTTAGATCTGTGTTCGTCCATTACTTCATTTCCCATCCATGCTCCATGCTCCAGGTCTTTAGAGCTCTCCAGAATCATATCATCCTCCCCCAGTTGAAAAGGATTTGTCCTCAAATCTGCTTGACCTGCCACAAATAACACTAAGTTAGAACCGTCAAAGAGTAACATTATGGGATGCTTACCTCGGAGATCAAGTTGATAGGCATTATTGATGATTCTTCTTGTTAGGTGAAATGAACCATCAATCGTTGGCGTCCATACTCGTTCTCTAACCTCAAAGATCATTTTGAAGTAAGGAAGAGGTTTCTTATCGTGCAGCAAAAAGACTCCAATTCCAGGCCTCGCAAAGCAACTAGATGAGATAATTATTGAGTCCGGTGGCTCCTCTTTTATTCCTGTAAAGTTGTCAACACTTTTGGTAAAGAGCAAGCATGTTATCACAGTCATGGAATCACTATAAACAAATAAACATATCCCAACTTTAGTCAAAACATTATTCTTGTCATGTTTCCCTTTTACTTGTGTTTTACGACAATGATTTGATTCCAAATATTCCTTGAATAAATCCAAATTTTTCTCAGTCAATTCTGGAGATAATATATTCACTTTCACAGCTCTTAAATCATGAGAAAGAAATTGAGACACAGAAATACTTACCTGAATAATGTTCTTGGTGTATTTGGTTAACATAATCTCCACAGTAAATTGAAATGTTCTTGGATCTAGGGGCTCTTCTTGGATCAGGGCATTGTTAGTGACCAATCTGTCCACTTTAGAGGTTGACTTACACAATGAGGGCTCTCCTGGTCGCCATTGATAATTTTGGAATGAACAAAATGATGAAAAATCTATTTTAGGTTATACGGAGAACATGTGAAGTGAAGAGGTCCAAATCTTGTGGGGTAAATATCTTGAACGTCCTAGATAGTCTCCAGGTCTCCAAATGTGGTTTTAAGATGCATCACATATGGGTGGTAGTCCTATGGGGTCATCCACTGGAAACATGTTCTTATGATTCTGCAAAAGACACATCATCTCACTCGGCAGCACCGGTGCAAGGTTAGATACACAAGAAAATTTATCTAAAGAGACGAATATTTTATGATCCAAATATTCAGCATCATTAACCTTACTAACCATAGCAAAATAATAACTTTCTTACCTTGCTCTTGATTCCCTTTGAGTTTAATTTTGTCAATGTAAAACTCAGGAGCCAACAATGGCACAAGAGTAGTTTTCTTTTCTTGAAAAGGTTTTGAACTCAAAATTGTACAATCTGTGCCAAGAGAGAGCAAGTTAGCTTTCATTCATTTTGGAGAGTCTAGATAATTACCTCGGGTTTTTATTTGTGGTGAGGCATCTGGTGGTTTCTCCTTGATCACAATGATGTGTTCAGTTCTTGTTACTCTCTATGATGGATCCATTGTTAAGCTCCGTGTGGATGTGATTCCGCCTAAGCCATTGCACACATCTAAGGTACCTGTATCTTTCTTCGTACTTAAGGGAAAAATCAAGTGCATTATACTTTAAATTTCAACATTCAAAACAGGTTGTTTGAAGCTACGAGTGAAAATAAAATTATTCCAATATCGAATAAACTCGCAAGCTAAACTTACCTGAGTACCTTGTAAGATGTTACCAAACATTTCAGCTCGGCAAGCTTGTGAATGGGATGACACCGCAGTAGGTAACATTATAACATTGCGGCTGACTTTGGTTGTGCTTCTTGATATAGGTGCCTGTTAGGAGGATGATTATGAAGCCTTTAGAGGAGCTATATCCTACTTGGGGTGGTGATCAAAGTGAAGACACATAACTTCATAACTTGATAGTTGACATTATTGAAGATAAGTTTGTTAAAGGTTATTGGGATGTCAAGTTAAAGAAAGTTGAAGTTGGATCACTTCCATAGGAAGGAAAAATTGTGGAAGTGAAACAGAAAAGAAAGAAGGGAGCGGAAGAAGAACTTTCAGAGCTTGCGAAGAAGAAAGAAAAAAGAGATGATGATAGATGAAAAAAATCACGTGGGAGTGATCAACACAACCAAAAGTATGAGAGAACTCTTCTTGTCAGTGGCCTTGTGAAGATGGTGGAGAAAGTGTACAAAATATTGGATGACATGGCGAAAAACATAGGGGGAATGGTTTGAGGCATAGAAAGTAGTCTTGAGGCCAAACTTGAAGTCAAACTTGAAGCCAAACTTGAAGAAAAGTATGGCCATAGGCTAACTTTGGTTGAAGGACAAGTTAGGCCATTGGAGAATCAAATCAATTGGATTAAAGAGAACTTTAAAGCTCGTGAAATGAAAAATTCCAATGTTAAAGATGACAACTCGAAGGTTTTTCAAGAGGAAGAGTTCACTAGCCCGGTATGTGAAATGTCCTAAACTGGCTGATTAATTAATCTAGTTATGTCTGATTTATGATGCAATCATGGCTGATTTATGTTTTAGCCATGGCTGATTTATGATTCAGTCATGGTTGATTTACGAGTGAGTCAAACCATATGTGGCCGACTTGTTATTTACACAAATACTTATAGTTGTAATTTTTTCTTTACTTTACACAAGTGTGCCGCCATCAGAAGCATAAAATTCAAGAGAAGGACAATAAACTTGTGAAGAAAGGGAATAAAAAGAACTTAAAGTTGTTGCCTGAATCTGAAGATGACGAGGAGGAGAAGCTTAGGCAAGCAAAACTATCAACTGTACTAGATGCGCTGCAGAAAGGTTCCCTCCACCTCCACCGTATTCGTATATTGGAACCACTGGATTGACGCATATTAGGAAGGGTTTCACTCGTTTAGTAGCAATATATGATCCTCTGAAACCGGTTGATGCGGCTAAATTGCAAGTAGTTTATGACTACCTGAAACCATATGAGTAAGTACAATTTTATTTTGTTGGATGCCAAAACTTTCGCTCACTATCCCTCTTCTTTATTCATTAGGCATATTCCCCTTTCGGAAAAATTGTCTGAAGAGATAGAGTTCTACAGAGTTCTCATGACCCCGAGAAAAGATTGGCTTGACGATAAATATGGATTGTTGTACGATTATGTAAGTCAAGGTTATGGCCGATTTTTTAATCAGTCTTGGATGATTTATGATTCAGTCATGGTGAATTTTTTAGTCAGGCATGGCTGATTTATGATTCAGTCATGCTGATTTATGATTCAGTCATGGCTGATTTATGATTCAGGCATGGCTAATTTATGATTCAGGCATGGCCAATTTATGAGTCAGCCATGGCTGATTTACTACTACATTACGACTGATTTATTAATAATAATTGTCTTTTTTTTACTTACAGTACATGTCTTCGTATTTCCGACTGCTAAAGAAAAGGTCTATGCAAGTGCCATGTCCTTTTTACACTGATCGGATTGCGTTTATCGATCAATGGTTCATCAGTATGTGGGTGAGGGATTATAAACAGTTTAACATCAATCCAAAGAAATGGAAATTTACCCAGGCATATATTTATTTAACAAACAGTTTGTCCCCTACCGACCAGCCGACAAACAAGAAGTGGATACAAGATGTTGATTACTTGTTACTGGTTCACCAAATATTTGGCTGTCACTGGATAACGTTGTACGTTGATCTAGTTAATGAGAAGATAGATTGTTACGATAGTATCATGGGAGCAGGCACAGCCGAGGAAGACAAAGGCATACATGAACAATGTAGAGTGTTCACACGAATGATACCCGCACTGTTGAACGAAGTAATTTCTCTTGAAGTCCAAAAGCCACATAATAAACAATTTTCCTGGAGACAGAGGAAAGGCATCCTTTAAAATGACATTCCTGGTGATTGTGGCGTGTATTCGGCCAAGTATGCTGAGTCTTTAGCGCTTGGTGTAGTTTTCGACGGGCTAGGCGATAGGAATGTCAAGGCTTTACTGTTCAAGATGGCAGCGGAGATTTTTGATGAAGTACCTGACTTGTATGCTCAATTTAACTAAAGAGGTCATGCTGTAAGTTGTTTTCCCTTTTATGTGTATGTAATTATGGATGTTAATGTGTTTCTAGTTATGGCTGATTTATGTAACATTTTACTCTTAGTTATGGCTGATTTATGATCATATTTCACTGATTGATTAAGGTAGTGTTGATGGAATCATGTTACAACAATAAATATGAGGGATCACATAAATGTTTCAATTTGAAAGATTCACATTAATGTTTTTTAGTTAAAAATGGATTTCAGTAGAAGACCAACAATTATTATCATTTACAAGTTTTCGCATTATGTCCTTCCTTTTTACACAAAGAGCAAGTGTGATGTTTTCTTAGGCGTTTCTTCTCACTTGCCACTTCCAAACAAGAGTTAATTCTAGAAATCTTAGGTCTTCCAGGTTGATTACGAGGAATTGGGGATTGCACACTTGTTCTGCTACGTGGTTTGGAATGGGTAGCGCCGAATCTATAGGCATAACTGAACCAGCGTATGTGTTAGCCAAAAACATACTGTAATAATATGGTTGACATAGTGAGACACGGCAAACATTCTTGTGCTATGCAGCTGCAATTGCATGTACGCATGGTAACTTATAAATGTCAAAACGACTGCATGTGCATATCTTCGAATCCAAATTGACAACATCCAAAGATGATCCACATATCTCTTGTATATGGTAAGCATCAATGGTTTGTACCGTCGCAAGTTTGGCACCATTCACACGGTCCTGTTGTTCAAAACAAATAATACGGATCAGTAATGAATATATATGACTGATTTATTATATAATGCGGCTGATTTATGAAATATAATTTTACCTCCAACAATTTTTCAACACCACGTGTAAGTGTTGTTTTTATAGACATCATCTTCTTGTCGCTCATTAAGTTATCGCGTTATCATTGACCTAATCTCTTCTAATATTCCAATGATTGGAAAACTTTGTGTTTTAGAACGTACCTTGTTCATCGATTCTGCTATATTTGTTGTAGTTAGATTATATTTATCACCCAGGAAATGAACACGTGCCCTCATTTGTACATCCGCTCTTTGGAGATAGCCATGAAGTACAGGGCGAAGCACTTCAATCTCGTCGAAGAAGGACTGAAATTCATCCATTCTATAACAATTTGCAGCTTTCTTGACCAAACGAAATAATTTTCCTCCTCTGAACCGTAGTAGAATATTCTTATACAAATGATACGTGCAAATACCACGAGCGGCTAATGGGAACACATTTCGAATTGCTTTCCCAATTGACTTATGCCTGTCCGAGATTATAGCAAGACCCTTATCATCACGAACCACAAGTTTCAATTGTGTAGAAAACCATTGCCAAGAATCATCATTTTTAGTGTCAACCACACCAAACGCTAATGGGAAGATCTGAAAGTTACCATCTTGAGCTAATGCTGTAAGTAGCGTCGTTTTGTATTTTCTATGGAGAAATGTACCATCCACAATGAGTACTTTGCGCATAAAATTAAAGCCACTGATGCTTGCACCAAAAGCAATAAATAAATACTTGAATCTCCCGCAATCATCTACTTGTAAGCGTACCACGATTTGCCCTTCTTATCATGCGTAGATAAGAAGGTAAGTCTTCATACCCCTTCTCAAGACTTCCCATATCGAGCTCCCTTGCAATTCTTATTATCTTATTGATATGATTATGGCCAGCAAGGAAGAGGAACCTATGTAACATGGAGACGCCAAAGAGGAGCAAAGGCAGCAGCTTGAACCGGAGCTACAAGGAGCTGAAGATTTATGCATTTCTCCGGGTCCTATCACTCGGTCTAAACAAAAGAAGCTCAAGACCACTTGCAACATCTCCTCAACATCATCTCGGGCAGTTTGGTGTGTGCTAATCCAGCCACATTGGTTGTGATACAAGCCACCTAAACATTTATCAAGAGAGGTGATATGACTTATACTCTTTTTCCCTTCATTTGGTTTTGTCCCAATGGGTTTTCCAAATAAGGTTTTTAATGAGGTAAGCCATATCACTCACTCATCAGCCTCTTGATAAAGCTCAAGCCCATTTCTATCTACTATCTAAGTGAAGCACAGCCCAAGTCCAACAAGAGCTCAGCCGAAATCTTGAAGAACATGAAGAGTTATTTTCTTGTCAACTTTGGTTTTAATGCTTTGTATTTTCGAGATTTTTCCTTTACTCTCTTGTTGATTTAAACTCATGTAAGGCTTCATTTCTAATTATCAAACATCTTTTCAACTTCTAAAACTCTCTGAAACTTGTTTGTTCATCCTTGCTTAAAGTGTTCGGATCTTCATCCTTCACACCAAGTAAGTCGAAAGTCTTAGGATCTTTCACACTCCTAGGAAGTTTCATCTCGATCCACCCCTTGTTCACCTCGTCTAGAGTCTTCACCCACGTCCAGAGCAAGCCTGAAAGTCCAGAGGATCTCCATCTCCTTTGGAAGTTTCGCCTCAACCCCCCAAACTCATCGGATCCCTTCCTAGTTCTTCACCTTTCATCTCTTCCGCATCACTCACCTTGTCACCAATCCTCACAACCTCTTGGAGTAGCATTCAGGGACTTGATCCTCACCTAGGATCATATCAAGTGGTATCAGAGCTGACTCCACGCCAGGTTGTATCTCTTCCGATCTGATATACCTTTTCATATCCCGATCTGTATTATCTGTTGACTGTTGGAATTTTCATAAATTCGTCTTGTTTGATAAAATCGTGTGATCTGTTGAATCTGCTTTAAAAAAGAGTCTAGTATTTGTTAAAATTGATTCTAGAATTTTTGAGCATGTTTTGATAATTTTCCGAACCTGATTTAGTCGAACAGTCACATTTAGAGGTTATCAGAATCTGAACAGTTATTTTCGTGTAACTTGCTAGAATTGTTTAAAATCATTGGTTAATCCTAAAATCGTGAAACTTGTTGCATTGAAACCATGATTAAGTCTAGTATTTGTTAAAATTGTTTCTGGAATTTTTGAACGTAATTTGACATTTTATTCTGATTGATCAAGTCAAACTGTCGATTAGGGTTACTTGTCAAATAAGTTTTGTTGTTCTTGTGGTGTTTGAACATTTCACTAGTTTATTTGTTGGATTCTGAACAGGTACCATGGCGGGGACTAGCCATGATGAGCAAGAGTCTTCTAACTCCAACAAACAACTTATGGAGTCCTTCAAAGCAATGATGGTTGAGAGTATGGCCAATATGAAAGCAGATTTAGAGAGGTCCATCAACAACCGATTCCGAGAACATCAACAACCTGTTATGGAAGAACAACTTAGGAGACACCCACGATCTTCTGATGCTGAGCATTAGAAGGTCAGAATCGCCCCAACCGCATTCAAGGATTATGCTCTAAGCTGGTGGGATCAGTTGGTAACGACTAGAAGAAGAGCTGGAGATATACCGGTTGAAACTTGGACTCAACTAAAGATCATTATGAGGAAAAGGTTTGTACCAAGTCACTACCACAGGGAGCTTCACCTTAAGCTTCGCAACTTGTCTCAAGGCAGTAGGTCCGTTGAAGACTATTTCAAGGAAATGGAAACCTTGTTACTCCGAGCCGATATTCAAGAAGACAATGAAGCTACTATGGCCAGATTCATGGGAGGTCTTGACAAAGACATCATTGAGAGGCTGGAGGTACACCATTATGTCGAGCTAGAAGAGCTTCTCCACAAAGCTATCATGTTTGAAAAACAACTCAAGAGGAAGAGCTCTAGGCCCGGATACAACTCTACCAAGTTCAGCAAAGACTACAAGCCTAAGGATTACAAACCGCTTGCCAAGCCTAAGATAGACGAGCCCCCGCTCAAAGGAATTGATCAAGGATCAAGCACCAAGGCTAGAGAAATTCAGTGTTTTAAGTGCAAAGGTTTCGGCCACTACTCCCGTTCATGCTCCAATCAGAGAACCATAGTTATTAGGAACAACGGCGAGATAGATTCAGAGGAAGATCACTCGGAAACTGAACCTTTAGAGGAACCACTTAGATTGCCGGAGTTCGGACAACTCTTGGTCACTAGAAGAACCCTTAGCCTACACATTCAGGCCGAGAAAAATGAGCAAAGAGAAAACCTCTTCCACACTCGTTGCCTAGTTCAAAAGAAAGTCTGCAGCCTAGTGATTGATGGAGGTAGCTGTACCAACGTCGCGAGCCAGTCCATGGTTGATAAGCTCGGACTTACGATCACTAAGAGAGCTAAGCCGTATAAGCTGCAATGGCTTAATGATGAGGGAGAATTGGAAGTCAAAAACCAGGTCATAGTTCCTTTGTCTATAGGGAAATATGAAGATGAGGTCCTATGTGATATTTTACCAATGGATGCTGGACATATCTTGCTTGGAAGACCTTGGCAATCTGATCGAAGAGTCATGCACGATGGATTTACTAATAGATATTCGTTCGAGTTTAAGGGCAGAAAGAACATCCTTGTACCTTTAACTCCTCAAGAAGTTCATCTAGATCAAATGGCCTTGAAGAAAAGTAAGCCCACTTTCGAAGCCAAGCTCAAAGAACCGGCCAACCTTATGATCACACCTCGACAAGGGAGTTACCCCTCTTCCCTCCTTTTTGTGTTTAAAGAATGTTTTAATATTAACCAAACGGTGCAGGAAATTCCTAGCAAAATTCAATATCTTTTACAGGAATTCAAAGATGTTTTTCCGGAAGAACCTCTCCAAGGTTTGCCGCCAATCCGTGGCATCGAACACCAAATCGATTTCCTACCCGGAGCGTCTCTTCCCAATAAACCAGCCTACCGAACCAACCTTACAGAAACTGATATGATCCTAGGTGAGGATCAAGTCCCGGAATGCTACTCCAAGAGGTTGTGATGATTGGTGACAAGGTGAGTGATGCGGAAGAGATGAAAGGTGAAGAACAAGAGTGGATCCGATGAGTCTTTGGGGGATTGTTGCGAAACTTCCAAAGGGATGGAGATCCTTTGGACTTTCAGGCTTGCTCTGGACGTGGGTGAAGACCCTAGACGAGGTGAACAAGGGGTGGATCGAGATGAAACTTCCTAGGAGTGTGAAAGATCCTAAGACTTTCGACTTACTTGGTGTGAAGGATGAAGATCCGATCACTTTAAGCAAGGATGAACAAACAAGTTTCAGAGAGTTTTAGAAGTTGAAAAGATGTTTGATAATTAGAAAATGAAGCCTTACATGAGTTTAAATCAACAAGAGAGTAAAGGAGAAATCTCGAAAATTACAAACATTAAAGACCAAAGTTGACAAGAAAATAACTCTTCATGTTCTTCAAGATTTCGGCTGAACTCTTGTTGGACTTGGGCTGTGCTTCACTTGGATAGTAGATAGAAATGGGCTTAAGCTTTATCAAGAGGCTGATGAGTGAGTGATATGGCTTACCTCATTAAAAAACCTTATTTGGAAAACCCATTGGGACAAAAACCAAATGAAGGGAAAAAGAGTATAAGTCATATCACCTCTCTTGATAAATGTTTAGGTGGCTTGTATCACAACCAATGTGGCTGGATTAGCACACACCAAACTGCCCGAGATGGTGTTGAGGAGATGTTGCAAAGTGGTCTTGAGCTTCTCTTGTTTAGACCGAGTGATTGGACCCGGAGAAATGCATAAATCTTCAGCTCCTTGTAGCTCCGTGCTGCTGCCTTTGCTCCTCTTTGTCGTCTCCTTGCTGCATAGGTTCCTCCTCCTTGCTGGCCATAATCACATCATCCTCTCCCTCTTGAAAAGGATTTGACCTCAAATCTGTTTCTTCTGCAAAATAAGGATCCAAATCAGTAATATTAAAACTCGAACTTACATGGTACTTACCTTGGCGATCAAGCTGGTAGGCGTTGTTTAGTTGTTCTTTAGCTCCCAGCTCCCCAGGTTTAAGCTGTTGATTAGTTCCAAGCTCCAAGCTATCCATGCTATCCATCCTCAAATCCGAACAATCTGCAAGGAAAAAGATTAAATTAGAATACTTGAAGTAAGTCGGAATATACTCACCTTGCAAGCAGATTTTGTAGGAATGGATCTGTTCTATGACTCGAAGTGAACAATATCCTTCTTGCATTAGTTTGAACTCCTCTTGGTCTGTAAAACGTTTCTCCTTCATACGAATCCAAAACTGGTAACCAATCTCAAAGTTCTTAATATTCTCCTCTTCGTTTGCTGGCTTTTGATGCTCTATGTCTAGCAAACGCTCCTTTGGTTTAAGAACAATTTGAACAACAGTTTTCTTAAGCCAAACATGGTAGAGCCACGTCCTAGGTGCATGAAAATTTAGCTCTCCATCCTGTATATCCTGTATCCTCACAACAAAGACTCGAGACAAGAGATCATAGGTGCAAAGAATATAGTCATTCCGACTAGCACACAATTTATTACTTAGATCATCTAAAACAGATTTCAAAGGTTCAATATGATCGTCTAAGTGTTTATTAAAATTCAGAATGCTATCATAACAAACAATTTCTCCAAAGAATAATTCAGCATTGGGTGAAGCACTAGCAAAATTAGAGAAATTAGCAATATCTATGAGCACATAATTTCTATTAGGTTCACACATTTTATCAAACAAAAATCCTCCATGCCTAAAGAATTTATTATGCTCAAATTTCTCACAATAATGAATCACATCTTTAAAATCAACAGTTGACATATAAATCTCTTTGATGTGTTCATATTCTAGCAACTTAGATTTAGGAACAAAAAGAAATGCATACCTTTGAACTGTTGCATCAGGCACAACAATTTCCTTACCTATCTTGTTTCCCATGTCATAAGGAAATGCTTCAACGGGTGCTCCTGGATCAAAGACGATATGATTCTCCTTCCCACAGATTAGTGAGACAATTCCTGTTCAGTATTTAGGGGATACAACTTCGAAGTCCTGAAAATGACAAGGTTTCTTACTCGGCAGCACCGGTGCAAGGTTAGTGACAAGAAAATCAAAAATTGGACCAGTTTGGAACATATCCTCGGAGATGGTCGGCGATAATTCTTGGAGTTTCCTTCTAGGCAAAGCTCCATGCTCCATGTCTTGATAGCTTTGAAAGGTGTTCGACTCCTTTCTCAAGACAACTCCAATTCCAGTCCTCACAAAGAAATGGGTCGAGAGAACTTCTAAGTCTGGTGGCTCCTCTTTTAGACCTGCAATGTTTTCAACACCTTTGGCAAAGAGCAAGCGTATTATCACAGTCGTAGAGTCACTATAAACAAGTACACAAGTTTTATTTGGACCCCAGAATTTTCTTTATCATGTTCCTCTTTTATTTGCGCCCTAAGACAAGAGTTTCGTTCGAATATTCTTTGAATACACCTAACTTTTTCTTAATAGTTTCTGGAGATGATAAACTCTTACTCACAACCTTGGAATCATGAGAATCAAATTGAGTTAAAGAGTTACTTACCTGAAGAAGGTCCTTGCTGTATTCGGTGCATGTAATTGTCACGGTAAATGGAAGTGATTTTGGATCCAGTTTGACACATGCGACAGCTAGATTGGTTTGCTCATGGGATGGTGTGGTTGGGATGGATGTATCATACCCTATTCTTTGACAAAGTTGTGACCTCAAAATTGTACAATCTGCACCAAGAGAAAGAAGGTTAGCTCTCATTCTTTTTTGCGAGTCTAGATAGTTACCTCGGGTTTGAATTGGTGGCTGAGCATCGGGTGGTTTCTCTTTGATCACTATGAGGTTGGTGACATCCTCTCTTTGTTTATTGGCAGGAAAACACGTCAAGAGCTCTAAGTTTGATGGCATGTCATTGCACTTTGTTACTTCCTCCGTTTGCTCTGTTGTTAAGCTCCATGTCGATGTGTTTTCTTTTAGGTCTTTGCGCACATCTAAGGTACCTGCATCTTCCTTGGCACTTAAAGGAAAAATCAAGTGCATTATACTTGAAATTTTAATATTCAAAACAGGTTGTTTGATGCTACGAGTGAATGTAGAATTATTCCAGTATCGAACAGACTCGCTAGCTAAACTACGAGATCATAGGTGCAAAGAATATAGTCATTCCGACTAGCACACAATTTATTACTTAGATCATCTAAAACAGATTTCAAAGGTTCAATATGATCGTCTAAGTGTTTATTAAAATTCAGAATGCTATCATAACAAACAATTTCTCCAAAGAATAATTCAGCATTGGGTGAAGCACTAGCAAAATTAGAGAAATTAGCAATATCTATGAGCACATAATTTCTATTAGGTTCACACATTTTATCAAACAAAAATCCTCCATGCCTAAAGAATTTATTATGCTCAAATTTCTCACAATAATGAATCACATCTTTAAAATCAACAGTTGACATATAAATCTCTTTGATGTGTTCATATTCTAGCAACTTAGATTTAGGAACAAAAAGAAATGCATACCTTTGAACTGTTGCATCAGGCACAACAATTTCCTTACCTATCTTGTTTCCCATGTCATAAGGAAATGCTTCAACGGGTGCTCCTGGATCAAAGACGATATGATTCTCCTTCCCACAGATTAGTGAGACAATTCCTGAGTCGTATTTAGGGGATACAACTTCGAAGTCCTGAAAATGACAAGGTTTCTTACTCGGCAGCACCGGTGCAAGGTTAGTGACAAGAAAATCAAAAATTGGACCAGTTTGGAACATATCCTCGGAGATGGTCGGCGATAATTCTTGGAGTTTCCTTCTAGGCAAAGCTCCATGCTCCATGTCTTGATAGCTTTGAAAGGTGTTCGACTCCTTTCTCAAGACAACTCCAATTCCAGTCCTCACAAAGAAATGGGTCGAGAGAACTTCTAAGTCTGGTGGCTCCTCTTTTAGACCTGCAATGTTTTCAACACCTTTGGCAAAGAGCAAGCGTATTATCACAGTCGTAGAGTCACTATAAACAAGTACACAAGTTTTATTTCGGACCCCAGAATTTTCTTTATCATGTTCCTCTTTTATTTGCGTCCTAAGACAAGAGTTTCGTTCCGAATATTCTTTGAATACACCTAACTTTTTCTTAATAGTTTCTGGAGATGATAAACTCTTACTCACAACCTTGGAATCATGAGAATCAAATTGAGTTAAAGAGTTACTTACCTGAAGAAGGTCCTTGCTGTATTCGGTGCATGTAATTGTCACGGTAAATGGAAGTGATTTTGGATCCAGTTTGACACATGCGACAGCTAGATTGGTTTGCTCATGGGATGGTGTGGTTGGGATGGATGTATCATACCCTATTCTTTGACAAAGTTGTGACCTCAAAATTGTACAATCTGCACCAAGAGAAAGAAGGTTAGCTCTCATTCGTTTTTGCGAGTCTAGATAGTTACCTCGGGTTTGAATTGGTGGCTGAGCATCGGGTGGTTTCTCTTTGATCACTATGAGGTTGGTGACATCCTCTCTTTGTTTATTGGCAGGAAAACACGTCAAGAGCTCTAAGTTTGATGGCATGTCATTGCACTTTGTTACTTCCTCCGTTTGCTCTGTTGTTAAGCTCCATGTCGATGTGTTTTCTTTTTAGGTCTTTGCACATCTAAGGTACCTGCATCTTCCTTGGCACTTAAAGGAAAAAATCAAGTGCATTATACTTGATATTTTAATATTCAAAACAGGTTGTTTGATGCTACGAGTGAATGTAGAATTATTCCAGTATCGAACAGACTCGCTAGCTAAACTTACCTTAGTACCTTGTAAGATGTTACCAAACATTTCAGCTCGGCAAGCTTGTGAATGGGTTGACACCGCATGATGATTCTTCTCTTTTGTGCTTTCCTCAGCTTTTTCACAAATGTTATGCTTCTTACTTTCAGAATTCACAGAATTCAAATTTGCTATTCCTTTTCCAAACGGAATTCTGCTCGGACCAGATTCTTCAAAAGGCTCCTTTGGATCTTCTGCTGTGTCTTTAGGAACTTGAAACTGGGATTTATCAAATGGAATTCTGGCTTGACCAGAATCTTCTTTATGCATGGTTGGTCGAAGAAAATGTCCTCCCTCGGTTGATTTGATGATCGGGACCTTCGGTTTAGTTTTTGCAAGGTTGGCTTCGATCTTGGCTACAACATCTAGTGGCGTATCTCCAAATTTGTAGCTGTGTTCTCCTCTGCCTTCCTTCACACTTCTAGGCTTTCTTTGACTGTCATGAGACGATTTACCATCAGGTCTACAGTATTCATAGGCTGCTTCTTCCCTTTGTTGTCTCGGCTTGTCTCTCCATGGCTCTCTCCTCGGTTTTTCTTTTAGACGACCATGCCGTTGTGGAATTACTTCTTCAAATCGTCGGTTCCTGGCTGTTAAACTTTTACACAACTTATGAGCCCTCTTAGCCATCATAGCCTCAAATCGTTCTTGTTCAGCATCATTGATGGATCTTTCTAGTTCAGCTCTCATGGTTGCCATACTTTCGTCCATTATGGCTCTTAAGGAATCAAGGAGTTCTTTGTTGGAGTTTGACGATTCCTCTTCACCATTGCTGGTTCCCACCATGGTACCTGTTCAGATTCAAACAAGTAACAAGTAAAAATGCCCAAAGAAACACAACAAAGAAAACTCAGAAACTTTTCCGGAATCCTAAACGACTGTTTGACTTGATTGAACAGAATAAAATATCAAATAACGTTCAAAAATTCCAGAGTCAATTTTAACAAATACTAGACTGAATCATGGTTTCAATGCAACAAATTTCACGATTTTAGGATTAACCAATGATTTTTAACAATTCTAGCACGTTACACGACAATAACTGTTCAAATTCTGATAACCTCTAAATGTGACTGTTCGACGAAATCAGCTTCGGAAAATTATCAAAACATGTTCAAAAATTCTAGAATCAATTTTAACAAATACTAGACTTGTTTTTGAAGCAGATTCAACAGATCTCACGATTTTATCAGATAAGACGAAGTTACGAAAATTCCAACAGTCAGCAGATAAACACAGATCGGAATGTGAAAAGGTATCACAGATCGAAAGAGATACAACCTGGCGTGGAGTCAGCTCTGATACCACTTGATATGATCCTAGGTGAGGATCAAGTCCCGGAATGCTACTCCAAGAGGTTGTGATGATTGGTGACAAGGTGAGTGATGCGGAAGAGATGAAAGGTGAAGAACAAGAGTGGATCCGATGAGTCTTTGGGGGATTGTTGCGAAACTTCCAAAGGGATGGAGATCCTTTGGACTTTCAGGCTTGCTCTGGACGTGGGTGAAGACCCTAGACGAGGTGAACAAGGGGTGGATCGAGATGAAACTTCCTAGGAGTGTGAAAGATCCTAAGACTTTCGACTTACTTGGTGTGAAGGATGAAGATCCGATCACTTTAAGCAAGGATGAACAAACAAGTTTCAGAGAGTTTTAGAAGTTGAAAAGATGTTTGATAATTAGAAAATGAAGCCTTACATGAGTTTAAATCAACAAGAGAGTAAAGGAGAAATCTCAAAATTACAAACATTAAAGACCAAAGTTGACAAGAAAATAACTCTTCATGTTCTTCAAGATTTCGGCTGAACTCTTGTTGGACTTGGGCTGTGCTTCACTTGGATAGTAGATAGAAATGGGCTTAAGCTTTATCAAGAGGCTGATGAGTGAGTGATATGGCTTACCTCATTAAAAACCTTATTTGGAAAACCCATTGGGACAAAACCAAATGAAGGGAAAAAGAGTATAAGTCATATCACCTCTCTTGATAAATGTTTAGGTGGCTTGTATCACAACCAATGTGGCTGGATTAGCACACACCAAACTGCCCGAGATGGTGTTGAGGAGATGTTGCAAAGTGGTCTTGAGCTTCTCTTGTTTAGACCGAGTGATTGGACCCGGAGAAATGCATAAATCTTCAGCTCCTTGTAGCTCCGGTTCAAGCTGCTGCCTTTGCTCCTCTTTGTCGTCTCCTTGCTGCATAGGTTCCTCCTCCTTGCTGGCCATAATCACATCAGAAACTAAGGAGCTTCAACGACAAGTCACCGAGCTCATGGAGAAAGGACATATCCGCGAAAGCATGAGTCCATGTGCCGTACCCGTTTTGCTTGTTCCGAAGAAAGATGGTAGCTGGAGGATGTGTGTCGACTGCCGTGCTATCAACAATATCACTGTAAAGTATCGACATCCCATACCTAGATTAGATGATATGCTTGATGAATTGCATGGTTCTTGCATTTTTTCTAAAGTAGATCTTAAGAGCGGATACCATCAGATTAGGATGCAAGAAGGGGATGAATGGAAAACTGCATTTAAAACTAAGCATGGTATGTATGAATGGTTAGTCATGCCTTTTGGGTTAACAAACGCACCTAGTACGTTCATGAGGCTAATGAACCACGTTCTTAGATCATTCATAGGTCGTTTTGTGGTAGTTTACTTCGACGACATCTTAATCTATAGCCGCAGCTTAGATGAACATGTGGAGCATCTTAGAAAGGTTTTAGAAGTGCTTAGGAAGGAAACCTTGTACGCTAATCTTATCAAATGAGTCTCTCAAGCATCTCAAGGGACAACAAAAGCTGAACAAAAGACACGCCAAGTGGGTTGAATTCATCGAGACATTTCCGTACGTCATTAAGTACAAGAAAGGTAAGGAGAATGTAGTAGCCGATGCTCTTTCTCGGAGGTACGTTCTCTTGAATTCTCTTGAGGTTAAGTTACTAGGGTTTGAACAAATCAAAGAACTATATGCTAGTGATGATGACTTCAAAGAAACCTATGCTGCATGTGAAAAATTTGGCGTTGGAAAATATTTTCGGAGTGATGGATTCTTATTTTACGAAAATCGCCTATGTGTGCCTAACTCCTCCTTGCGAGATTTGTTTGTTCAAGAAGCTCATGCAGGTGGACTTATGGGATATTTTGGCGTGGCAAAGACTTCAAGTGTGCTACGTGAGCACTTCTTTTGGCCGCACATGCAAAGTGATGTCAAAAAAGCTTGTCAAAGATGTATAACGTGTAAGCAAGCTAAATCGACAATTCAGAATCACGGTTTGTATACCCCTCTTCCTATTCCCTTGCATCCTTGGCACGACTTATCCATGGATTTTGTAGTAGGATTGCCTAGGACTAAGACTGGAAAGGATTCGGTATTTGTGGTAGTTGATAGGTTCTCTAAAATGGCTCACTTCATACCTTGCCATAAAACCGATGATGCCGTTAATATAGCTGGGTTGTTCTTTAGAGAAGTCGTTAGGTTGCATGGAATGCCTAGAACTATTGTTTGGATAGGGATACCAAATTTCTTAGTTATTTTTGGAAAACCCTTTGGTCTAAGCTAGGAACCAAGCTTTGTTTCTCCACCACATGTCACCCACAATCCGATGGCCAAACCGAAGTAGTCAATAGAACCTTATCCACTCTGTTGCGTGATATAATTAAAAAGAACCTTAGGACTTGGGAAGAATGTCTGCCTCATGTTGAATTTGCTTATAATCATGCTAGACATTCCGCATCTAAGTATTCACCTTTTGAAATTGTTTATGGGTTCAATCCCATCTCACCTTTGGATCTAATGCCTTTACCCGTGAATGAAAGGATAAGTCTTGATGGTAAGAAAAAGGCTGAGCTTGTGAAACAGATCCATGAGAAGGCTCGGAACAACATAGAGCACAAGACCAAGTTGTACGCTAAGCATGCAAACAAGGGCCGAAAGTTTATGGAGTTTAAAGAAGGGGACTTGGTGTTGGTTCATTTGAGGAAAGAACGGTTCCCTAACGAGAAAATCCAAGCTTATGCCCAGGATTGATGGTCCATTCGAAATCATCAAGAAGATCAACGACAACGCCTACCAGCTTGATCTCCAAGGTAAGTACAACGTGAGTTCGAGTTTTAATATTACTGATTTGGTTCCTTATTTTGCAGAAGAAACAGATTTGAGGTCAAATCCTTTTCAAGAGGGAGAGGATGATATGATTATGGCCAGCAAGGAAGAGGAACCTATGCAACATGGAGACGCCAAAGAGGAGCAAAGGCAGCAGCTTGAACCGGAGCTACAAGGAGCTGAAGATTTATGCATTTCTCCGGGTCCTATCACTCGGTCTAAACAAAAGAAGCTCAAGACCACTTTGCAACATCTCCTCAACATCATCTCGGGCAGTTTGGTGTGTGCTAATCCAGCCACATTGGTTGTGATACAAGCCACCTAAACATTTATCAAGAGAGGTGATATGACTTATACTCTTTTTCCCTTCATTTGGTTTTGTCCCAATGGGTTTTCCAAATAAGGTTTTTAATGAGGTAAGCCATATCACTCACTCATCAGCCTCTTGATAAAGCTCAAGCCCATTTCTATCTACTATCCAAGTGAAGCACAACCCAAGTCCAATAAGAGTTCAGCCGAAAAACTTGAAGAACATGAAGAGTCCTTTCTTTGTTCAAACTTTGGTTTTAATGCTTTTTATTTTCGAGATTTTTCCTTTACTCTCTTGTTGATTTAAACTCATGTAAGGCTTCATTTCTAATTATCAAACATCTTATCAACTTCTAAAACTCTCTGAAACTTGTTTGTTCATCCTTGCTTAAAGTGTTCGGATCTTCATCCTTCACACCAAGTAAGTCGAAAGTCTTAGGATCTTTCACACTCCTAGGAAGTTTCATCTCGATCCACCCCTTGTTCACCTCGTCTAGGGTCTTCACCCACGTCCAGAGCAAGCCTGAAAGTCCAGAGGATCTCCATCTCCTTTGGAAGTTTCGCCTCAACCCCCCAAACTCATCGGATCCCTTCCTAGTTCTTCACCTTTCATCTCTTCCGCATCACTCACCTTGTCACCAATCCTCACAACCTCTTGGAGTAGCATTCAGGGACTTGATCCTCACCTAGGATCATATCACTTATGGGCCTTCCAGTAATCCATCTTTTAAGTTTAGTAAATAAATCAGCTGCAATAAAATAAATAAATTAGCCGCAATAGTATAAATATTGTTGTAAATCAGCCGCAATAACTTAAATAAATCAGCCGCAATAGTATAAATAAATCAGCCACAATAGTATAAATAAATCAGCCGCATTAAGATAAATAAATCAGCCGCATTAAGATATATAAATCAGCCACAATAGTATAATAAATCAGCCGCAATACCACAACATTTTGTATTACCTTGATTCCAAATTGCTTATTAATAGCTACTCCGACATGTCTAGGTTGAACTGATGGATAAACGTCACCAGTAAAATCTGGGTATATTGGTCCCAAAATATCAGGTGTTGCTTGTCGGGATCGATTAGAACGCTCAGCTACAGAACATGTGTGTTCTGAATCGTATAAACGAATATAAAATTCTGGGGATTGCCCTTCTGTAGAAACACGAACTCTCCATCTGCAGCTGTTAACCCAACACTTAACAATGTAGGTATATGGATGTGATATTGGTACATCAAAATCAAATCGATCTCTCACCGTAAGAATTTTCAGAATTTTCTCCAACTCATCTTTACTCTCGTATTGCTGTCCTACAGCGATAGTTAGCTAAGATATATCTAACTTCGTAAACTCAGTGATTCCTTTCGATTCTTTCATCGCAATATTCCCAGCCCTTTTATTCGGAGGCAAAGTTGGTGAGTCTTGATGTTCTTGTTGAGGCTTCCCAAATAAGCTGAAGTTGTCATCATCAGATGATGCACCGTCCGGGTCATCAAAAATATCAAATCTGCCGTCAAATTCGTCATCTTCGTCATCTTCTTCATCTTCAACTTCAACTTCATTTTCTTCTTCATCTTCAACTTCGTCTTCTTTTCCGTAGATTAAATCATTACTATCCATATACTTGTAATCATGTAGCTCTCTATTTATATAATCTTCTTTGCTTTCTTCTATTAACTCCTCTTTTGAGACATGACTCCATGGCTATTCATCTTTTCCTTGGCTTTATTCTTCTAAATAACTTCACTACCCTCTTTCTTTGTAACCGCTACGCAAAGTTGTAGCAATTCTTTCTTTCTTAAGCTTAGAAAACCTTGCAATTGATGAGAATTACAAATATAAACCGATGGAGTATCCCGTGCCATTCTTTTCAAAGTCTTGCTCGAGAACTTGTAGCTCAGCTGAATCTTACAACTTTTCTCATCTAACCCATAGTCCTCACCAACGATCTTCAGAAGATCGACAAAGCTTGTCTCTTCAGTGATGTGTAGAACTCTACACTCTCTCTTGTCGGCGGTAAAAAAATATCTATTACTAAACACCCATTTTCCGCAACAAATAATAACAGAATCCATTGTTGAAGAAAATAGATGAATGGTGAAGAAGATAGATAGATCAAACAATTGTGAAGAAGGCGAAGATGATGACGGTTAAACCTAATTAAAATAGAAACCACCTTAATTTGGAGCTGATTCATCGCTGAGATGGATAAATCTGCCACCAAAAGAACAAATAAATCAGCCACTATTAAACAATACGTATGCCATCAATGAAATACTATACAAGTAATTATAATAGTTTCTAAAAGTCGGTCAGTAAAACATATATGTCAGGTAAGAGTAAATAAGTCAGCCGCAACATCGAGTAAATAAGTCGTCAAATGCATACTATTATAGTAATTAATGTTTTGTTACTTAATCCGCCGTAGTATACATGACTTTTCAATAAATTGGCCTTTTAATGCCAGATTTACAGTAAGTTAGCCACAATTAGTGCGCATAAGTCAGCCGCTTGAAAATAAATCAGCCAAATAAGTCAGCTGGACTATCGATAAATCAGTCACCAACCTAAAAATCAGCCATGTAATAGCAATAAGTCAGCCCAGAATGTCATAACTCAGCCAAGAATTTCATATCTCAGCCATGTCGTGTATAGATAAATCAGCCGATTTCTTATAAATCAGCCAACTAGACAATAAATCAGCCGATAGCGCCTTAAAAGTGGAGGGCTTCCGTATGTCGAATACCCTCCAGTTGTTTCTGACACACCAGATCTTGGCTTCCGTGGATAGAAGAATGCCAGGGATGCTCGCAAGGCTGCTGAAGAAATGATCAAAGGACAGCTTGACGCTGTTGGAAAGAGCCATAAGGAGAAAATTACTCTTGCTTGGTAGAACTAGCCTGATTAGTGACATTTATGCCTTATCATCCAAAGAACGAACTGGTTCAGGAAAAAGTTCCCGCTTATCTCGTCCTTTTACCCCTGAAGACCTTGGCATTGTTGATGAGCATCAGACCCTTGCTTCAATGTCATCCTCGGGCAAGAGAAAAAGGTCCGAGATTGCTTATTCCCCAAAAACTGGAAAGACTAAGTCTCGCATGCGGAATATTTCAACTATTCCTTTTGCATCGCAGGAGGCTTCTGTCCCGTTGGAATCCTGCTCACAACCTGAGCCATCCTCTGGATTCTGCCCTAGCAATTCGACTCTGCTACCACTAGATGCAATAGGTAAAATATTTTATTTCAGAATCAAAACTTAAGAAGCTACATGCTCATCTTTTTCTCTATCATTTGCTCGGTTTATTTTCAGGAAAGGAGAGAGTCGCAAAACTGTTATGGTGCTTTGGCACATGCTCATCTTTTTCTCTATCTTTTGCTCAGTTTATTTTCAGGAAAGGAGAGAGTCGCAAAACTGTTATGGTGCTTTGGCACTCGTTTGAACTATGCTACCACTTGCCCCCTTGATCAATTTAGCTCCTTAATTATGGATTAGTTTGTAAAGCACTGCATTCACCTATCTCAAGCAGCACTGGATTATAACAACCTGATAGTCCTATATGAATCTTTTCTTAAAGCATCTCCTGCTGTGGCAAGGACTGCTGAAGCTGACGAAAAGATTGATGCTCTTGAATTGGAGTTTTCCGAGCTGAGGAGAGGCTTCAAGACTCTTCTAAGAAGGCTGAGCTAGCGGAGGAAAAATGGGAAGATGCAAAGAGACTATCCAAAGAGTGTGAAGTTGAAATCAGGAATAAGGGCGTGACTGTTCTCTCTCAAGTGAATGATTACACCGAAGCCGTGAAAAGGAGATTAATGGCCCAATCGGATGTTAATGAATTGAAGAGCAATAAGGATATGCTTGAAAAGTTCTCGAAAGGCACATTATCGTTAGAGGACGAGATAGCTAGTGTTACATATTCGTTTGCAATGGCTAAGTTAGATTTAGCAGCCATCCCAAATATGCTTCTTAATTTTAAGGAATTGGTGTCAGCCTTCGCGGAGACTCCCCCTCTTCCAGATAATGACTTTTTTGCCTGAGAAGCTGCTCAGAATTCTGAAGCAACCGCGATTGAAGCGTTTGATGCTCTGTAGGCGACTGATATGGTAATTGACTTGTCTTAATCCCGTCACAAGTATTTGCATTTGAACAAGTCTTGACTTTTTATGATTTTCAGGATGCGGAAGCCATGGTGGACAAAATGACTTAAATTGGTGGCCTTCCAAATGTGTCTTGAGAAACACCTATCTCGTCGGAAGATCCTGTTGAGATTTAACTGTGGCTATATCCACATTTTTTTTGGGTTTTTATCCCCTTGTATTGCCGGATTTGGCTTGTGGAATTAAACTTGTGTTTCGTTTCCTTATTGCCTATTGAGGCTTTATTTTTAAGACTTTGTTTACTTTTGAAGTTAAACGTGTTTTTAGAACAAACGTGTCAGGTTTGCAAAGTCTGACTTTTGTTCATTAACTCTGGGATGAGTTGTTTTCAAGGGAATGGGTTGATCAGACCCTTATCGTTTTAAAATGCGAGTATGGAGCTCGGCTTATGAAATGTTCGAGAGAACTGATTCCTTTTTTGAGCCGAACTCGTCAGTTCGGTCATGGAATTTGGGTGCACCAATGAATGTTTGTACATAAGATGTGAACCAATACTTGGTTTGATACCCGAGCTATTTTTCCTTATCTTTAATATTCCTTGATGGACTCTTTTAAGATAGGAGCTGAACTTAGATGACCTCTGGGCCAGATAAACAAATTCGACTCTGAATTGGTAATGAAGAGTTGGGTTTTTCGATTAAATCTCATTTTCAAACATTCATTTTTTTCCCATTTGAGAGTGAATATAGACTTCCCATTTGACTCATATTTTGCTAATCTTGGGATTTGATAAATCAATCAATGTCATTGATTGATGATACATCTGATTTTGATTTGTACTGAATATGTAGCGTTACTTGATTATAAAAGATGGAGATTAGACGCTGTTTGCAACGTAATCTAACATGTGATGACTTCTGGTGCTAGTGATTGGAGTCATCCTATACCTGATATGGCAGTTCCAGTCATAAAGGTCTTAATACCACTTTGAGCGCTTTTGAAGGTTCTAACCTTCATCCGATAGGATGGGGGACCAATGTGATGATCCCATGCGGTTTGATTGAAAAGCTTTCTCCTTATAATAAGAAGATTGCAATAACTTTTATTGAAAAGGTATGTGCTTGACTTTCCTTTTAACGAACCCTTAGACTCTTATATCCTTTCTTGTCTTCTCTCAGTTAATCGTCAAATACAAAGAACTGATTAAAGAAAGAGATTTGCTAAAGGCCAGGGTCTGTGAGACAGAAAAACAGATTTTACCCTTTGGACTGGATTACTTTGAGGACTTTGGTCATTATATCCCTCTGTGTATTCGAGACATGGTAGACCTCGTAGGTCAAGGTGCTGAAATATTTTGCGAAAAAGGGTAGACCTTCGGCTCGCAAGATCGCAAGTACTTGCCTTTTTATTTTGATTTTTGTTCTTACTGCGATGTAGTTCTCAGAATAAATAATATAATAAGAATTATATTGATTTTATTGGATAGATGTGCCTAAGAAAAAAGGCTACCTACATACCCATAATTGGGATCAAGCCAAGTCGTAGTTCATTTTACATAAAAAATAATTCAAATGTAAAACTTCTTAAGATTGAGAATATTCCAAGGACGCAGAACTGGTTTTCCTTCATGGTTTGCCAATCGGTCAACACCATTGCGTATTATCTTTGTTACTTGGTAAGGACCTTCCCAGTAAATTCCAAGTTTACCAGCCCCCACCTCTTTTGTATTCTCAAATACTTTTTGAAGAACAATATCACCTACTTTTAAAGTCGATTCTTAATCTTTGAATTGTAATATCGTGCAGTTGCGTGATGGTAATTTTTGAGACGAATTAATGCTTGATCTCTTCGCTTGTCAATTGTTTCCAAAGCATCCTGCATCATTTGGTCATTAAGTGAACCATTAAGAGGGAATTTGGTTCGTCGAAGTCCTGGAACATTTAGTTCGGTAGGAACTACAACTTCCATTCCATATACAAGAAAAAGGGGTTTCTTTGCTTGCTCTATGAGGCGTCGTTCGATATGCCCATAAAACAGGTTGAAGCTCTTCGTACTATCCCCTTTTATATGAACCGAGCCTCTTTTTAAGAATACTTAAAACTGTTTTGTTTGCTGCCTTGGCTTGGCCGTTTCCTTGCGGATACCTTGGAGTTGAATAACTAATTTTGATTCCCCATGCTGAGGCGAAGTCTTCAAAATCTTTTGAAACAAACTGAGAACCATTATCGGTTACAATCTCATAAGAAACACAATACCGGTAAATTAGGGTTTTCCATAAAAAGGTTTTTATGACAAAATCCTTTATGGATGGATATGCTTCTGCCTCTATTCGTTTGGAGATGTAGTATGTTAAAACGAGGAGGTGTTGTACCCCTCGGGTCAACCTATGCATAGGTCCGATAATATCTATAGACCAGCGCATGAATGGATATGGAGGTGTTATTGATGAAAGTAGCTTAGAAGGTTGATGAATCAATGGAGCATGCTGCTGACATTTCGCACATCACCGCTCATAATCTGCACAATCAGCGATCATTGTAGACCAAAAGTATCCAAGACGTTTAGTCTTGAATGCCATAGATCTTTCAGACCTATGGTTTCCACAAAGACCTTGGTGGACTTCACTCATAATGATGTCGATCACTTCACCGTGAATGCACCGTAAATAAGGGTCGATTACACCTAGCTTAAATAATGAGTTTTCAATCATGCAATATTTTGCGCTAATGATTTTGAGTTTCTGAGCCTTCCACTTATCATTGGGTAGTTCTCCACTATGAATGTACCTTTTGATAGGAACCCTCCAGTCAGCCCTCCAGTTATTACCGGATAAATCCTCACTTAACTCAATATCAGGATTTTGGAAATCGGTAACCGTGGAGGCATCGAATTTAGATGCTTCGTTAGGCATGAACGCTTCTTCTTCTAAGCCTCTGCTGGCTTCTGACTCTGGTTCACCATCTTTTGAGATTGGTAATTCATGAACTTTTTCCTCCTAAGTAGTTTTCAACTATGACTCTAGTTCTTCGGGTTCCGTCATAACCGGTTACTCTGGTTTGTAAACAGTTGGAAGTATGTTAACGCTTGTTTTGTGTCTTTGATCTTGCTTCTGCTTCTTTTTGAACGCCTCTTGTTTCTAGGCGATGCTCTGACAAGAGCTCTCTTATCTCTTTTAGATTGAATTTGAGATTTGGTAACTACCATTTTCTCATCCGGAAACGATATGCTGCAAGTTACAATGCATTCTACCAGAATTATCCTTTTTAAGTCAGGATCCGAAGTTGAAGCCAAAGCGGCTAATTCATCTCTGTTTTCACCTCGTGGAATGCAAACTAGTTCGATTTGTTTGAACTTTCGGGCTAAACTAGTAACAACCTTAAGATACACTTCCATTCTAGCATCCTTTGCTTCATATTCTCCTTTGAATTGACTCACAACTAGCTGAGAATCACAATAAGCGATCACCGTTTGTACTCAAATTCCATTCGCGAGGCGAAGCTCAACAATGAGTGCCTCATACTTGGCTTCCTTATTTGAGGCAGAAAATAAAAATTGGAACGATTATTCGATTATTTCTGATGTAGATTTTCCTAAGCTTATTCCTATTCCACATCCTTGTCTTGAGGAAGACCCATCGACGATCAATTTTTAGGTTCTATTTTCATCTTCTGAAATTGTTTCGTTGGCTGGAAGTTCGGTTAGAAAGTCATTTAAAACCTGAGCTTTTGCGCTTATTAGACTCTTGTACTCGATATCATATTCACTTAGTTTGACTACCTACTTCGCTAAACGTCAAGACTCGCAAGGGCCGTGCAGAATGGTGCGCAAAGGGTGAGCTTGAAAATATGGCCTTAGTTTCCGAGCATAAACTACTACTGCGAGTGCAAGCCTTTCCATCATCGTGTAATGAGTTTCAGGGTCTGTCAAACTTCTACTTATATAATAGATAGGCCGCTCCTCTCCTCGATCTTCTCGTACGATTACACCGCTAACCGCATGTTCAGAAACCGAAATGTAAAGGTACAGCCTTTCGCCAATATCTTGTTTAGAAAAAATTGGAGGAGTAGTGAAATATACTTTGAGTTGCTTAAAAGATTTTTTGCATTCATCCCTCCACGCGAACGGTTTGTTTCCTTTCAATAGTTGATAGAAAGGAAGACACTTGGCGGTTGACCGAGATATGAATCTATTGAGAGCTGCAATCCTTCCAATCAAGCACTGCACTTCATTAAAGTTACACGGCAAAAGCATTGTTAAAAATGCATTAATTTGATTCGGATTCGCTTCAATACCTCGTTGTGTCACAATATAACCAAGAAACTCTCATGACGGTACACCAAAAGTTTACTTCGTAGGATTAAGCTTCATGTCAAACTCGTTTAATATTTTGAAGCATTGATCAAGGTGTTGAATGTGCTGAGACTCTTTGAGAGATTTACCCAACATGTCGTTAATGTAGACTTCCATGGTTTTCTCCAGTTGCTTGTTAAACATCTTATTGATGAGACTTTGATAAGTTGCTCCTGCATTCTTCAATCCAAAGGGGATTACTACGTAGCAATAAATTCCTTTTTCAGTAATGAATGAAGTTTTTTCCTGACCATCCGGATTTATTTGGATCAGGTTGTAGCCAGAAAAAAGCATCCATGGAACTTAAAATTTCATGACCCGCAATTGATTCGACCATGCGGTCAATATGTGGCAAATGAAAACTATTCTTTGGGCAAGCCTTGTTGATATCAGTGAAATCAATGTAAACCCTCCATTTTCCATTTTTCTTCTTAACTACCACAAGATTGGCGAGCCAATTTGAGTACTTGACTTCACGAATAGAACCAGCTTTGAGAAGCCTATCCACTTCGTCATTTAGAGCTTTGGTTCAGCCAGGACCGAGCTTTCTCATTTTCTGCTTGATAGGCTTGAAGCTTTGATCAACATTCAATTCATGAGAGATAATTGCAGGGTTGATTCCTAGCATGTGCTCGATTGACCAAGCATAAGAACTTTTATGTTTTGACAGGAACTTGAACAACTCATCTCACAGCTTTGATTCAAGTCCTGAACGAATTTTTACTACGTGTTCGGGGTGTTATGGATCAATAGAAACATCGATCAAAACCTTGGTAGACTGTTGTCCACTAGGAAACGTCGCTTGTTAGGTAGAAAGATCTTGACAGCTCCTGATCTTCATTAATCATTCTTACTCTGCTAGGAGTCGGGAACTTCACACACTCATGATAGGAGTCGGGAACTTTGCACACTCGTGATAGGTGGAAGGTACGGCCTTCATTTGGTAAATCCAAGGGGTGCCCAAAATGACATTGTATGCAGCCGGTCGATCAAAATTTGTGAATTCGATGATCTTTGATACTCCTTCAGCAAGCACATGTAATCTAGTTGTGTTAAAATGACATTGATATTTCGCTTGTGAAAGCGATGAGCGGTGCAAGTGGTCCAACTATATCCCCCTTGTTAATCCCCATCCTTTGTAAAGTACGTAGCAAAATGAGATCAACTGAACTTCCATTGTTAATTAAGACTTTGGAAACTTCATAGTTTGCAATATCAAGAGTTATCACCAACGTATCATCATGCGGTTTTGCGAGGCGCTGGGTATCAAACTCTTCAAAGGTAAACAGTGTATTGACATTGATTCCTCTTCGGTCTCTGTGCACTTTCATTACGGCCGCTCGCTTCTACTGCTTGATAGCAGGAACTGTATCTGGAAACAGCTTAGAACCCCCAATGATTACATATATCCTCCTTTTCAAAGGCTTGGTTGGAGTGTGCTCAGACATTTTTGGCTTTTTTGCTAACAGCGCTGAGCCAAGATCTTTACGATCTTTATGGTATTGCTCGATGAACTCTTCAATTTTGAAATCTGCGAGGTCACCAGAAGACCACAACTTTACCAAGAGTGTTTTGAGGACACTGCAGTCTTTGGCACTATGGGTATTTACTCGGTGGATATCGTAATAAGCGTTCTCATCACGGATCTAAGTGTTTGATGAAGGTGACTCAATCTTTCCATTCCTTGGAGAAGATCACCCAACACTGTTATTATATGGGAAAGCTCTGAAGCAGCAGTCTGGGAAATTCCCTATACTTTGGACATAATGTCCTTAAACTTAGAAATATGCTTTCTCAAAGGTTTCTGAGGACCCTAAGAAAAATTCCAAAGGTCACTATCCGTTTTCCCTTTTTCCATGAGTACTGAATATTGCATGATGAAGGCCGATGATAATTGATCAAAACTATCAATCGTAGCGGACTCTAGTTGCGTAAACAACAGGAGAGCTTGACCAAAAAGATTTTCTGAGAACAACTTGCAGTAACATGCATCTTCTTCATGTGCATCGAGCTTGATTAGCCTAACTGCAAAACGAAAAGCAGCCAAATGGCTCTTTGGGTCGGCTATCCCATCGTACGTTGGTAGGTTGACTTTTCTCGCATCCTTGATCTGAAAGTTTGCTATCCGCTCTGGAAACGGTGACCGTTGAGTTTCTTTGATCACTTTGTCCACTTTGGGAGCTGAACTGCTCGCTTGGTGAAATTTCGACTTCAGCTCTTCGAGAGCATGATTTACTTGGTGAAAATCTGAGACGATGACATGTCCCCAAGTATCTCTTTTATTGGCTGGGATATCATTGTTGTTGTTGTTATTGACCACATCTGCTGCAACTGCAGGGTTGACTCTTTCACCAACTACATCATTTGCAAGAATTAGTTCCAGCCTGATGCACCGCTATTTGATTGATGGGAGTCTAAAGGTTGGCACTTTGCACAGGATTCACAGGAGTTTGAGGGTTGAAACTCCTTGTGGTCCTATAAACGAGACGGGCACTACGACTTCCAGAGGAAGGGCTAGCAGATATCAAATCCAAACGAGAAAACAGAGTTTCTTGATTGTAAGTCAAATTTAGATGACTGTTTCTCAAAGAGGTCATCTCTCTCTCTCGATGATACCGAGATTTATGGACATCGGTCATGGTCCGAGTGATTACTGAAAGAGACTCTTGGATGGTAGCGATAGTGGTAGGATCATTGTTGACACCGGTTTGGTGTCCACCATTACCACCAGCCATGATGAATTTGATGAGGAGAAATGTTATGAAATGGTAGATTTGTAGCTTGAATGGCTGATTCTCCCCACAAGTGGCGCCAACATGTGGATGCTAGATTCGACACCCAATAATATATTGAATTATTATTAAAGAAAAATAGAATTTGTTTGTGAAAATGAAATGAAATAGAAAACAGATTTGCTAAAGGAAAAAGTGTAAAATTGTATATATTGATCTTGAGTAACAAAAAGATTGACCCCCATACATGACCATGGGGGTCTATATTTATACAAGAATTCAGAATTAAATGCTAAGAATAAATACTAATAAATTCCATAATTGTTCTTTAATCCGGTGGTTTTGATTTGGTCTTTAATGTTGTAACGTCTCGTACTTTGAATGATTTCCTTCTTCAGCTCGCAGATTAGCCTCGCTTCGCAGACCCTCCTTGCTTCGTTTGCTTCTTCCTTCCGTGAGACTTCACTACTGGTCGGACACCAGTTCGCTCTATCGAGCCTTTGTACGGTTCACCTGCCCTTTCTTGCTCCGAACTGACCCAGCCTTTACTTTGACCTGCTGAAGTGGCTGACATGTGTCATGATTGGAGAGAGTGGATCCTTGGTGTGGATCCGATATCAATAATCAACATCAGAACCTTCCCTTACACTTCTATCATAATCTTCATTATAATTCCCATCAGACTGAGCAAGATTTTCTACTAAGTTCCTAGCCTTTATCTACATATTTCTACTAATCTTCTGGTTGAATCCAAAAATCTCATTTTTGAGTCTTGCTGTTCTTGAATTCGAGAAGAACTTGGCAAGGAAAGATTTCTTCCATTCATCCCAGGAAATAATTGATCCTTGAGGTAGAGTTTTCTCCCACTGATGTGCTTTGTCACCAAGAGATATTGGAAATAGTCTCAGCTTGAATCAATTTTCACTGACTCCTTTAATTTTGGTTAGGCTACAGAGCCTGTCAAACTCATCTAGGTGGTCGAGTGGGTCTTCCATAGATAATCCATGGAACTTGTTGCTATGAACCATCGATATCAGGCCAGTCTTGATTTTGAAGATGTTGTTTTGAATAACATGAGGTATAATCCCTTGCCTCTGAGTGTGATTGCGAGGGGCATCTCCTGCTATAATGTATCTTGGCCTCCATTTCTGAGGTCCTTGTGCAGCATGTGCTTGTTCATTTTGTCCCTGTGCATCCGGTTGGGAAACTCTTTCTCTGTCCCTTTGCTCTCTCAAATCTCAGGGTAACCAGTCAATATTGGCGAGGTAGAGAAGGAAATTGTGATTTTTCTTTGATCCTTTTTTCATGCAAGTAGAACAACTTGACTCGATGTGTAGGCTCGATCAAACTGGTCGAGCTAAGTGGTAGAGCTAAGTTGTACCTGAAACAAAGAGATTTAGAAAGAACCACAAAGTCAGGAACAAAGTTGAGTGAAAAAGCACTTGATCTAAAGAGAACTAAAGTCCTAAATATAACAAACACACACCCAATTGGCAACGGCGCCAAATTGATAGTAAGATTTTGCTCAATTCAATTATCCTAATGCACTATCATGTCATTGCAGTACAGAAGGTTATCAATTAAATAGGGTGAGATGCTAATCAAGCAAAATGCAATCAGAACAAATTAAGTCAAGCCAAGCAATGTGAATAGTTTTCTAACAACCTAAGTGAACAAAAGTAAAATGCAATGTGAAACTAAAGACCAGAAGCTATCAAAGAAACTAAAGACCAGGAACTAAAGCAAAAACACTAAGAACAAGTACTAGAATGAAAATCAAACAGAGTTAAGATGATAAAAAGAAACTAAAGAGCAAGTAAAGATAACAAGTAAATTCAAGGTAATAAAAGCTCCTAAGTATGGGGTAATCGACCAAGGACTCTCTTTAATCAACCCTAGATGCTTAACAACACTCATACAGAGCTAATCCCTATGCAATATACTCAGAAGCAAACAAATCCACTTTCATGATAGAAGTCTTCGAGTCTAGGTCTCTTCCAGACCCAACTTTCATTAGCGAAATATAACAAGACAACCAAGAAGATTCAGTCAATTAAAGCCAATAAACACTCTAGATAACGAATGTCTTGGGCTAGATATGTAAATCTCTAGAATTAGTTGGTCCATGCATTTTATTAAACACTGTGTAGGTGTGGAAATGCCTCGGTTCTAATTCCAATTGATCAAAGAGAAACTATCATTAGGAACAATAAACCAGAAGGGATTCAATAAAATCTAAGCTTAAACATCTATCTTATCCTCAAGAACCCTAATCACTACTCAAAAATTATCATTAAAAACACAAATCCAAAAATCAATAAAAAGTACATAATCATAAAGATGAAGGAGATATTATAAGGATTGTGAAGAAACTAAATGCAGAAACTCAATAGATTCAGAAAGATCTAGATTAAGATTTCTAATGGAGGCTGAGAGTTGGTCAGAGAAAAATAACCAGATCCTTTGGTCAATGACCTAAAAGGGGTATTTATACCCTTGGTCAAAACCTTAAAACGAAAAAAGACAAAATCGCAAAGATGGTCAGTCAGCTCGGGATGTTTGGTCGAGCTCTCATCTCGAGCTGGGTAGAAAATCCAATAGTGGCTCCTTTGACTCGGGCTCGAGTTGTTGGTCGAGCTCTCATGTCAACACGTAGCGTCAGCTACACCTTCCTCTTCTTCTCTGCATGTCGTGTCTGCTCTTTGTGTCTGATCCTAGAGTTCACCTTCTCATCCAAAATAGTCCTCAAAAGTTCCTTAATGCACCTGATAACAACTCCAAATGCAAGGATGTATGCAATGCTAATGCAAAAGCCACTAAGTATGCAAAGTGGATAAAAAGGACTATGAATGGTATGAACAGAGGATGAACAGTATGATAAATGGATGCTTAAAATAGGTAAAATATAGACATATCATGTGTTTTCCTTTTCCAATTAAAAAAATATATAGCACAATATTTACACGTTCTCGTGACTGTGTGACCCTGATAATCAATTTTTTCATTAAAATAATTATAAGAGTGTGATAAACAATTATTGGAGCTTAACTAATATAAAAATCTAAACATCTAAATATGAAATGGAAAGTTAAATTTTAATAAAATAATAAAATTTAACCTATATTACAAAAATAGAAAGTAAAAAATATATATTTTATTATTTAATTTTATTTTGACTCGGGTTTGTTTCCTTATATCTGTTTTTACTTCTCTAATTTTTTTGCCATAAAATTGGATTGACAGGTAACTAAAATGTTTGATCTTTTTATTTTATTTTAAGATGTGTTGTGATTTCTTTTCTTTATTTTTTTTCTTTGTAGACTCACAATTGATGTGTGTGAGTTTTACTTCAGACTTTACACAACGGAAAGGCTGCAAGTGCACAACCCATTTGTGTGTAGTTAATGCACTAGGATGGATTATATTAAGACCTAAAGCGAGAATAGGACAAATAAAGGGGAATTTGTAAGCAATTGTAAAGTAAATAAGGCTATGTAAAAACGAAAGTAAATCAATGAGAGAAAGCGTTGGACATATGGGGATATATCCAGGGACTATGGTTTTCTAGTGGTTCAGCAATTATCAAACATATTTCTCTTCTAGGATTCTAGAACTCGCAACACAAAAGATTTTTCTTCTATAATAGGAGTGCTTCTGGCAGGCAAGTTAACTATATTTACTCCCCTCTGTGACTCAAGGGGCGTGCATGTGACAATGGGAACCTTCCATGCATTATTTCTAAATGGTATTAATTCACAGAAGCTCCACAGCTTGGCTTGTTTGGCTGGCCGTGATGCTAACTACTCTATTTAGCTAGTTTGGGAGATGGTGCTGCGACTGTCATCGAGAATCTCTTCTTAGATCAATATTAAGAACAAATCTAGATAGAAGAACCCTAGTTGTGTAGCAAAGAGAAAGACAAATCAAACATCCTGATATTAAGATTTTACCAGTTCAATTATCGTAGATTTTAGCATTAAAATCACTAACCCATACGGGATTCAATCAATTATAAGCTTAAGACATCCTAGGAGATCAAGGATCATCACTAATCTAACCCATCATCAAGAACTTGCATTACATTCTCATCTCATCTAGAGAGCACCTCGAAGTGGAGTCACCCAATTATCAGTTCAGATGAAGGAGGTATGGATTTTTCAAGTCCGTTGAATTCTAACATACCGGAATTGGACCGATGTACATTAAAAGGTCGATTCCGGCCAGACCAAGAGGAACCAAGCAACGAGGAGACCCGTTATAGAATCTTGACTCAAAATGAAAGCTTTTAGAGTTGGAATCAGGTAAAGAGATGCTTAAAAACAGAAGATATGATTTTTACAAGTCAGGTGAACCTGAACTCACCCGGTTTGGACCTACCTGCACTATTTGAAGGATTACGGCCGAACCACAAGGAATTAAGTTACAAAACAACTTGTTATGTATTCTTTACTCATCATAGAAGTTCAGTAAATTGGATTCGTACCAAACCGATATCAGATGAGGAAGTTATTCAATTTCTAAACCGGAACACTCTAGACTTGTCTTATATGGAGTCTTGCGGATTTGGGAGTCTTCAAACGTATCTTTGGCGACCTGGAGACCTTGCCCATCATCCAGAGACTCTACAACACGTATTTATTTCAACCAAAACGCACAGGATCTGGCGGATCCTCCCACACCTTCACTTTCCATATCTGGAATCGAGCTTGCCTTATTTGCCTTGTTTGGAGCCAAAGGATATCATTCAGCAACGGCTCTTTTCCTATTCACTCATGTGCATTCTGGAGCCTTATTCAGTGAACCTGTACGTCCCAAGACACCACCAATTCGCACCTAAGCTTTCAAGAATAAAGGCGCTTCACAACTTGCCTTATTTGTCCCGATTTGCTCATAATGGTTCAACGGCTAGTTTGTATTCAATTTTTTTTATTTCTTTCTTGTTTCTAACCTTCTAGAACGTTAGAGTACTCATGTAAGAGCTCTATATAAAGCTCATTTCGTCCTTTGTACAAATCACCTTTCAATCATCTAAGAAATATACAAGTTTGCTTTTTATTCAAAGGCTGTCTTTGTTTAAAGTTTGTCTAAGTTTCATTTCAGAGATTCATTTGATTCTTGAGATTATAGGATTAGGATTGTTTGTGTGATTCAAGAAAGTCTAGTTCTCCACCGATTGAGCGAGTCAATCAAGCCCACCGATTGAGAGAGTCAATCACAAAACATCACCTCCATCTCTACCTTCAATTCCACCTTCCGCGTGTCAAAGCTTGGAATCCTTTGATCATCAAGTGATCTAAGCTCGGTGTGATTCCGTGCCTGTATCATCTGGTATCAGAGCTTCACTTGTGTGCATTCTGGAGCCTTATTCAGTGAACCTTTACGTCCCAAGACACCACCAATTCGCACCTAAGTTTTCAAGAATAAAGGCGCTTCACAACTTGCCTTATTTGTCCCGATTTGCTCATAATGTCCAACGGCTAGTTTGTATTCAATTTTGTGATTTCTTTCTTGTTTCTAACCTTCTAGAACGTTAGAGTACTCATGTAAGAGCTCTATATAAAGCTCATTTCGTCCTTTGTACAAATCACCTTTCAATCATCTAAGAAATATACAAGTTTGCTTTTTATTCAAAGGCTATCTTTGTTTAAAGTTTGTCTAAGTTTCATTTCAGAGATTCATTTAATTCTTGAGATTATAGGATTAGGATTGTTTGTGTGATTCAAATAATTCTAGTTCTCCACCGATTGAGCGAGTCAATCAAGCCCACCGATTGAGAGAGTCAATCACAAAACATCACCTCCATCTCTACCTTCAATTCCACCTTCTGCGAGTCAAAGCTTGGAATCCTTTGATCATCAAGTGATCTAAGCTCGGTGTGATTCCGTGCCTGTATCAACATGGGAAACTTTCCTTGTGGGCTTAAACCTAACACTTTCTGCCAAGCGAAATCCAAAATTAAGGCCTCACACTCAGTAAACAATTCATGGTCTGGAAGAAAGGTAGGCTGGTGCTTAAGTGGTATTGTTCCAATGATGGGAATCAGCTACTTGGATTAGCAAGGGTGGTAAAACATGAAGAACAATCCAAGTATGTATATAAGTATCCATGAGTTCAAATTCAATGCATATATATGATAATTATGAGTCAAGTTCAGGTTGTAATAGATAGGGAAAGGTGTCAAATCACATCATGCTTCAATCAAGAAAAAGAATGTTAAATTATGATTCAAATTATGGTGTTATCTTATTTTTAAACTCACTCAAATGCATCAGACAAGTACTAACGAGGGCATTGAGTTTATCTAGTGAATCAACATGCTTACTCGATTATAATCATCATAATCCCTGATGCAATCCTAGGAGGCTCTAAGGACATAGAACATGGAGTTGGCAACATTAAGAGCTTGAAGTATGTATATGGAGCAAAAGGAGCAAAATGAGCAAAAGAAGTTGTTATGGAAGCTAGAGAATGCATGGGAACAAGGGAGTTTTATCAAGAGTTTAGAGTTTCACTCCATCTAGTGAAGACTCATAAGATCACTCGAACATTTGGAGGTTGTATCAGATCCACATTGGTCATGGTACACGTTCGAGAAGGCTAGTGCATGGCCATATGATCCACTCACACTCTTTTTCTCTTATATCGGTTTTGTCCCATTGGGTTTTCTGAGTAATGTTTTTAATGAGGCTTGTGGCTCACATGCTCATCTTTGCCATCTCTAGTCAGATCGACATCATGCCCATTTAGAAGACATTTAGGGCGTCACATATCTCTTATCTTTCAATCTTATTATGAATTCAAACTTGTGTTTAAATTCTGCATGGTCTTTGCGTGAGTTTACGAGGTGTGTCTCGGAATTCTACTTCATTATTGACCCTTCTTTGTCTCCTCATTCTGTATATAGTGGATGAGACTCATTGTTACGGCCCCAGCTGCCGAGGACCACCAGAACGATATCGAGGTTTCACGACCGTACAAGATCGAGGAAGCAAGGACAACCAACGCTCTAAGCATATTGAAGGAGGGGATTACGAGAGGCAAAGAGCGACGCTACTGAGCAAGGTTTGGTGTGTTTGTGGAGCAAGTCTTGGATGGCTCTCCGATGAAACAAGGGGACCCGGTCACCAAACCTATGGTGGGCGAGGATGCAAGGGATCTGACCCTTAGCATTCTCACCATCACCCGGTGAGAATGCACACTCAAGTCACCAAGGAAAATGCACTCTTTTTCCCCACTCTGGTGTATCCCAACGAGGTTTACCAAAGGGTTTTTAATGAAGCTATCCAACTTGGTGCATTACACTCGGCCCCATGTAACCATCCTTTGTGGAAATGTCCATGACACGCAAGGACAATTATTGAGCGTAATTTCTATCCCTTAAGAGGTTCACCGCTTTACTGAGCCTCTTTTGTTTCTCTTTTTATCCGATTTATGTAAGCGGTCTCACTAGGGACACACTCGTCTTTATGATTGTTGCAAACCCTAAGAAAGGTTTGGCTATATAAGCACGGGATCCCGCTTTGTAATAGGGCTAGCCTTAACTAAACCTTATCCTTATAATCGTTTCTCTTACAACTTAATTGAGTCATTTTCTCTAAAGTTTTCTTTCTCGCTTAGATCCTCGTAGCCGGGCCCAGATCTTTGTGTCAATCGTATCACAATTCCTTCCATCAATTGTGTGGCCTGTTCTCGCTCTATCTCTATCTATCTACATTGCATCGTGATTCCCCGTACCTTTGGGTCCTTATCAGCTGGTATCAGAGTTGTGGCTCCTTAAAAGGTGGTTTATTTCCTTTCTATTCGTAGTTGCATTTGTTGTTCTTGCTTGCATTTGCCTTCCGTACCATAGAAAAACCATAAAAGTTTTTGTGTTTTGCTTATTCTGTTTGTTGTTAGGTTGCTAGTTTGAGTTTTCATTTAGGGTTTATCTCTGGTTTGTTTCTCTTATTCGCCATTGTTGAATAGAGCTCAAGTCTTAGAAGAAACATCCTTTTCTTGCTCAAAGATGAGTTCTTGATCGAGATTCGGCCATGTAATGCCGAGAGCTAGTTCGTGTGGTTAAGATTGAATGCACGTTTAGAATTTTGTCTTTTAGGTATAGATTCCTTAACCACTTATCCGGTCATCTGACGACCTCCAATCATTAACCACTTATTTAAATTATATCCGTTGCACATGCGTATTGACAAGATAAGTTCTCACTTTATTACTGTTAATTGTTTTGACGAGGTACCGTATTCATCGAGCAACACCGAGACTTACAGAGACTTGACCGAGTTACTTGTTACCACGGGCCAATCATACCGTGTCACTTGTTACCGAGGATCGTTCTTACCAAGTTACCAAGCATCTTGATCCGAGCTGTCATACTGGCCCACTTTAGTTCATCCAGTCTGTATTCACTGATCATTCTGGCAGCCCCCACCCGCCAGGTCAACTCTACTCGCAAGATCAACCACACCGGCCATTCGATTTGGGACGTAATCCGCCGTACCGGCCAACCCTGCCTATTGGACCCCACCGGATCCTAGCCTGCTGTTTGTACAACTCTGGTGACCAGACGGACCAACCTCGCCTTCCGTACTTCATCGTCTCCCACTACGCTGGGTTTACTCTGCCATCTATACTTTGCCGGTCGTACAACTCTGGTGACCGGAACAACCAACCTCGCCGTCCATACTTTATTATCTTAGCCGGTATTTAAACCCAAATTCAGCAACTGAATACCTGCATAGATTCTTACGAAGCACCACCCACAGCCGATCCCAACCAACTAGTCGAAGGCGAACCTAATGCCCCACTTCTTCCCAACCCAGGACCCAGAGAAGTGTTTGAAGAGGTGGAAGACCACTATGCCCCAACGAGAGCTCATCCCAAGAATCGAGATAACCAACCTATGTTGGAAGGAGATGATCGAATGCCATGGCCAGATGCTCCCGGTCACAAACTGACTTCTCCCATGTTTGTCGGGAAGGCTAATCCCGAAGCTTACCTTGATTAGGAACGACGTATAGACCATGTGCTTGACTGCTACGAATATCCCGAGAGGAGAAAAGTTGCCTATGCGGCTGCATAGTTCACCGACCTGAGACCTCGCCGAACGAAGGAGACAACACGAAGGCATTATCCCATCATGGGAAATCATGAAGTTCATCATGGGACGATAATACGTGCCTCCCTTGTACCACCGAGACCTCCAAAAGCATTTCTAGAAGCTACAACAAGGCTCCCAATCCGTGCAAGAATACATGGAGGAATTCGAGCATCTCCAGAACCGGCTCCAACTCAACGAGTCCGAAGAGATGGGATGCAAGACCATATTGTATGAAAGGTGGAAAGGCAGCATTATGGAGGGTTCGAAGAGTTGCTCCACCTCGCCATCAATATCGAGCAACGGATCAAGCGCAAGGCCTTTAGCACCATGCGACTCCGAGGTTGTGACCCAGCCCATCCTCGGCCAACCCATTGACACGCCGTCCCAAGAAAAGCAAACCGGCGACCATCGACTCTCGATTCCAGCCGCGATAACCCAAAGGTCCGAAGACCTTCGAGCCAATGCAAGATGAGAAGCCAACCCTGGAAGAAGCAGGGATGTGATCTGTTTCAAGTGCCAAGGACGAGGACACTTTGCCCGTGACTGCCTAGACAACTGGGTCATGATACTCACACCGGGGGGGCAATACGAGTGGTAAGTTAAAGTGGCCGGAGAAGCCGAGGAGGGAGAATGAGTGGCTGCCCAACCGGTAGGTGACATGAAGTACCCGGACGTAGGGAAACTACTCGTGATCAGGAGGAATCTTAGCACCACCATCGCCCTGACCACTGCATCCCAACACGACAACCTCTTCCATACACATTGCACAGTCAACGGCATGGTTTGCGGCCTTATCATCGATAGCGGCTCTTGCACTAATGTTGCGAGTACCCACTTGGTGAAAAGGCTTTCTCTCCCTACTACATAGCACCCGACTCTATATAAATTATGTTGGTTAATTGATAAAACTGTTGTGTCGATAAAAGAACAAGTAGAGGTTGCATTTAGCATTGGCCAATACCGGGACTCGGTCCTTTGTGATGTGGTACCTATGAAGGTTGGCCATGTTTTACTCGAACGTCCATGGCAGTTTCATAAGGATGCTACCCATAGCGGTCGGTCTAACTTTTATTCGTTCATGCATGATAATAGACGTGTTAACCTAGTTTCCCTTTCACCGGCTCAAGTACATGAAATGCAATCAAAACTATCTAAGGATACCCTTCTTAAATCCAATTTCCTTATTAGCTCGCATGCTATTAGGAAGTCACTACGCATGGGTTGCCGTGTGTTACTAATGGTTTAAAAAAATGTTTTAAGTATATGTACCCATGACCGAGAGCTGTCAAAAGAGATCAAAGGGGCATTGGCAAGGTTCACACATGTCTTCCTCGAGGAAATACTACACGGCCTGCCACCACTATGAGGGATTGAGCACCAGATCGACTTTGTCCTGGGTGCCTCCTTACCCAATTGGCCAGCCTATCATGTCATAAAAGATTTTAGTATGGTTGCGGCACCACTTACTGCTGTGATCATGAAGAGCACCAGGTTTGTATGGGAAGACCGGCAAGAGCAGGCATATAGAAAAATAAAGAAGCGCCTCACCTAAGCATCATTGCTCGTCTTACAACAGATATTTGACATCAAATGTGATGCATCCGGCATAGGTATTTATGCCATGCTGACCCAAAGAGGTCGTCTCGTGGCCTATTTCAATGAGAAGTTAAGTGAGGCTACTTTCAACTACCCGACCTATGACAAGGACCTGAATGCTTTAATCTGGGCAGTAGAGACGTGGCAACATTACCTTTTATCTAAGGAATGCATTATCCATATTGACCACGAGACCTTGAAACATCTCCGGGGACAAACCAACCTTAAGCGGAGGCATGCCAAGTGGTTGGAATTCATTGAGATGTTCACGTATGTCATCAAGTACAAGAAAGGCAAAGAGAATGTCATTGCTGATGCCCTGTCCTGACGACATGCCTTGATCACAACCGTGAAGGCAAAGGTACTCGGGTTCGAGATCCTCAAGGAGCAATATGCGGATGATGCGGGCCTACGAAGCTGTTACTGGGAACAAGGGAAAGCTACCTACAAATGCTTCTACATCCATGAAGGGTTTCTTTTCAAAGGAAACTGGCTTTGCATTCCCACTAGGTGAATAAGAGAGCTCTTGTTACGCGAAGCACACAGTGGTAGTCTCATGGGACACTTTGGGGTCCATAAGACCTTGGCGATGCCATTTTTACTAGCCCAAGATGCAGAGCATGGTAGAAACCTTCTGTGCTTGATGCATTATGTGCCTCAAGGCCAAGTCACGAGCTCACCCGAGTCAAAGGTTGTACTTCTCGTTGCTGATACTCACTTCACTGTGGGACGATCTTTGGATGGATTTTGCGGTGGGATTACCAAAGGTAGATGGCAAGGACTGTGTAATGGTTGTGGTCGACAGGTTCTCCAAGATGGCTTACTTTGTGCCATGTGCAAGGACGTTCCCGTCCTCTTTCTCCAAGAAGTCATTCGACTACACGGCTTACCGAGAACGATCATCTCGGACCGAGACTCTAAGTTCCTCGGGCATATCTGGTGGACCCTATGGAAATGGCTGGGGACAAAACTACTCTTTTCAATTAGGTGCATTGCTCTCGGCTGCCATAGATTCCAATCGAATGACCTGGCTACTTTGCATCCCATATGTTGAGTTTGCCAACAATCGGTCAGTTCACTCGTCTACTACAGTATCGCCGTTCGAAGCAGCCAATGGTTTCAACCCACTCCACCCTTGGATATGCTCCCGTTACCACCCAAAAATTAGAAGACCAAGACGGGATCGCCAAGGTTTTGTTTATCGGACAACTACACAAGCAGGTCCATGAGAGCATCGAGAAGCGGACTGAGCATTACAAGCGCAAAGCCGACCGTGGGCGACATCCTATGATCTTATAGCCAGGCGAATGGGTTTGGGTGCACATGAGGCCTGAGAGATACGCACACCAAAGACGCAACAAGCTTCAACATCGGGGAGCCAGACCATTTAGGGTCTTGGAGCAGATCAACAACGCCGCCTACCGACTCAAAATCCCCAGTAAGAGTAAAATGTCTACAACCTTCAACGTTTCTGATTTAGCTGGTTACGATGCAGGGGACTAACTGGTTTTGAAGTTAAGACCTCAGCAAGGAGGAGAAAATGATACGGCCCTAGCTGCTGAGGACCACCAGCATGATACCAAAGTTACACGACTGGACGAGATTGAGGAAGAAAGGACTGCCAAAGCTCCGAGCATACAGAAGGAGGGAATCACGAGAGGCAAAGAGCGATTCTACCAAGCAAGGTTTGGCATGTTCGTGGAGTAAGTCTTGGATGGTCTCCAATGACACAAGGGGACCCGGTCACCAAACTTATGGTGGTCGAGGATGCAAGGGATCTGACCCTTAGCATCCTAACCATCACCCGGTGAGAATACATACTCAAGTCACCAAGGAAAATGCACTGTTTTTCCCCACTCGGGTTTATCCCTACAAGTTTTACCGAGGGGTTTTTAATGATGCAATCTGACTTGGTGCATTACACTCGGCACCGTGTTACCATCCTTTGTGGAAATGTCCATGACACGCAAGGACAGTTACCGAGTGTAATTTTTATCCCTTAAGAGATTCACCGCTTTACCGAGCCTCTTTTGTTTTTCTTTTTATCCGACTTATGTATACGGTCCCACTAAGGACACGCTCTTCTTTATGATTGTTACAAACCCTAAGAAGGGCTTCGCTATATAAGCATGGGATCCCGCTTTGTAATAGGGCTAGCCTGGAAAAAATTTTATCCTTATAATTGTTTCTCTTACAACTTAAACAAATCATTTTCTCTTAATTTTTCTTTCTCGCTTAGATCCTCGGAGCTGGGCTCGGATCTTTGTTTCAATCGTATCATGATTCCTTCCATACATCTTGTGGCCAATTCTTGTTCCATCTTTATCTATCTACATTGCATCGTGATTCCCCGGCTCGAGTCATCGTCGTTTTCTCTCCCCATCGTTCATCCGTTCAACATATTCGGCTCGAGTCATCGCCGAGTTCGTTCTATCTGTTACGACCACCGTGCTAGGAACCGTACCCTTGGGTCCTTATCAATCATTGTATCACTTATCTATCTTTTAATCAAAACTCTTGAAAAAATATAGATCATTGTTTCCCTTCTTTCGTATGATTCGAATTAAGGAACTCTTAGTCTTATCAAAAGGAAATTCTACATCCTTTTGTGGTGACATTCGATCCATACACTCGCAAAGTGCTCGTTAATTGGGTCTTGCATCACCTCACAATCATATTACCTTCCCAGTGTCAATTTTAAGTCGTGATCCTTCACCATGATTGCATCAAGTGGTATCAGAGCACCACTGCGAAGTTAAGTGATTTTATGCGAGTTTGGTTTAATTTTCATAATTATTTTGTGTATGATAAAATCGTGAAATCAACTGCATCTGAAACTAGAGTGAGTCTAGTATTTGTTAAAATAGAATCTGGAATTTTTGAAGCGTATTTGGTATTTTTCTGAGATCGATTTCATTAAACAGTCGTGATTAGGGTTTTTCAGAAGTTTAGGGGTCATTTTCGTTTTCTGCTTATTTGATCGATTTATCTTTCAAAAGAAGTTTTTACTGGTGTGTTGTGGTGTCAATCTTTCAGGTAGAGATGTCAGAAGAAGTGGAATCAAGCAACAATAGTAACAAACTTTTGATCGAAGCCCTTATGAAGACCTTCGAGAACATGATAAATCAGAAGATCAGTTGACTACGAGAAGAAATCATTCCTCTGCTGTCGACAAGATGAAACCTGAGGGAGTTGGAGTTGCCGAGAGAGAACCTGCAAAGACAACGTGATGAAAGAGTGATCGAAGCTGAAGTTTACTATAGTGGATCTTCACGAAGCAGTAATAGGATACCAAGATGTGATAGGGATAAAAGGGGACAGGATCAAGATAGTTTTTGGAAATTAAAGTTGAGTGTACCACAGTTCCAAGGCAAAAATGATCCCGACACTTACTTGGAATGGGAAAAGAAGATCGAGATGGTCTTTGATCGTCAGTTCTATTCTGAGGTAACCAAAGTGAAGGTAGCAGCTACGGAGTTTAGTGACTATGCTCTGTGTTGGTGGGATCAGTTTGTAATATCAAGAAGAAGGAATCAAGAGAATCTTGTGGAGACTAGGACTGAGACGAAAAATATCATAAGAAAGAGATTTGTGCTGAGTTACTAGTATAGGAAGTTGCATAATCAACTAAGATGACTTGTTCAAGGAAGTAAATTCATGGAGGATTACTATCAAGACTTAGTGGCTTTGATGATAAAAGCTGATGTTCGAGAAGATCAAGAAGCCACTATGTCAAGGTTTCTAGGAAGACGACAACATAAGATACAAGATCATTTGGAGATGTAACCTCATGGGGATTTAAAAGAGATACTACATCAAGCCATACTTATTGAGCAGATAATGAAAAGAAGAAGTTTTACACGAACTCATTATGGGGCTGGAAGTAGTACTTTTACAAGAGGAGGTTATTCAAGGGATTGGAAGCCGAAAGCTCAAGGAGACAACAACCATTCAAGCACTACAAGACTGGAAGCTAAGCCTTTTTGCCTAAACAAGTGGAGAGAGTCAAGACTGAGATAAGGATCAAGAAATAGGGCATTACGCGAATGAATGCACTAACAAAAGAATTATTGTTCTGAAGGACGATGGAGAATATGAATCCGAAGAAGAGCAACCAGAGTCTAAGACTAAGGATGAGGAAGATCAGGTCGAGCTACCAGCTACTGGAAATTTACTCGTGGCAATGAGGACTCTCAGCATTCAAACTAAGACCGAGGAGCAAGCCCAAAGAGCTAACTTGTTCCACACGCGATGTCTAGTTAAGTGATATGCTCAAATTAACCCTTTAAGCTACTCTCTCAAATTAAGAGATCATGGTAGTACTTAGGGGTCTAATCCACAAAGACTTAAAGGCTTCTCGATAGATTATTTAGTTTCAAATTCAGCTAAGCAAAATATTAATTAAATTAAAAGATAATGCAAAGTAATTAAAATCGGTTGTTAATCAAGATGGGAAAGCATTAGGTTCAGGGAATTTCTCTGGAAAGCAAGTAATGATGTTCAATAAATTATAATGGGATCGAATTAATATCAGGTTCTAGAACTCAAACACAATGATTAAATAAACCAGCTCTCGCTGCGAGAATTTACTATGAATAAAACCTAAGAAACCAAATCTCTTTGCGAATATTAAATTCTAAACAAGCATTAAACACAAGTTGATTTGTTCACAAATTATCTAATCCAAATCTCTTTGCAATTTTCTAATTTGCTTACTCTAGGTTTTATTTAGTTTCAAACCACACTCTCATGTCGATTTGTCAACCTAAGAACAAGTTTCTAGGTGATCAATCTAGAACAAGCTTTAAACACACCCTAGGTGAAGAACTATCAAGTTTGAATCCTAGTAAATTGATTAACACATCATTCCATAAAATCCCTTGTGAGAATCCCCAATATCTAATTAGAGATCTACTCAGACATATCAATGGAAAACAAAGACCTGACTAATATAGATATTATAAAAGAACAGAGTAAATAAGAATAGGGGTTTGAAATCTTCTCTCAAAGTAGAACGAATAAGATCAGCCCCAAAAACTCCAATACTCTCCTTAAAGAAAATCATAGACAAAAATCTCAGAACTAAAGATGTTCTTTTAAAACAAAGTCTAAAACCCTAAAAATCAGCCTCCACACAAACTGGGGTTTTTTTTGTAAATATATGAAACTTCTGGGCAAAGTTGTAAATCCGGACTGCGTTGATCAACACAAAAAGTCGTGTTGCCAACACTGTTAACTTCAAAGACACAAACTTCGACTTCTCAGCTACAATGTTCCATGAATGCTCCAAAACGTCCAAATAATTCCCAAACATGTGTAAACCTGTAAAAAACTCGATAGGGACTCGAAAGACACATAAAAGACTCGATTATATACATATATCATAGCTTTAAAATTGGTAAAAACCATGATATATCAACTCCCCCAGATTTAGCTTTTGCTTGTCATCAAACAAATAGAAAACCAAACACAAGGAAGAAATTTGAAAACATGAAACTCACAACGTCATCAGAGCATCACACTCGCATTCACCATACTAAAGCGACTAGAAATTCTTACTTGACAAGATCCAGACCACCATGTAATTTATCACTAGCACTCGCAGTTTTCCTGATAATAACCACAACTTCACAACATAATCTCCTGTAAGTCCTTCAACGCTACATCTCATCACTAATTTCAATGCCTAGAACCTTCTAGACTCATTATCATTCAATACCAAAACAAGACAACTATACAACACTTGGTACTCTTTCTCTCCCGCAGACTTATTCTTTTCTTTATTCTCTTTTTTATTGAACTTTATTTTCTTATTTTGTTTTAATTCAAAGGGGTAAGCGAATAATGGTATCATAGGAAACTCCTAACCTCACTGCGGCCTTTGCATGATCATCCCTTATATCCATGTAAAATACTAAGGTCACGGGAAATTTTCCTACCCCTTTACACAGAAGAGAATTATTTCATCTTTTAAATATTAATTGGTTTGATATAGGGAGAGGAGTACCATTTATTTACCACAAAATTTGTATCATGTCTGGTATGAATGAGAAAGTCAAGCCCTTTTAACATTGAAATCGTCGATGATGTTAACAGCTCGGGCCATAGAACGAGGGTTTCTGTTGGAAGTATGGGCCCAATGTTATAGAAGTAAAGGTTTGGTGAAAAATGAAAAGAAATTGAAAAGAAAAAAAAACATGAAAACTTACCTCGTGGTGCTCCGTGTTGACCAACACGGTAATCTGTGTTGACCAACACAGAGTGGTATCGGTCAACACAGACAAGAACGATCGATCCTTAGCAAGAACGATTGATTTGAAAATTTACACAAATTTTTCCTGAAATCAGATCGATCGTTTTAGGGTTTTCCGCATTTTCATATAAATACCCCATTTGGGTTTTGTCCAAAGGGTATTCCGTTTTTATTTTTAGTGTAAGTTTTTTATTTTTAGGTTTTCTCTCTGTTCTTGAGTGTTCTTCATTGTTCTTGATTTTTCTTCATTCGTAATCCAGATTTCTCTTAATCTACTTGTTAGTTTGTTTTGATTCTTTGCAGTCTTATTGTTCTTGCCTTAATCTATCTTTATAACCTAATTTCAATGAATTCTAAGATGTTTGAATTTTCAGGGTTTATGTTCTTGAATATGTGTGAGTAGTTTTTTAGGGTTCTTGAGAATGGGATAGGTTAGTGACGAATTTTTGATCTTCTAGGGCGTTTGAGTTTAGTTGTTTGTGAATCCCTTCTGGATTAGTGTTCTTAATGCTAGTTTCTCTCTGATCAATTGCAACTAGATCTTAAGTGTTTCCACACTCAAAAGGTGGTTGATGAAACACTTGAACAACTAGTGCCAGAGATTTGCATTCCTAGCCTAAGAGATTAGATGTTTAGGGTGTTCATTGACAAGAACGGGTTGAGTGTTAGTGCCTGATAGGGTAGATTTCGTCAGAGACATCTTAGTCTGGAACTGCCCTAGCTTGAGGTCATCTGTCACGACAGTGGATTTGATTGCTTGTGAACCCGTTGTCTAGGGAGTAGCTCTGTTTAAGTTTGTCAGCGCCTTAGATAGATTTCAGAGGAGTCACTGACCAATTACCCCATTCTTGAGAGCTTGTTTGTCTTAGTTGATTTTACTTTGTCTTAGTCATCATCTTTGCTTGCTAGCTTCCACACTTAGTTTTATCTCATCAATTTATTTCGTCATTTTCACTTGCTGCATTACTCCTCTAGCATCTGTGCACTGCTTCTCTAGCACCTGCACTTGTCTCTCTAGTATTTTTACTTAGAATTTATTTTGCATATTTCATGTTTCACTTAGGTTGTTAGACTCCCCCATCAACTTGCTTGGCTTGAATTAAGTATATTTGATCTCATCCTGATTGTTAGCATCACACTCATTTGGATTGACACCTTAGTACTACAATGACATGTTAGACTAAGGAATTGATATATCCATAGTTCACTTACTGCTTTCACACCACACAACACATATTAGCTTGTATTTTTACTTAGGAAAAGCATAAAGGACAGGGGATTCGCATCCACTAGAACAAGTTCCTATTGCTAGGTCTCCCTTGACTACAGGCTGAGTACTGAGTAAAAATACTAATATCACCCAACTCCTTGACATACCCAGCAGTAATGACTATGGAGGTTTCTACAGAGAAAGCTTGACCATCAATGGTGGGTGTTTTTCTCAGCTTGTCCATCTCAAAGTTGATGACCTGATCACCAACATTCAAAGCAATTTTTCCTCCTCTCACATCGACTAGCGCACCAGTTGTGGCTAAGAATGGTCTACCAAGGATAAGAGGATCCTTAGTGTCAATATTATACTTCAGAAATATGAAATCTGTGGGGATAATGCACTCTCCAATTCGTAACGGTACATCTTCGAGAAGTCCCTCAGGAATTCTTACACTCCTATCCGCAAGAATGATGTTAATCCTAGTAGGCGTGAAATCTGTTATCCCGAGTTTCTGAGCGACTAAGTAGGGCATCAAACTCACACTTGACCCTAAATCACACAATGATCCCTTGAACTTATTCTTGAAAATAGAACAATCCAACATAAAACTTCCCGGATCCTTTAACTTCTTTGGAACTCTATTCTAAATAACAGCACTACAAACCTTAGATATCATCATGACACTCTCCTCTTGGCTCATATCCGATGTGAGCATCTTCTTCAAACATCTCTTAACTACCGGAGTAGTCTTGATAACATTAATCAAAGGAATCTCTACGGTGATTTTTTCCATCATAGCTTTGCACTTTGCTTCATACAGCTCTTATTTTGACTTTCTAGACACCTTGGGAGGGAATGAAATCTTTCGAGTGATTTCAAGACTATGTAGCTTATGCCGCAAGAAATAAAACAATATGGGAAACATCATCATTGAACAGAGCCACACTGTAATGAAAGAAGTGACATCAACAAAGAGAGTTGAAAGCAACATGTTACAAACAAGGAAAAAGAAGAACCGAATGAATGCCACTAAAGTCACCGAGAAGGATCAAGTCAAGCCGAATGAAAAACATTAAGCTTATGATGGAGAGAAAACTTTATATATTTTTGAAGTTATGGATGAGCAACAGACCGGGTCAAGCCTTCACATTTAAGCCTTGGATATCTCAAACCTAACAGGATTTCTAAACCCTTTAAAATTATTTCTAATGGCTTTAAATCGATGATAGTACAACCTGGTCGTGTTATTGTTTAAAAATCAATAAAGATCAGATCTCTTGCAGGTAACAGATGTTTGAGTTGAAAAACACAGATTCATCCAATGGACTTACAAGAAAAGAAAGTGTTCTTCATGAAGACTTCCGTGACACCAAGAATGGGAGAAAGGCAATCAACACTTTCCAAAGAATCATGCATGAGAAGATGAATGTTCAGTCCAAAGCACTTAAAGATAACAGCTATGATGCTGAACCTCTCCACAAGTTCCATGACCATATTGATCCAATATTTTATCGAGAAGGTAAGCTTTCAATACGATTTATCTTAAAGGATTTTAACTTGGGGTTGTTTGTGGTAGGACAAGCAGATTTGAGGACAAATCTTTTTCAACGGAGGGAGGATGATCCAATCCTAGGAGGCTCTAAGTACATGGAACATGGAGTTGGCAATATTAAAAGCTTGAAGTATGCATATGGAGCAAAAGGAGAAAATGAGTCATTATGGAAGCTAGAGAATGAATGGGAACAAGTGAGTTTTATCAAGTGGTTAGAGTTTCACTCCATCTAGTGAAGACTCAAGAGGATCACTCAAACATTTGGAGGTTGTATCAGATCCATATTAGTCATAGTACACGTTCGAGAAGGCTAGTGCATGGCCATAAGATCCACTCGCACTCTTTTTCCCTTATCTCTGTTTTGTCCCATTGGGTTTTGCGAGTAAGGTTTTTAATGAGGCTTGTGGCTCATATGCTCACCTTTGCGATCTCTAGTCAGATCCACATCAGGCTCATTTAGAAAACATTTTGGGCGTCACATATCTCTTATCTTTCAATCTTATTTTGAATTCAATCTTATGTTTAAATTATGCATGGGCTTTGCGTGATTTTACGAGGTGTGTCTTGTAACTCTACGCTATTTATGACCTGTGTTCTTCTCCTCATCATCTCCTCGTTCTTTATATTATGGCTGAGACACATTGTATCACTTATCTATCTTCTTATCAAAATCTTTACAAAGTATAGATCATTGTTTCCCTTCTTTTGTGTGATTCAAATTAAGGAACTCTGAGTCTTATCAAAAGGAAATTCCTAATTTTTTTGTGGCTACATTCGGTCCATCCACTCGCAAGGTCCTCGTTAATCAGGTCTTGCATCACCTCGCAGTCATCTTAAACTCCCAATGTCGATTTTGGGTCATGATCCTTCACCAGGATCCCATCAATCCCCTATGCAAATGCATCAATCCTAAATGAAATGCAACTAGACTTAACCATAAAATGCAGATGCAACTACATGAACACACTCTGTAATAAAGGCCCAAGGGTACGGTTCCTAGCACGGTGGTCGTAACAAATAAAATGAACTCGGCGATGACTCGAGCCGAATATGAATGATGGAGTGAGACAACGGTGATGGCTCGAGCCGAGGAATCACGATGTAATGGAGATGGATAGAGATGGAATGAGAATTAGCCATACAATTGATGGAAGGAACTGTGATACGATTGACATAAAGATCCGAGCCCGACTCTGAGGATCTAAGCGAGAAATAAACTTAAGAGAAAATAACTCGATAACTGGTAAGAGAAAATGATTATACAGATAAGGTTTATTCAAGGCTAACCCTATTACAAAGTGAAATACCATGCTTATATAGCTAAGCCTTTCTTAAGGTTTGCTACAATCATAAAGATGAGCAAGTCCCTAGTGGGACCGCATACATAACTCGTATAAAAACAAGAGAAAAAGAGGCTCGGTAAAATGGTGAACCTCTTAAGGGATATAAATTACACTCGGTAACTATCCTTGCTTGTCATGGACATTTCTACAAATGATGGTTATACAGGGCCGAGTGTAATGCACCAAGTCGGATTCCCTCATTAAAAACCCCTCGGTAAACCTCGTACGGATAAACCCAAGTGGGCAAAATGAGTGCATCTTCCTTAGTGACTTGAGTGTGCCTTCTCACCGGGTGATGGTGATCCTGCTAAGGGTCAGATCACTTGCATCCTTGGTCACCATAAGTTTGGCTTTTTCAGATAGCCCTTAGTCCTTGCCTCTCGTGATCCCCTCCTACGGTATGTGCATAGCTTTGGCCGTCCTTGCTTACTCGATCTAATCCAGTCGTGCAACCATGGTGTCGTCCTGATGGTCCTTGGCAGGTAGGGCCATATCATTCCCTCCCCCTCGCTGAAGTTTTGACCTCAAAACTGGTTTGTCCCCTACATCGTAAGAAGCTAAGTAAAGAACAATAAAGGTTATATACATTTTACTCTCACCAGGGATTTTGAGTTGGTAGGTGTTGTTGTTGATCCACTCCAAGACTCTAAACGGTTAAGCACCCCAAGGTTGAAGCTTGTTGCATTTCTGATGTGCGTATCTCTCGGCCCTCATGAGCACCCAAACCTAATCGCCTGGCTGTAAGATAATAGGACGTCGTCTCCGGTCGGCTTTGCGCTTGTAATGCTCGGTCCGCTTCCTGATCCTTTCATGAACCCGCTCGTGTAGTTGCTGGACAATCTCAGCCTTGGTGATCCCATCTTCGTCTTCTAAATTTACGGGTGGTAAAGGGAGTATGTCCAAGGGCGTGAGTGGATATGAACCATAGGCTGCTTCGAACGGCGATACGGTAGTAGATAAGTGAACTGACCGGTTGTAGAGGAACTCAACATACGGGATGGAAATTAGCCAGTTCGTACGGTTGAAGTCTATGGCAGCCCGGAGCAATGCGCCTAGGGATCTGTTGATGACCTCGGTTTTTCTGTCAGTCTGGGGGTGGGTGGTAGTTGAGAAGAGTAGTTTAGTCCCCAAACATTTATATAGGGTCCACCGAAAATGCCCGAGGAACTTGGGGTCTTGGTTCAAGATGATCATTCTTGGTAAGTCGTGTAGTAGGACAAGTTCTTGGAGGAAAAGGTCGGCAATCAGGGTAGCGTCCAATTTTCGGGCACATGGAACAAACTGAGCCATCTTGGAGAACCAGTCGACCATAATAATCACAGAGTCCTTTCCATCCACCTTTGGTAACTCCACCATAAAAAACATCGACAGATCGACCCACAGCGAGGTGGGTATCAGCAACGAGAGGTACAACCCTTGAATTGGGTGAGCTCGAGACTTGGCCTTTAGGAAACTAATACATTGGGCACATAAAGTCTCTACCATGCTCCGCATCTTGGGCCAGTAGAAATGGCACCTAACCATCACCAAGGTCTTATGGACTCCGAAGTGTCCCATAAAACCGCCACTGTGTGCTTCGCGTAACAAGAGCTCTCTTATTGAACCAGTGGAAATGCAAAGCCGGTTTCCTTTAAAAAAAACCCATCATGACCATGGGATCACAAGAGAAGAAGCAGAAGGCTAGTCATGACACCCAGCCAAAGTTTATGCATTAGATTTAGAGCCACCCAACCTTCCAGGCCCTCCAACAGGTCCCATTACAGGTATGAAAGAGGTTTAACCCTATTGCGTGTTTAAATTTCAGTAATAGTAGTAGAGTGGTAGAGTAGTAGAGAGGTTGAGTTGTGGTTAAAGGTTAAGTAGTAGAGTAGTAAGGAGGAGTGAGGTTAAGTTATTTGGTTATTACACGTATATAACCTGTGTTGTTGTTGTTAGGAACATTGCATCTTGGTGGTAAACCCACCCATGTATTGTTTGATTCAGGTGCGTCGAACAGTTTCGTGACTTCTGAAGTGGAGGAAAGATTCAAAGGAATGTTTGAAGAGGCAAAGATGAGTTAGGTGGTGTTTACGGTAGGAAATCAGGTTCTACAAGTATGAGGAGTGTTGAAGAGAGTTCCAGTGGTTGTTCAGAGTGAAGAGTTTTCGGCAGATCTACTTGTTATGCCGATGAATGGTTTTGAAGTTATCCTAGGAATGGAGTGGTTATCGAGGCATCAGGCCCATCTAGATTGTGGAAGAGGAAGAGTGATATTTGAAGAGAGAGGTTAACCGAGGTTGATGTATCAAGGGATACGACCAAGAAAGATAGCTTCGTTTGTATTGGCGTCGAGAATAGCATAGGAGATGAAGGAGGAAGATGTATATCTCATTACCTTTACATAAAAGGGAATAATGATCAAGAGGAAACGAAGATTGAAGAGATCAAAGTGGTGAGAAGATATTCAGACATGTTCAAACCGTTAGAAGGATTACCTCCACTCTAGAGTAACCGTTTCACTATCAATTTAGAACTAGAAGCAGTTCCAGTGGCGAAGGCCCCCTACAGAATGGCACCAGCAGAGTTAGCGGAGTTGAAGAAGCAGTTAGAAGATTTGTTAGAGAAAGGTTTCATACAACCTAGTTGATCGTTGTGGAGAGCCCTAGTGTTTGTCGTGAAGAAGAAAGATGGAAGCATGTGACTGTGTATTGATTACCGAGGAATCAATAACGTCACCATCAAGGACAAGTATCCATTGCCAAGAATCGAGGAGCTATTGGATCAGCTTAGAGGATCAAAGTGGTTTTCCAAGATTGTTTTGGCGTCAGGTTATCACCAGATCTAATCTCAGAACCAGATGTGAAGAAGACGGCGTTCAGGATGAGATATGGGCAGTTCGAGTTTGTGGTTATGCCATTTGGTCTCACCAATGCACCGGCGGCATTTATGAGACAAATGAACGATGTGTTTCATGATTATCTTGACAGTTTCGTCATTATATTCATTGATGACATCCTTGTTTATTCGAAGAGAGGTCAAGAGCATGTAGAGCATTTGAAGAAAGTGTTGAGGAGGTTAAGGGAGCAGAAACTATTTGCTAAGGTCAGCAAATGCAAGTTCTGGCAAAAGGATATTTGTTTTCTTGGACATCGAGTATCAGGAAGAGGAGCTATTTGAGACTGGCCACAACCTATGTTAGTTACGGAGGTGCGAAGTTTCTTAGGACTCATAAGATAATATCTGAAGTTTGTGAAAGGGTTCTCGGTGATTGCCAAACCTCTAACATGGCTTACCGGTAAAGGAGTACCGTTCGAGTGGAGTGAAGACGTGGAGAAGGCATTCGCTAAACTCAAGGATGCTTTGACAACGGCACCAGTGTTAGCTCTACCAGAGCCAAGTCAACCTTATTCGGTGTATACGGATGCGTCCCGAGTAGGCCTTGGTTGTGTTTTGATGCAGAAGGATCGAGTGATTGCCTATGCTTCGAGACAACTACGGAAGCATGAAGAGAATTACCCGACTCGCGATTTGGAGATGTCGGTAGTAGTGTTTGCACTTAGGATATGGAGATCCGATTTGTACGGAGAAGAAGTTCAAGTATTTAAAGATCACCAAAGTCTGAAATATTTGTTCACCCAGCCAGATCTTAACTTATGACAAAGGAGATGGATGGAATTGATAGCTGACTACGATTTGAAGATTCACTATCACCCAGGCAAGGCGAATGTTGTAGCAGATGCTTTGAGTAGAAGGAGAGCCCATGTCAGTGCAGAGAAGGAGATGGAGTTCTTAACCGAGGAACTCAAGAAGGTGCAGTTACTAGCATTAGAAGGAGAGGAGGATAGGCCATTGGGAGTGTAAGCTATCAATCAAGCTAATCTCTTGCAACGAATTCGTGACGCTCAGAGTCAAGATGAGAATCTACAGAAGATTATCGAGGAGTTGAAAGATATATCAGGAGAGAATAATAGTGGTATGATAAGACCTTACTATTGCATGGAAGAATCACCGTACTAGACCAAGATGATCTACGGAAGGAGATATTGAAGATGGTGCATCATAGGTTATTAAGTATTCATCCAGGAAGCACTAAGATGTATCGCGATAACAAGAGATACTATCATTGGCTAGGCATGAAGAAGTCAGTGGCGAGATGTGTAGCCAAATGTGACTTGTGTCAGTGAGTGAAGTCAGAACATGAAGCACCAGCCGGTTTGCTACGTAACCTTCCTATTCCAATCTGGAAGTGGGAATCGATATCGATGGATTTCATTATAGGAATGCTTACGGCACCAGGCCATAGCAATGATGTTATTTGGGTAATAGTGGATAGATTGACAAAAGTAACCCATTTGATACCGGTGAGAAGCAAAGATGGAGCACCAGTTCTAGCCGACAAGTATGTGGATCGGATAGTGAAGCTACATGGAGTTCCAGCCAACATCATTTCAGATCGCGACCCGAAGTTCACCGCGATAGTTTAGAGAGAGTTCTAATGAGCTTTAGGAACCAACGTCCATATAAGTACAACATTTCATCCAGAGACAGATGGCTAGACGGAGCGAACAATCCAAACCTTTGAGGATTTGATTCGATTATACGCATTGGAGTGGTCTTCAGATTGGGAGTCCTACCTACCCTTGGTGGAATTCTCGTACAACAACAGTTATCAGGCGAGTATCGAAATGTCCCCATTTGAATCACTTTATGGGAGGCCTTGTCGAACACCGGTTTGTTGGACAGAAGTGGGTCTACGATCGCAGTACGACAATTATTTGATCGATGATACGATGAAGAAAATCAAGACTATCCAGCTAATATGAAGAAGGCGCAGAACAGGCAGAAGAGTTATGCTGATCGATATCGCCGAGAGATTGAATTTGAAGAAGGTGATTGTGTATCTGAAATTCACCGTGACTAAGAGAAATGATCGTTTTGGTAATATTGGGAAACTTAGAGTGCGATACATTGGTCCATATAAGAAAGAGAAGAGGATTGGAGAAGTTGCATATCGACTGCATATGCCGGATATCATGCGACTACATAAGGTCTTCCACGTGTCCATGTTGAGGAATCATGTGCCAGACCCCGATTCAATTGAGCCGGAGAGGATTGAAGAGCTCAGGACAAACCTTACTTATCCAGAAGGAATCCTTGGAGTTGGAGAAAGGCAAATTTGAGAGTTGAAGAAGAGGAGGATCCCACATATCCAAGTATTTTGGGGGAAACTGGATCGCTAGGTGGTTAGATGGGAACATGAGGAAAGCATCCGTGCAAATATCCAAAAATTTTCATCAGCCGAGAAGGAGAAGAAAATGAAGCAGGACCATCAGAGCTTTAAGAGAGTTCATAGAATTCGGGACAAATTCTTATAAGGTGAGGAGAATGTAATGACCCGTATCCTAGCCTAAGAATTGGATACTGATGTCTCTCTATTTTAGCATGTTTTAGCATGAATTTATCATCATCTAGGACTAGATTCATCATATGTTTCACCCCATTTATAGTCTTTTCACACATTTAGCATCAATACTAGGATTTCGCATTAGCATTGCATACATATGCATTTTGGGAGTTGATTTCAGGTACTTGGACGATGTTCTGGATGTTCAGAGACTTCCACGCCGCAAGCTGCAGCAAAGTGATTGAGTAGGAGAAAGAGAAAATGCTTGAGCAACAGAAAGAGCAGCGTGCTCGAGCACATTTCCAAGAAGATTAACGAGTGCTCGGGCAGAAAAGGGACAGGCGCTCGAGTAGCTTCACCGAGCACACCTCGAGTAGCTCCATCGAGCACACGTCGAGCAGCTCTATCAAGCATACGTCGAGCAGAATTTCTACAAGGCGCTCGAGCAGCTCCATCGAGCACACCTCGAGCAGCTCCATCGAGCACATGTCGAGCAGATTTCAAGAAGTGCTCAAGCACATGCTCGAGCAGAGTGCTCGACCAGGCCTTCAACTACACACACTCCAGTCAAGCTGCATCGACCTCTGAAGACTTAGCCGTTTATTTTATCTTTACCCATTTTTAGTGTTTTCCGCATTTTCATATAAATACCCCTTTTGGGTTTTGTCCAAAGGATATTCCGTTTTTATTTTTAGTGTAAGCTTTTTATTTTTAGGTTTTCTCTCTATTCTTGAGTGTTCTTCATTTGTTCTTCATTGTTCTTGACTTTGAATCCAGATTTCTTTTAATCCACTTGTTAGTTTGTTTTAATTCTTTGCAGTCTTGTTATTCTTGGAATAATCTATCATTCTAATCTATTTTTAATGAATTCTGAGAAGTTTGGATTTTCTGGGTTTATGTTCTTCAATATGGCTGAGTAGTTTTTTTAGGGTTCATGAGAATGAGATAGGTTAGTGACGAATCTTTGATCTTCTAGGGCGTTTGAGTTTAGTTTTTTGTGAATCTCTTCTGGATTGGTGTTCTTAATGCTAGTTTCTCTCTGATCAATTGCAACTAGATCTTAAGTGTTTCTACACTCAAAAGGTGGTTAATGAAACGCTTGAACAACTAATGCCAGAGATTTGCATTCCTAGCCTAAGAGATTGGATGTTTAGGGTGTTCATTGACAAGAACGGGTTGAGTCTTAGTGCATGTAAGGGTAGATTTCGTCAGAGACATCTGAGTCTAGAACTGCCTTAGCTTGAGGTCATCTATCACGACAGTGGATTTGATTGCTTGTGAACCCGTTGTCTAGGGATTAGCTCTGTGTGAGTTTGTCAGCGCCTTAAATAGATTTAAGAGGAGTCATTGACCAATTACCCCATTCTTGAGAGCTTGTTTGTCTTAGTTGATTTTACCTTGTTTTAGTTATCATCTTCGCTTGCTAGCTTCTACACTTATTTTTATTTCATCATTTTCACTTGCTGCATTACTCCTCTAGCATCTGTGCACTCCTTCTCTAGCACCTGCACTTGTCTCTCTAGTATTTTTACTTAGAATTTATTTTGCATATTTCATGTTTCACTTAGGTTGTTAGACTCCCCCATCAACTTGCTTGGCTTGAATTAAGTAAATCTGATCTCATCCTGATTGTTAGCATCACACCCATTTGGATTGACACCTTAGTACTACAATGAGATGTTAGACTAAGGAATTGATATATCCATAGTTCACTTACTGCATACACAACACACACATAAACTTGTATTTTTACTTAGGAAAAGAAACAAGGACAAGGGATTCGCATCCAATAGGACAAGTTCCTATTGCTAGGTCTCCCTTGACTACAGGCTGAGTACTGAGAAAAAAATACTAATATCAATTTGGCGCCGTTGCCAATTGGGTGTTTGTTTGCTACATTTAGGATTTCAGATTTTTTGAGATCAAGTTCTCACTTTCACCTCACTTCTTAACTTTCTGAGTTTTCTGTGTTTCAGGTACCTACTCGACCAACTGCTCGAGCCTAGCTTCTGTTTCACTCTCAGCTCGGTCAGTCACCCTGTTCTAGCTTCACCTATATGCAAACACGTTCAGAAGGAAGTCGGAACCTCTTTCGCCCTCTCAACAACATTCATCGGTTACAACCTGTATTGCGAGCTCCTAGGAATAATGACCAACAACATCAAGTTCGAATGGAAAACCCGCAAGGACAAGTTGAACAAGGACCTCAGCAAAGGAGGCCAAGATTGATTGGAGCAGGAGATGCTTCTAACACTCACACTCAGAGGCAAGGGATTGTGCCACTAACAATCCAAAACAATAATTTTGAGATCAAGAGTGGTTTGATCGCTATGGTCCAAAGCAACAAATTTCATGGATTACCTATGGAAGATCCTCTTGATCACTTGGATGAGTTCGATAGGCTCTGCAGCCTCACCAAGATAAATGGAGTCAATGAAGATGGTTTTAAGCTTAGACTTTTCCCATTCTCTCTTGGTGATAAAGCCCATCTATGGGAAAAGAACTTGCCTCATGGCTACATCACCTCCTGGGATGACTGCAAGAAAGCTTTCCTTGCAAAAGTTTTCTCCAACGCCCGCACTGCTAGACTCTGGAATGAGATATCTGGCTTTATCCAAAAGAATGGAGAAACCTTCTCTGAAGCTTGGGAACGATTCAAGGGCTACACTACCTGTTGTCCTCACCATGGTTTTAGCAATGAATCCCTGCTCAGCACGCTCTACAGAGGCGTTTTTCCAAGGATCAGAATGCTTCTTGATACAGCAAACAATGGAAATTTCCTAAACAAGGATATTGATGAAGGCTGGGAACTAGTTGAAAATCTTGCTCAATCCGATGGGAACTACACTGAGGACTATGACCGCAGCATAAGGGGAAGTGTTGATTCTGATGAGAGGACTAGGAAAGAGATCAAATCTCTGAATGAAAAATTCGATAAATTCATCCTCAGCCAGCAGAGACACGTTCACTTTGCAAATGAAGAGGAACTCTTTCATGTTCAAGATGGGGAGGCTGACCAAATCGAAGAAGTTAGCTATGTTCAGAATCAAGGTGGCTATAACAAAGGTTTCATCAACTACAAGAACAACCCTAACATGTCTTACATAAGTACCAACGTAGAAAACCCGCAAGATCAGGTTTATCCTCCGCCACCACAACATCAAAGCAAGCCTTTTGTCCCTTACAATCAAACTCAAGGTTTTGTTCCTAAGCAAAATTTCCAAGGAAGGTACAACCAACAGGACACCATCGGTCAACCACCTGGTTTTGCACCATAGCAAGCTCCAACATCTACCGCCCACGATCAAGACCTGCAGAGCATGATGCAGCAGCTACTCCAAGGTTAAGTTGCCAGTACAATGGAATCTACAAAGAAGTTTGCTAAAGCCAAGAATCATATGGACTACACCTTCGCCACCCTCAACAACAAGTTTGAGACACTGAACTCCAAAATTAAATACATGGAAAATAAGTCTGCCTCCACATCTTCCACAACGCATCATGGACAACTCCCAGGAAAGGCAATTCAAAATCCTAAGGATTTTGCCTATGTCAATGCCATCACCTTCAGAAGTGGGAAAGAACTACCTTCAACGGGAGGAACTACTCCTATCACCGTGGACAGTGAAAACCAAGATGGGGAGATTTTGTGTCAAGGAGAAGAACAAGCTGAGCAGACAAACATGAACTCATCTGACCAACTCGACACAACAACTCGACCTGCCAATCGAATCCAGCCTTCCCCAGTTGAAAAAATTGCACCTACCAAGGAGAAGAAAGCACCATTCGTCCCTCCTCCTTACAAACCTAAACTCCCCTTCCCAGGGAGATTCTACAAGGACAGAGTGGAGAGATACAAAGCTATCTTCGACAAACACATTAAAGAAATTGAGGTCAAGATGCCCATACTTGATGCATTGGCACTTCTACCTCAATCTCACAATTGGATAAAAGATGCAATTATGGAAAGAATCAAGGAAGTGCGGGGAATGGTAGTACAAAGCCATGAATGCAGCGCTATTACACATAAGGAAGTTGTCCAAGAAAAGATTGATGATCCTGGTTCTTTCACTCTCCCTTGCTCTCTTGGTCCACTAACTTTCAACAACTACCTCTGCGACCTTGGAGCATCGATAAGCTTAATGCCGCTTTCTGTAGCTAAGAGGCTAGGGTTCAGTAAATATAAACCCTGCAAAGTCTGCTTGGTCTTAGCTGATGAATCTACTAGACTACCTCAAGGTGTATTAGAAGATTTGCCTATCAAGATTGGGAATGTAAAAGTACCAACTGACTTTGTAGTGTTAAAGATGAATGAAGAACCTACAGACCCCTTGATCTTAGGAAGGCCTTTCTTAGCTTCAGCTGGTGCAATAATAGATGTTAAGCAAGGGATGATTGATCTTCATCTTAAGGAAGGTTTCAAAATGAAGTTTGATATGAAAGATCCTATGAAGAAATCCACTATAGAAAGGCAAACCTTCCATATTGTAGAATTGGTTAAGCTTGCGGGTAAACCGCTAGGAGAACTTACTAAGGAAGAGGCCTATATGGAGGAGAAAGCTATTGTGAACCAAGCTGCAGATTGGGCACGAGATAATGCCAAATTCGATGATCCAATTACTGAGGGAGAAGAGATCCCACTTGACCTGCAATTACAACTTGATGATTTTGCTAAGTGTACCAAGGCCCCACCAGATAAGTACCGCAATGCATCAACCATCAGGTCGTTCACGGAGGCAATGATAGAACTCACAGATCAAGTGAAAAGAATGTCGGTTCAGATTAAGGAACTTCAAGCCAAGGTTGATGACTCTTCATCCAGGAAGGATAAGCAAGTATTGAATGGTTTGGGAATGAGCAGAGCCTTTGCTAATGCAACGAGAGCCTCATCCTACTACAATTTACCTCAGAAAATTCTAGAGGGGACCCCAGTTCCTACCCTCAACCCCCCTTAAATCTTGATATGTTGACAAAGTCAAGCTCAGTGACTTTAAACAAGCTCACTTGGGAGGAAGTCCCATGTCTATCTTTGTATATATTCTTATTTTTTATTTCCCTTAGTATGTTCGTAGTTTTTCTTAATGTCTAAGGTGCACGCAAGGAATAGAGGAAGAAGGAAAATAAAGCTGCTCGAGCAAATGGGTGTGCTCGATGAGGAGCTTGAGAAAAAAAAAAATTCCAATAGTGTGCTCGAGCAAATGCAAAATGGTGTGCTCGAGCAGAAGACCGATGTAGAGCTCAAGCAGATGCTCGATGGTGAACTCGAGCAAGCGCTCGATAACACATTCGAGTTGTTGCTCCACCGACAACGCAAAGGTGTTCAAAATATATATATATATATATATGCAGAACGAGCTGGCACTCCATCAACAAAACATGGAAGAGTCCATAGACTCTTACTTCTCAAACTCCTGAGGTACCAATCCCAAAACCATCATTGTATATACCATTGCATTGCTAGTTTTCTGTTTTTGTTTTTGCTTGAACTTTTTCTAAAATTTTGATTACACAAGGGCCCGTGTAATTTAAGTTTGGGGGAGAGTTCAAGACGTGTCTAACATATCTTTTATGAATCTTATTTTTCCTCTCGCATATCTTGAGTCTCATGCATACTTCTAAGGCATAGAAAATCCTAAAAATTTGAAAAAAAATTTTGAAAATCATTTCACAAAAACAGAGTGTCCATGTAGTTGCATTAGCATTTTAGGATTGAGTCTAGTAGCATTTCATCTAGGATTTCTGCATAAGGGATAATGATGATTCTTGCCTAGCCCAGCATGCAGTACAAAATGTTAGTGAACCACTTAGTTGTTCTGTTGTGCATGGTGATTAAGTTTGAAGCATAAGGCAGGCCCATCCTTTGAATCCATTGCTTGACATTTGATTTTGGCTGAAGCTTGTTGTGAAGTGCATTCATTCCCTATCTATTTAGACCATAACCTGACTTATAATTATCATGTTTACGCATTGAACTTGAACTCATGGATACCTATATACATACTTTCATCTTTTTACCACCCTTGTTATCCAAGTAGCTGATTCCCATCACTGGAACAGTTTCCCCACCATTGAACCAACCTTTCTTTCAAACCAATATTATTTTCTGTGTGTGTGAGGCCTTTTATAGACTGAGCTTGGTAGAAAGTGTTAGGTTGGAGCTGACAAGGATAAGTTCTCGTTGAGCTCTAGTTCACGGTATGGACTAGCTAGGACTAGGTGGGAACAACATTTTGGGGAGAAACGAAAGAGATAGAGAAGGGAAAAAGAAAAGAAACTTCTAAGTAGAGAGATGTGCATAATTAAAGCTCTAGTAAAGGATTGGGTAGTACGAAAAGAAAAAAAAATATGTATAGGCTCATGAAAAGAAAAAGGGAAACTTGTATGAAATACATTAAAGATAGAGCCTCAGATAGACACCCAATCCGCTAGACTAAGCAAATGTTAAGGTAAACCGCCCTTAGAACACAAAGAAAAAGAAAAGTTTGATCAAAAAGGGATTCATTGTAGAAAAGTGCCAAACGGTAGTAATAGGATCAATCCTGGGATTGGATTTAGAGGTTTGGGTTTCGATTATGTATATGTTTGGGTAGATGGGAGTCTATCCTTGTATGCATCGGTTGGCCCTAACCTTTAGCCTTCTTCTAAAGCTCAGTTTTTCTTTGAGAGTCCCTTGAGTGAGAATGAGTGTCACCAGTTACATTAAGGACCATTCTTGTCCTTTGACCATTCCCTTAGCCAAATGAGTTCAATGACTGCATAAACTTGATTCATGGTTTCTGCTTAATGAATGTTAAAGGGTTTGAAGAATCTGAATGCTTGCGTAGGCCAAGTCATTGTTAAGTAAGTGATGTGGCGAGCATGGCTAAAGCTTTAAAAGTAGAACTTGTTAGCATCGCATTCAAGATAGCTTCTTGGGAGTTGATGTCTCTCTATTTTAGCATGTTTTAGCATGAATTTATCATCATCTACGACTAGATTCATCATATGTTTCACCCCATTTATAGTCTTTTCACACATTTAGCATCAATACTAGGATTTCGCATTAGCATTGCATACATATGCATTTTGGGAGTTGATTTCAGGTACTTGGACGATGTTCTGGACGTTCAGAGAGTTCCACGCCGCCAGCTGCAGCAAAGTGATTGAGCAGGGGAAAGACAAAATGCTTGAGCAAGAGAAAGAGCAGCGTGCTCGAGCACATTTCCAAGAAGATTGACGAGTGCTCAGCCAGAAAAGGAACAGGCGCTCGAGCAGCTTCATCGAACACACCTCGAGCAGCTCCATCAAGCACACGTCGAGCAGCTCCATCAAGCATACGTCGAGCAGAAGTTCTACAAGGCACTCGAGCAGCTCCATCGAGCACACCTCGAGCAGCTCCATCGAGCACACATCGAGCAGCCCCATTGAGCACACGTCGAGCAGATTTCAAGAAGTGCTCGAGCACATGCTCGAGCAGAGTGCTCGACCAGGCCTTCAACTACACACACGCCACTCAAGCTGCATCGACCTCTGAAGACTTAGCCGTTTATTTTATCTTTACCCAGTTTTAGGGTTTTCCGCATTTTCATATAAATACCCCTTTTGGGTTTTGTCCAAAGGATATTCCATTTTTATTTTTAGTGTAAGCTTTTTCTTTTTAGGTTTTCTCTCTGTTCTTGAGTGTTCTTCATTTGTTCTTCATTGTTCTTGACTTTGAATCCAGATTTCTTTTAATCCACTTGTTAGTTTGTTTTAATTCTTTGCAGTCTTGTTATTCTTGGAATAATCTATCATTCTAATCTATTTTTAATGAATTCTGAGAAGTTTGGATTTTCTGGGTTTATGTTCTTCAATATGCTTGAGTAGTTTTTTTAGGGTTCTTGAGAATGGGATAGGTTAGTGATGAATCTTTGATCTTCTAGGGCATTTGAGTTTAGTTGTTTGTGAATCTCTTCTGGATTAGTGTTCTTAATGCTAGTTTCTCTCTGATCAATTGCAACTAGATCTTAAGTGTTTCCACACTCAAAAGGTGGTTGATGAGACGCTTGAACAACTAATGCCAGAGATTTGCATTCCTAGCCTAAGAGATTGGATGTTTAGGGTGTTCATTGACAAGAACGGGTTGAGTCTTAGTGCCTGTTAGGGTAGATTTCGTCAGAGACATCTGAGTCTGGAACTGCCATAGCTTGAGGTCATCTGTCACGACAGTGGATTTGATTGCTTGTGAACCCGTTGTCTAGGGATTAGCTCTGTGAGAGTTTGTCAACGCCTTAGATAGATTTCAGAGAAGTCACTGACCAATTACCCCATTCTTGAGAGCTTGTTTGTCTTAGTTGATTTTACCTTATTTTAGTTATCATCTTCGCTTGCTAGCTTCTACACTTATTTTTATTTCATCATTTTCACTTGCTGCATTACTCCTCTAGCATCTGTGCACTCCTTCTCTAGCACCTGCACTTGTCTCTCTAGTATTTTTACTTAGAATTTATTTTGCATATTTCATGTTTCACTTAGGTTGTTAGACTCCCCCATCAACTTGCTTGGCTTGAATTAAGTAAATCTGATCTCATTCTGATTGTTAGCATCACACCCATCTGGATTGGCACCTTAGTACTACAATGAGATGTTAGACTAAGGAATTGATATATCCATAGTTCACTTACTGCATACACAACACACATATAAACTTGTATTTTTACTTAGGAAAAGCAACAAGAACAGGGGATTCGCATCCAATAGGAAAAGTTCCTATTGCTAGGTCTCCCTTGACTACAGGCTTAGTACTGAGAAAAAATACTAATATCAGATACGAATCAAAGGAATGTATATCATCAAGTTTGAGCTAAAGTTAAATCCGAGAGTCGATGAACCGAAGAGAAAACTTGGTGACCAAGCGATTAACAAAGATTGTCGCGCAAGACAAAATGGCGAAGCTTGTCAAGTATGAAGATTGAAGAAACTTGGGGAGGAAGAACGAGAAATCTTGTCGTATGGAGTAAGAGAAGGAGAAGCTTACCATGAAAGCTAAAGGAGTAGCTTGCTGCATATGAAAAAAGGAGAAATGCACCATGTGCTTCAACGAGGAGAAGTGTCGTGAGGAGTAAGCCATGGGAAGTTTCCGAGTAGCTCACCAAGTCTCCCCAAACTTGGTAAGCAAGTTCGAGGGAAAGTGGCAGTCATGCGGTGAGACTTATTCCGCAAGCTAGCCATCTCCAATCTCTATATATACAAGACCTTGGGTCTTGTAAACTCCATTCTGAAATTTAGAGAGTTTTAGAGAGAGGTTTTAGGGAGAGAAAAAGAGAGAAATCGAGAGAGAGTTAAGAGAAGAAGAAGAAAAATCAGGAGAAGTTCTTGCCAAGTTCCAGCCGTGTTCTTGCCGAGTTCTGGAGGTGTTCGTAGTGGTGTTCTTCTGTGTTCAAGCATCATCACCAACAAAGAGCAGTTTGAGAATCTGAATCTTTCCATCCACACCACTTTAGCAAGGTCGACGATTCTGTGACTGTCCAAAGCATGTGAGATCGCACATGAGGTTATATCATGCATATTACCGTAGCGCATGCTATAGCTTTTTCGTCGTGGTTTAGTTTATTTACATATTTATTTATTGCTTAGTTTTAGGGGGATTGTTTTCAGGGTTTTATTTTGGGGTTTAGGTGATCGGTGATTGACTAACTTTTTGAAAGTTAGTTTTTCATGTTAATTGTAGTGAGTCTACAGATTAGGTGGGTGGATTAGGATTAGGGGCCTGGGTGTGGATCCTCTTGTGATCTTCTGATTTTTTGAGAGGTGGATGAAGCATGCCGAAGATACGGAGACATAACCATGGGGGGGGTTATCATGTATAGCTGTCGGGTTACAACCCCTTGGAACCAGAGTGTGTCCTTGTGGAAGTACATTCGCCGAGGTATGGAGGACCAACCAGTGAGTTGTCATGTATTTATGCCGACGCAGACTGTAGTGCCTAGGTTGATATGTGAGTCTCTGGCTGAAAGGTGGTTGAGGAGGAGTTGTTAGACGTGTACCATTTTCTTTGTGATCTTGGATGACGTATTGGAGTGTGGAGTTTAGTTTTATTTTAGATAGAGTCATAGGTTAAAGGTTAGAGGTTAGAGTGTGGTTGTTGAGTCGAGTCTTCCGAGAATAGCTCGGGAGATTCTTGTGTGTAGTTTAGTGTCGTGTCTTCCAAGATTTATCTCGGAAGACTTTTGTGTGTATTTGCTTGTTGTGTCTCTTGAGAATAGCTCGGGAGATTCTTGTGTGTAGTTTGTCAAGCCTTCCGCTTACATTCTGTGATTGTTGAGTGACTAACGTTGAATGCAGGTACCCCCGATACCACTAAGTAAACCTGGATTTACTTATGATTCTATCTTTTTGTTCAGGTAAGCTTAGGAGGCCGTAGTTGTGCGTGCGGAACGTTAGGCCACCGGAAAGTAGATTCGGCACCTCTTTGCAAAGGATGTATGTATTGTTTAATTATGTGTTGTTGTTATTTTGGCCTTAGGCTCAGGCCTGTGTAGTTTTAAGTATGTTGAAAATTTTTTGTCGTATTTCATATTTTTCAATGAAGTATTTTAAAAGTTAAATTAAAAACCGAAGTCATGGCTCTGAGAGATCTGGTCCGAGTGATGAGGACATCGATACAAGATCAGCTGGATCCAAGGAAGAAGCTATACACATAGCAACCTTGGAACAAACACCAAGAACAAGATCAGGAACAAGGCGTGTGAGAGAGCAATTTATCAAGTCCATGAACAGCCTCATCATTAAGGGGGTGAGAGAAGATGAGCAAGAATTACACAAGAGTCATATGACACCTTTCTTGCCGGTTCTTCAAGGAAACAAGGAATTTGCTATTTTTACTATCACCAAGCCAATTCAAGTGGCCCAAAGAAATCACTAAATGGGTATGTGCTCCATTTGTGCTCTTTTTCCCTTCACCAATTTTTGTCCCAATGGGTTTTGTTGGTAAGATTTTTAACGAGGCAAATGGATCGCATCATCATCGGCCCATTTAGTTGATTTTCCGCAAGCCCAACAACACAATTTTTGGCCAAGGAGTTCAAGAGACATTTTCTGATTTCCAAAACTATGTTTTAATGTTGTCTCTTTCTCTCTCCTTCATGCAAACTATCACTTGTCTTTTATTTATTTTGCGTTAAACATTTTTCAAAGATATTATGATTGAATCTGAATTTTCGAGACTGGAGAGTTTTCTCTTTGAATATTTCTGAGAAAGAAATATTTTGTCTTCTAAACTTCTTGTGTGTGAATCCTTGAAGCTTAGAGTGTATTAGACTTATCATAGATCCTTTCACAGATCTGTGTGGCATCTCTCAATCCATTACCGTTTTGTATCATCTCTTTGAACCTGTTGAGAGTGACCTTAGTCCAGGAACAGCTTCATCTCGCCAACTTTTCACTCGGATTTGTTGAGAGTGACTTTTAATCTAACAACAATTCCTCCATCAAGCTATCCTTTAGGTTCCGATTTATTTGGTGCCTATATCATCTGGTATCAGAGCTTAAACGCTCCTAATCAGGTTTATCTATTCCTTTTACTTCAGTTTAATTCGGTTTGTGTGTGTCTGGTCATCTCCTTAGTCTCGAGAAGTTAAGTTGTTTTCGTCTGTAATATTGTCTGAATTTTCATAAATAATTGGCGTGTGATCAAATCGTGAAACCAGTTGCATCTAAACGTAGGACGAGTCTAATATTTGTTAAAATTGGTTTCGGAATTTTTGGAGGTGTTTTGATATATTTTTCGAAACTGAATTTTGAGTACAGTCGCTGTTAGGATTAACAGATCCTTCATCAAAAGTTGCGATTGTGTTTATTGTGTCTTCCAGTTTCCTTTGCATTTGATCTATTTTGTTTGAGAGACATGAAAAACTTGAGAGATGGGAGATCAGGGAGCTAATAATTTGGCTCAAGCTCTTGCTGCTATTCAAACTCAGCTACAAACCCTAGGAGAGCGCATAACTCGAATTGAGCAACCGCCACCACCAGCACGAAGAGCTCGTATCAGAAATATCCACCCACACCGAGTAAATCTAGAAGATGTTGATGAGTTTGACTCGGAAGAAGAACCACCAGACCCTGAACCAAGGTAGAGAAGACAACCGTGCCATGACAGAGAAGGCGAAGTAGATGCACGACACAGAAATAATGACATCAAGCCCACTGCACCCACTTTTGCTGGAAAAGTTAATCATGATGCTTATCTTGACTGGGAAAGGCATATGGAGTACATCTTTGAACATTGCAATTATTCTGATCAAAGAAAGGTGTCTTTAGCTGCTGCTCAACTTACTGAAAATGCCTTAGCTTGGTGGGACAGAGATGTGTCCGAGAGAAGAAGGCATAGACATGGGCAAATTGTTACTTGGGGAGATATGAGATTTGCAATGAGGAAAAGATATGTCCCTGCTTACTACTATAGAGATCTGCAAAAGAAGTTCAGAAAACTCACTCAAGGATACAAATCTGTAGAAGAATATTTTGATGAGTTTGAAACACTTAGAAACAGATTGGAGTGTGAAGATTCTGATGAAACTCTAATGGCGCAGTTCATAGATGGTCTTCAAGATCGTATTGCCAGAAAGGTGGAGAGATAGACTTACCATGATTTAAACGAGCTGCTGTATTTAGCTATTCAGGCTAAGCAACACATTAAAAGGAAAACTCTGTGAACTAGCCGTAGCAAACGCAAAAAGTTCTAGACAAAGGAAAGACTATTGAAGCGGATTCTAGATTCAAAAAGTCTGCACCAGAACCGTCTAAATTCAATAAACCGGAATACGGTAATACTCAAGCTCAACGAACTAGAGATATAACTTGTTTCAAACGTCAGGGAAAAGGATATTACGCAAGGGACTGCCCAAATCAGAGAGTTATGATTCTCAAAGCAAGTGGAGAGTATGAATCTCAAGACGAGGCAGAATACGAGCTAGAAGAGTCTGAAGAAGATATTGTGGATTATGCTGACACCGGAGAGTTGTTAGTTACGAGAAGAGTACTCAGCGGTCTTTTTGAACCAGAAACTATTCAAAGAGAGGATATTTTTCATTCTCGTTGCACAATTAACTCTAAGGTATGTAGTTTAATTATTGACGGTGGTTCTTGTACTAACGTGGCCAGCAAATATTTAGTTGATAAGTTAGGTATTCCAAAGACCAAGCACCCTCGACCTTATCGACTTAAATGGCTAAATGACGATACCGAGCTTAAAATTTCTGAACAAGTTACAATTCCATTCAGTATTGGTAAGTATGCGGATCAAGTTGTGTGTGATGTAGTGCCTATGCAAGCTGGGCATTTGCTGTTAGGACGTCCATGGAAATTTGATAAAGAAGCTTTACACAATAGGAAAACCAATCATTATACCTTCTCGCACAACAACAAGAAGCATAGTTTGGCGCCTTTGACACCTCAAGAAGTGTTTGAAATGCAACGAACCATGTCCAAGGGAAATAAGCTAAGTAAATCCAATCTTTATGTAACACCTCATACTGTTTTGAAATCTCTTGAATTAAAAGAACATGTGCTACGAATGATCTTCAAGGAAGGTTTGTTTTCAGGTCAAGAAGAACAAGAATTACCAGCAGTTGTTCTAGAGCTACTTGACAGATTCTCTAATGTGTTTCCCGAAGAGATCCCGCACGGACTACCACCAATAAGAAGAATCGAGCATCAATTTGATCTAGTCCCTGGTGCACCATTGCCAAACAGAGCGGCTTATAGATTTAATCCAGAAGAAGCAAAGGAGTTGGAAAAACTAGTTCAAGACTTGATGTCGAAAGGCTATATCCGTGAGAGTCTAACTCCATGTGCTGTTCCTGTGCTTCTAGTGCCAAAAAAAGATGGAACTTGGAGAATGTGCGTTGATTGTAGAGCCATCAACAACATCACTGTCAAATACCGACATCTCATTCCAAGGCTGGACGATATGCTAGATGAGCTTAGTGGAGCAACTATCTTCTCAAAAATTGATTTAAGAAGTGGATATCATCAAGTGAGAATGAAGGAAGGAGATGAGTGAAAAACGGCTTTTAAGACTAAGAGAGGTTTGTATGAGTGGCCGGTTATGCCATTTGGACTTACTAATGCACCAAGTACCTTCATGAGACTCATGAACCATGTCTTAAGGGCATATATCTGTAAGTTTGTAGTACTTTATTTCGACGACATTTTGATTTATAGCTCTAACCTTGCAGATCACTTGAAACATCTTGAGCAGGTTCTTGAAACATTAAAGACTGAAAACCTCTATGAAAACCTAAAGAAATGCATGTTTTGTACTGATGAAGTTGTCTTTTTAGGATTTCTTGTGAGTTCACAGGGTTTAACGGTCGATGAAGAAAAGATCAAGGCGATACAAGACTGGCCGACTCCAACTACTATTGGACAAGTGAGGAGCTTCCATGGTCTGGCTAGTTTCTATCAGAGATTTGTGAAAGATTTTAGTACCATTGCTGCACCTTTAACATCAGTGATCAAAAAGAATGTGGAGTTCAAATGGGGGCCCGCACAAGACGAGGCATTCGCCAAGCTTAAAGACAGCCTCACCCATGCGCCTGTTTTTGGTACTTCCTAACTTCGATAAAACTTTTGAGATTGAATGTGATGCTTGTAGTACAAGCATGGGAGCTGTTCTTACTCAAGGAGGCAAACCAGTAGCATACTTCAGCGAAATATTTAGTGGATCTTCCCTTAATTATCCCATTTACGATAAGGAGCTATATGCCTTGGTAAGATCTCTAGAAACTTGGCAACATTATTTATTGTCCAAAGAGTTTGTTATTCATATAGATCACGAAACGCTCAAACATATAAGAGGACAAACTACACTAAAGAAGAGACATGCTAAGTGGCTTGAGTTTTAGAAACTTTTCCTTATGTGATCAAATATAAGAAAGGAAAGGAGAAATGTAGCTGATGCACTATCAAGGAGACACGCCCTAATCAGTACAATGGAGGTTAAGATTATGGGATTTGAACATATCAAGAGCTCATACGAAACTGATCCAGATTTTCAAGAAATTTTCCAAGAAATAAGCAAGGCTGCTCGAGGATCATTTTATCAACATAATGGGTTTTTGTTCAATGATAAAAGGCTGTGCATTCCTCAAGGGTCAAGGAGAGAGCTGCTGGTTGGAGAAGCTCACGGAGGAGGCCTCATGGGACATTTTGGACGAGACAAGACTTTGAGTGTTCTAATAGAGCATTTCTACTGGCCGTACATGAAAAGTGGTGTGGATAGATTCTGTGCCAAGTGCATCACTTGCCTAAAGGCAAAATCCAGGTCACATCCTCTATATGCCTTTGCCTATTCCTAACCTGCCTTGGGTAGACATTTCTACGGATTTTGTTTTAGGTCTGCCAAAAATCAACCACAAGGATTCCATCTTTGTAGTTGTAGACAGGTTCTCAAAAATGGCTCATTTTATTCCATGCAACAAGACAAATGACGCTACTCAATCTGCTGATCTCTTTTTAAAAGAAGTAGTGCGTTTACATGGAGTGCCGAGGACCATTGTATCAGATCGAGAGACTACATTCCTAAGACATTTCTGGAAAACGTTGTGGGGAAAGTTGGGAACCAAGCTGCTTTTCTCAACCACTTGTCACCCCCAAACAGATGGCCAAACGAAGGTAGTAAATCGTACTCTATCTACTTTGTTGAGAGCAACGGTCGGTAAGAATTTACGAAACTGGTTATAATGCTTACCTTTCATTGAATTTGCTTATAATCATGCTAAGCATTCGGGTACTAAATTTTTTCCTTTTGAGATTGTCTATGGGTTTAATCTACAAACTCCATTGGATCTTATTTCTCTGCTCCGAGCTGTTTATTCTAATGAAGGAGAAGCCATAGCAGATTTTGTGAAGAAGCTTCATCAAAAGGTTACAAAAAATATGGAAGATAAGACCAAGAAGTACAAACAACATGCTGATAAGCACCGAAAGGAGGTCACATTTGAACTAGGAGATTGGGTTTGGTTGCATATGAGGCATGAGAGATTTCCGGACAAAAGAAAATCCGAGCTTGCACCAAGAGGCGATGGCCCATTTAAAGTGCTAGAAAAGATCAACGATAATGCTTACAAGCTTGATCTGCCTAGTGAGTTCACTATTTCTCATACTTTCAATGTTACTGATTTAGCCCCTGTTCTGAGGTCAGAACCTTTTCAAGAGGGAGGAGATGATGAGGACATCGACACAAGCTCAGCTAGATCCAAGGAAGAAGCTATACACATAGCAACCTTGGAAAAAAACACCAAGAACAAGATCAGGAACAAGGCGTGTGAGAGAGAAATTTATCAAGTCCATGAACAGCCTCATCATTAAGGGAGTGAAAGAAGATGAGCAAGAATTACACAAGAGTCATACGACACCTTTCTTGCCGGTTCTTCACGGAAACTAGGAATTTGCTATTTTTACTATCACCAAGCAAATTCAAGAGGCCCAAAGAAATCACTAAATGGGTATGTGCTCCCTTTGTGCTCTTTTCCCTTAACCAATTTTTGTCCCAATGGGTTTTGTTGGTAAGGTTTTTAACGAGGCAAATTGATTGCATCATCATCGGCCCATTTAGTTGATTTTCTGCAAGCCCAACAACACAATTTTTGGCCAAGGAGTTCAAGAGATATTTTCTGATTTCCAAAACTCTGTTTTAATGTTGTCTCTTTCTCTCTCCTTCATGCAAACTATCACTTATCTTTTATTTATTTTTTGTTGAACATTTTTCAAAGATATTATGATTGAATCTGAATTTTCGAGACTGGAGAGTTTTCTCTTTGAATATTTCTGAGAAAGAAACATTTTGTCTTCTAAAATTCTTGTGTGTGAATCCTTGAAGCTTAGAGTGTATTAGACTTATCATAGATCTTTTCACAGATCTGTGTGGCGTCTCTCAATCCATTACCATTTTGTATCATCTCTTTGAACCTGTTGAGAGTGACCTTAGTCCAGCAACAGGTTCACCATCGCCCCATCTCACCAACTTTTCACTCAGATTTGTTGAGAGTGACTTTTAATCCAACAACAATTCCTCCATCAAGCTATCTTTTAGGTTCCGATTTATTTGGTTCTTATATTATCGGGTCCTCTTAACGCGTGGGAAGCATATAAGGGTTGCAAAGTCTGATCTATGTACCGAAGCGGGTATGATGGCTCAGATACCTTGATCCGGGTTAGGATGGGTTCTTGACCTCAGATCGGGTATCCTTGCTCATCATCGTAGCTGTCTCTGGAACGCTCCGTGGTTAGTCCGGCTGTAGAGCAGTCAGGGGTGCTACAACGGTGGCAAGTGGTGCCGCAACCGTACAAAAATCCTTCACAAACCGGCGATAAAAACTGGCTTATGCTTGTAGGGGTAGGAAACTCCTCAATAGCCCGAATCTTTTGTTTTTTTTTTTTTTATAAATATAAACTTTGAGTATGTATAGACTTATCGGTGGGTTGCCTCCCACCAAGCACTTGTTTTTAAAGTCATTAGCTCAACTTGGCAGTGGTTAGGCATCTGGTGGACGAGAGTGTGTCAAGGAATGCCTCGCAGAAAATTGACGCCTCATCGATGGTGGAGTATATGCCATCGGTGCATGAGAACGACCAAAATCAGCTGCGCGGGGGTCTTGGTGGGACATTTCTTTTCCCTGCAAAATCACCAAAAGAAAATACAAGCGCTCTACGATAATTTCGTGGCTTGGTTAACTGTAAAACAATTTTCGTTGTTTTAGAAGTCTTATTGATGATATTGGGTGGTTTAGGTTCAGAGAGTATGTATCTTTGCTGTTCATGGAGTGAGTGAAGAATGGGATGTGGATCTTTATGTTTGACAACAGCTCTCAAACTTGCAGTATTCAAACCATCCCTAAAACCAGCTGTTTCAAGTAAATCTGGGCCAACTCGCGGAGGGTGTTTAGCCATACCAGGCTGTGTTGGTCGACACAGATCCTTCTCGTCAACTATGGTGTCGACCGACACACATGTTGTGTTGACCAATACTGAACCTGCATCTCGGATTTTTTCACTTATTCTGCAATTCAACTCTGAAATCCTTGTCTCCATCACAAAAAACATCTTCCTCTAACAACATGTCAGTAACTAGAACCTCGTCATGCACCCTAGTTTGGAAGAGATGATCACCACTCCAATCCTTAAGCTTAGAAGCTTGCTTATTCACTTGCTTACTAGGACCCAATGATGTCTGCGCATTTTAGCATGTTTTAGCATGCATTTGTCATCGTTTAGGACTAATTCATCATATGTTTCACCCCATTTATAGTCTTTTCACACATTTAGCATCCATACTAGGATTTTGCATTAGATTTGCATACATATGCATTTTAGAGTTGATTTCAGGGACTTGGATGATGTTCTGGACGTTTGGAGAGTTTCACGCCACAAGCACCAGTAAAGTGCTCTACCAGGAATTTAACAAGTGCTCGAGCAGAGATTCTGCAAGGCACTCGGGTAGCTCCATCGAGCACACGTCGAGCAAAAGGAAGAACAGGCACTCGAGCAGGTTTCGAGCAGTCCCTCGAGCAGAGTTTGAAGAAGTGCTCGAGCAGATTTCGAGCAGGTGCTCGAGCAGCACGTCGAGCAGAGTGCTCGAGCACACACACGTCGAGCAGGTGATCCAGCAGTCTTCACTCTCAGCTCGATCACCACTACACATACGCCTGCCCAAGCTGCATAAATCTCTGGAGACTTAACCATTTATTTTGTCTTAATCTCGGTGTCCCTGAACCCCACACCGGAAACACCGTGATCCCGAACCCGCTAAACTGGAAGTATCCTTAAACTTCCTCTTCTGCCCCTGCAGCTGACCAGGCTTGCCACCCTTGCTCGGTGCTGCACTCTGCCCCTGAGACCTCCTCGGAGCCTCTGGCACTGCAACCCTCAAACTAGCCTCCCGTCTAATACCCTCCTCAACCTGCGGTGCACACTCCACCAATTCGGACACCGACTCAAACTTGAGGACAATGCAGCAGTTCTGGAGGTCCAGACGCATACCTCGCAGAAAAGTACATATCAACTCGTGCTCGGTATCTGCACCCCGTCCAGCAAACCGCTTCAGCCAGTTGAACTCAGCCTCGTAATCCCGGACCGAACGACTCCCCTGTGTCAAATAAAGGAACTCCCCTCTCAATCTGTCACGCGCCTCCTGCGGAAAATACTTAAGATCAAACTCCCTCCGGAACTCGTCCCAAGACAACACTAACCCCGCTCTCCTAGCAACAACACCCTGCCACCAATCATGTGCATCTCCCTCCAGATAATGCACCACCAAGTCAACCCTATAATTCTCCGGGCACCTGATCGACTGAAAGTTCCGCTCCAACCGGGACCTCCACTCATCAGACGCAATCGGTCGAGCACCACCACTGAAAAACTGGGTGCCTAACCTCTGCATGTGCTCCATCACCCTCATGTACGACGGAACTACTAGCTCGGCTTCAGCAACCACTCATGGGATTCCTGGAGCAACAACACTTGGCATCGCAGCATTCCCCTGTGGCGCAACTGGAGCTGGAGCCAGTACCACACCAGGTAACCTCTCCAAAAGCTGGGCCAACATGCCCGGCGCCGGCACCGAACCATGCACAGCCGCTGGCTTAGACTGACCCTCCCCCTCGGAATGCTCATACACCTCCTGCTCCACTATGACGCTCTGCGTCATGTCCACAGCTACTCTGCCACCTCTACCATGTCTGCCGCCATGACCACGACCCCTTAGACCTCGTCCAACGTCAACTGAAATAGTAAAACCAACACGAGTCTTACCGCGGAACCACATACCGGCTGAGAGATGACATGACCCTGCAACTCAACACTATACTCCAGACATAGCTACACCTAGCTAACAACACTATACAACCCTATCTCAAAGCCCGAGCGTCCTAGAAACAACTCCGCTCTGATACCAAATTGAAACGACCCGTCCTGGAAACTACTAAACCGGGACCGGTTTACTAACACAGAAAACGTGCGGAAACAGCAAATTTAAATTTTTGCTAAACAACTTAAACGATTTATTTATCAAATTCACCAATTAAATAAATAAATGAAATCTAACAACTTAGCGGAAGCAAACTACTAAACAGTACCTTCTCAACAATATATAAATAATCATAAAAGTAACATAAAATCAACCCTGACTCTGGTCATGTCATCCATCCCCACAGCCTTGGTCCCACGAGCTCCAATAAGAATCAATCTTTACCTGCATCACATAACGAGATGCCTCAGTATAAAAGATACTGAATAAGGCATAAAACTACAGGGCTAACAACACAGTCAGCTACACCAAAATAAACATGCAACACATGTACACCAAAAAATAACCACGCAATCACCAAACAACGCTATCACCAGATCATACTACGCTATCACCAATTCTAACACGCAAGCACTCACCTCGAAACCTTCGGGGTATGTCCGGGGTAAAGTTTGACGACTTCTGAAACTTTCAGAAATCCTAAAGACCTAATTACCAAAAAAATACCCGGGACATAAAAATATTAATATCTACTAAATAATATTAATTATAATATTAAATATTATTAATTAATATTAAAATAATAAAACTAAACTAAACCCTAAAACTAAATCGTGACTTCTCCTCCGATGAATGTGGCCGGCGATCACCACCACCGACACGCCGTCCCATCTTTCCCAACCCACACCACAGAGGCTCCCACACGTCACGGCCAAGAAACCCAACACCCAAGTCATGCAAAATCCAAGCACCATCGATCACGCGATAAATCACACCACCGAACTCTCACGTCAGCACCACTCATCGCATCACCACACACCGTTGAGTATTCATCACAACACCATCGAGCCTCAACCCAAGGATCCGATCATCACAAGTCAACATAAAACAACTAAGAGGAGATAGAGCTTACCGTGAGTGATGAGAGAAGATGGTGAGAGGTTCAAAGCTTCACCCCACATCAAAGACTATCACGCAGCTCCTCTCTTTTCCTTCAACTTCGGAGGCGGCTAGGTTTCGTCGGAGGAGACGATACACACGCAAATACATATATTTGTATCCAACTTTCCTTATTACACCAACCAGTCCTCCAATTTTTGCCACTTTTGCAATTAACCCAAAACTTTTAAATCGATCAATTTAACCCATCCAAAAACTTCCAATTCGATCAGTTAAACCCATAACTTTCCGACATCACGAATTGGCCCAAAAATTCCACAATTATCAATTAAACCCGACTGCAACTCCTGGATTTAATCAAATCAACCCCTAACCTTCGAATTCAACAAATATACCCCCATTATTGGTTTGCGGATGTTACAATTCTCCCCCACTAACACTGCCAACCCGTGGCCAACCATGCAATCCCCACTACACTATCAACGCTATCAACGCTATTCTCACTCAACACTTTAATGTCGTAGTTTCTTACTTGGTTTGGCCATCCACTCCAACACCCAGGAGTATAACGACTTCACGATCCAACACCATGGATCGATCCGTCCATATGCATAGAGAGCCAGACAACGGCAATCTCTCTAGTGACCTATCCCACCAGTTAGGAATCACAAAGAAGCCCAACCGGCCAGGTACACTCGGCAGTAACTCACCGGTGCACTCCGATGCCACTATATGGGACCACCATCCCGTCTGCCAAACCAATCCAGAAACTAACAGCACTATGCGGCTACTGAACACCCAATATCCGCACCTACGTTATCGAACCACTACTACTAGTAGCCTGCCAACTTGTCTACGAATCTACTAGTAAATACACACGCAACATATTCAATGTAACCACCTTTTTATTGAATAGTCAAAAACTCCAAAGTCCATCGATTAAATTATAACACCGTGAAATAAACGAGTACAACAACGCAATAACCCCAACACCCTGGGTACAACGCTAAAAGCTCGGCTAACACTCCAGTTTGCCAAACTACTTGAGACTTGCGCCCCAGCTTAGCTTCCGACTCCCAAGTCAGAACCTGCATCTCTAGAACCTTCTTCTTCCTGATCACTCTCACCCGGCGATCAAGGACTCTCAGAGGTAATCACACCAGAAACAAGCTAAGACTTAGGGTAAGACTTTTAGGGTAATCACACCAGAAACAAGCTAAGACTTCGCCTCCACCTACGCTTAGGGTAATCACACCAGAAACAAGCTAAGAATTCCGAATACAAACACAACACCATAATGAAACCTTAACCCTTCCCAAACAAACAAGTACAGAAGAGGTAGATCCCACCAACGATGGTCTGCATTCCTTCTTCCCGCTTGTCTCGCTACCCTCTCATCTGGCCCATCTACCGCACCAATGGCTAACAGTCCCTCACAGACTACGTCCAGCGCCGGCTATCAACACATGATACCCCTGTGATGTAACAATTCTGCTTCCAGTGATACACCTGATGGTTATGTCTAGACGCCGAGTCTAGTAATTCTGCTTCCAGTGATCCCATTGCTCTTCTCTTTCTTTGCTTTATTTCGAACGAGGATGCTCTTGGGGGATCCACAGGGATATTTCATCTTTGTGCTATGCCCTTGGTATTCTCTTCTTGCAAGAAGAGCCACTCACTTTGCTTTGGAGCTCCTTGATTTAGCCTGACATCCCATTCATTGTGTTTGTCAGCTCTGTTACTGTGCCCTTCTAAGCGTTGATGATATTGTCTTGCCATTTGGACCATTTCTGGAGTAGACCAATGCGGTTATTGCGGTTATTGGCTTCCTTCAGGCTACTGCTTTTGTCTTCAAAGTAGTGTCTCTCAGATTCACCCACAGCCTCATAATCATGAGAATTGTTATGGGCCTGCTGAATGTTCTCTTGTGAAGTATATGTTGTCGTCGATCCTTATCTTTGTGAGATTCATGTTTGGAAGCATCAACTTACCTTATCCAACTTCTAGGTGAGTGAACTTGTAGAAGTGCTTCCTATTTGCCTTCCACTACAAGAAATCAGCCGGAATCAGACGGAAAATTCCGTCAGAAATCCGTCGGAAAATGGCAATTCCGTCGGAAATCCGTCGGTTTTAGCCGTCTGAACTATGTCGTCGGAATTTTGAAATCCATCGGAAATCCGTCGGAAATTCAGACGGATTTCCGACAGAATCTAGTTTCTGGAAATCCGTCGCTAATCCGTCGGATAGCGGTCGGAATATATTACGTCGGGTGTCCGTCGGGAATCCGTCGGAAATATTCCGACGGATTTCCAACAGAATTTCGATGTTTTTGAACCGAAAGAGACCGACAGATTCCCGACGTAGTACCGACGGATACAAACCGACGGATTTCCGAGGGACTGCAAATTTTTGTTTTTTATATAATATTTTGAAAATCAATTAATTTGAAGAAATTTAAATTTTTAAAAAAGAAAAGAAAAATAAAATTTAACAGTATTGAAAATTAAAATAAAATATTATTGTAATTTTTTAATAATTCAAAAAGAAAAAAAAACATAAAATTGTTTATAATCCGAAAATGAAACTAAACGCCCGGTGGACGTGGTGGATATTGCGAAAAGAAATCGTTCATCCGTTGGATCATCGCTTGTTGATCAGCTTCATATTTCGCCTGTTGCGCTTCTCCGGCCTCTTTAAGGCGTTGCATATCCGCCTTCAGCTCCTCCATTTCAGCGTCTTTTGCTGCGAGCCTCGCTTGAAGATCGGCGCTAGGAGCCCCGTAAAAGCGTGAAGTAGCCGAGTAAGATGATGAATCGTCAGGAAGACCAAAGACCCGACCTTTGGTCTTCGGAGTACACTGCAGAAATGAAAAATTGAATAAATATTTGAAAGTTAAAAAAAATTGATTAAAATTTTAAAATTAACTTACCGCGTAGACGAATTCGTTGATCTTCTCGATCGGGACTTCGGTGAGAGGCGGGGTTCCTTCAATGATTGGTTGACTAAGAAGATAGTCAGCACCCATCGTCCTGACATTGCCAACGATCTCCCGAGCTACACCATCTTGGATTTCATTGGTGGTCTTGTTGGTGTGAGCAACTTCGTTCAATTTGAGGGCAGAAGGTTGGACACCATCTTGCCGAAACAACAAAATTAAAAAATATTTTAAATATTTTGAATATAAAATTAAAAAAACAACATGGTGATTAAACCAAAAACTTACAAGTTGTTTCGCCTTTGTCACCCAACTGGTTGCTCCTAGATTGTGCATCGCCTTACCCTTTCCTTTGCGATCGCTGTTCCGGCATGCAGGGGGTTGAGTGGGTTGGGGACCCTCCTAGCTTAAGACTTATCAACCCGTTCCATAGGGCCGGGTTCATAACCAACTCCCTTGGAACAAGATTCCTCGACCACAACGCCATCCACTCGTTCATCTTCCGTGAATACATGATTGCCGCTTTTTTGTGGAAGTCCCTTCGAACCAAAGCGGTAATGTGACTATCCCAAGTAAATTCTTGCTGAAAAAATGGAAATTAAATTAAAATAAACTAATAAACTAATTAAATTCAAAGTAAACAATAAAGAAAATGAAAAATTTACCGCAAATTGCCGAAACTACATTTCCTGCTCTTCTAACGGCATTTGGTTGTACGTCGGATATGGATGCTGAAGCAATCCATTAAGCATCCGGTTGATAGACTTGGAAATCCCATTTCCCAAATCTTTAAACCTTCAAAACAAAATGTTTTGTAGAGTTTAAATAGTTTATTAAAAAATATTTAATAAAATTTAATAATTTAAAATTTGAAAATGAGACTTACCATGTGTCTGTCCCAACACAATCCGGATAAAGACGAGTGAATCTCTCTCGTCCAGGTAAAGCAACGAAGTCCTCGACGCTCATTGCAGACGGTGCTGTAGGGGGTGGTGTCGATGCAGCAGGGGATGGTACAGGTGATGCGGTCTCCGGAATATGGGTAGACGCCGTAGACTGACTCCTCGCAACTCCCCTACGCCTACCGGAACCTCGACGTACTTGGTTCCCAGAACCCTCGTAATATAATCCATAATCCCTTATAAATTTTTTAAAAAATGATTATAAATTTATAAAAATGATTTTAAATATGTAAAAATGATTAAAAACTTTTAAAATGATTATAAATTCCTAAAATGATTAATAATTTCAAAAATGATTAATAATACAAATGATTATAAATTTATAAAAAATTATTTATAAATTTATAGAAAATTATTTATTATAAAAAATTATTTATAAATTTATAGAAAATTATTTATTTATAAATATATAAATTTATTATAAATTTTTTAAAAGGATTATAAATTCTCCAATATAAATTAATAATGTAAAGTAAATTTAAAAAAATAATGATTATTTATTAATAAAAACATTATAAATAACTATAAATATTTAAAACTGAATATAAATTAATAAAAAACAATATAATTTTTTCTTAACAAATATATAATTTATTCTAATCTAAACAAATTCTCTAAATTAAAAAATTCTCCAAAATAACAAAACAAATTCTCAAAATTAAAAAATTAAATCTAACCACATAAATCTTGAGTCAAACACTAGAAAACCTAAATCTAACATCGAATAACATAAATCTAACATCCTAAAACCTAAATCTTACATCCAACAACCTAATTCTAACATAAATCTTAAAACCTTAGAAATATCTAATTTTTATAGTTTTGGAACTTACAAATTAGATGGAATTGATGGAGGATTGTTAGACATGTTGATGCTTGATGATTGATGTCGAAATCAGAGCTTGAATCGGACAGAAATGGGAAGTCGAAATCGGAAGTTTTGAGTTTTTTTTTTCGTTTGCGGTTTAGATCCGACGGATACGCGAAAATTAGACGCGTGGACACGTGTAACGGATCAATACAATGGAGCGTAAAAGACACGTGTAACCATGGGAAATGAAAATTTCATTTGCCGCGTTAAATTTAGCGTGTCCGTCGGAAATCCGTCGGAACTTTCCGATGGATTTCCGACGGATACGTGAAAATTAGACGCGTGGACACGTGTAACGGATCAATACAATGGAGCGTAAAAGACACATGTAACCACGAATCCGTCGGAAATCCGTCAGAAATTTCGGACGGATTTCCAACGGGTTTGTAGTTTCGTGGTCGTCTACAATCCGTTTCCTTTGAAAAATGTTTGTAGTAGGATTTGTTACTCATTGTATGTTATGGTATAAACAAATACATTGTTACAAATGAAATATACGAAATCCAAAGAAATGTAGTTGTTATGGTTATAAATCATCGTTATAAGATATGTATCATGTAGTAACATGTAGACATGATAGTTGAGATTTTTTTTATTTTGATATATATGATATGTAACAAGGTATATGTTAGTATTTTATCATTGAAATGAGTAACAAACCCTACTACAAATATATTTCAAGAGAAACGGATTGTAAACGACCACGAAACTACAAACCCATTGGAAATCCGTCGGAAATCCGTCGGAAATTTTCGACGGATTTCCGACGGATTCGTGGTTACACGTGTCTCAGTTTAAGGATTGACTGACATTGGCCGACTTCTTTTCTTTTGTTATCTGTCGGAAATCCGTCGGAAATTTCCGACGGATTTGCGACGGATAAAGTATTTTTTTTGGTTTTTTTGTTTAATTTAGGATGTTTTTTATTATTTTGGTTTGTTTATGATTTTTACTGTTTTTATTTATTAATGTAAGTTATGGTTTTAATTATTATAAAATGTTATATTTAAATTACAAATTAAAATACAAAATATAAATAAAAACAAATGTTTGCGGTTCAAATACTAATCTGAATCATATAATGATCCTTCTGAAGGAATATCGTCTTCGGCCTCATCAAATTCTCCAAGTTCTTCCTCAGATTCTGAATGAACTCTATCATCACCAATTTCCGTCAAATCAACCACTAGGAATGTATCAAAAGAATGCTCGACATGATCCATTGGAACACTTCTAGTTGGTTGTAAAGCATCGTGCTCAGAAACTCCATAAATTTTTCCTCTTGGATTAATTGGAGTCACTGTAATCCAAGGATCTGAACGCCGTGTTACCCTAGGATAACGAATATAGCATACCTAAAAAAAACAAATGTAAGTTATGAAGTCAAATAAAACATAAATAGAATCCCAAAACTTTAATAAAATATTTATTAAAATATCCGAACCTGGTCTGCCTGTGATGCTAGGATGACTGGGTCATACGTACGAAGTCTTCTTCTAGAATTTACTGACGTGACGCCAAATTGGTTCACCTTAACCCCACGCCCAACTTCTGGATCATACCACTCACACATAAAAACAATGCACCTCATGTCCAACATCCCTGGGTAGCGAACTAGCAATATTTCTTTGAGAATCCCGTAGTAGACAACATCACCAGATTGAGCCGAAATCCCATAATCTGCAGTTGGTCTTGACCTTCCTTCATCGTGAATCCTAAACGCAAATCCCCTACTGCAATACCTAGGATATGAGGTCGCAATGTAGATTGGGCCAGTTACTAACTCTACTAACCATGTCGGAAAAACCGAGCCACCTCTAATTCCTTCATTAACCTAAGAAAATAATATCCACAAAATTAATATAAAACACTAACGTAATAATTGAAAGCATTTATATATTACTATTATAGCCTACTTACGTAAAATTGTAGCCAAGTAATATAATCATTCTCCTTATGCAGTTCAAGTTCTTCTTCAGTCTTTTCCGGAAAATGGCTACGTATTATTGCCATGTAAAGCCTGAAATCAAACAACATTATATAACCTTTGGTTGCTATTACTTATGTAAAAAATAATTTAGTATTTAAATAGATTTAGTTTTTTACCTTTCGTACTCCGCCATCTCCTCACAATTTGTTACGATATACTTATGCAAGTGAGTCCACTCCTGTTGTGAAAATTTGCGTTTCTTCCCTTTTCCACTTACTCGACCAACTTGCGAAAACAACTCAGGGACCACCAATGGATACATGGCTTTCTCACCTCTATCATCATGGCGAGCAGGACGTTTACTCTTCGTACGAACTTCCGATGGAAAGTAATATTCCGCAAAATGTGAGGTTTCTTCGTTGATGCTCTGTGCGACAATTGACCCCTCAACTCGACTTAAATTTTTAACCTTCTTCTTAAGATGGAACATGTACCGCTCAAAAGGATACATCCAACGGAATTGAACAGGACCACCAAGTGCTGCTTCATGGGGGAGGTGGATCGGAAGATGTTCCATAACATCAAAAAAGGACGGCGGAAATATCTTCTCAAGATTGCAAAGGATCAAGGGTATATTGTCTTCTAATTTGCGAATCCCCTCAAGTGTAATTGTTCTCCTGCATAAATCCCGAAAAAAAGCACCAACTCCTGCAAATAAAAAAAAACAAATTTAAATATATATAAAATAAAAATATCAATAATTTTTAAAATACACATGAAAATAATTTATACCTGCAATTGCTTCGTAAACATCTTTATGAAGGAGCTCCGCAAAAACGAATGGAAGAAGTCGCTGCATCACAACATGACAATCATGACTCTTCATTCCGATAAACTTTCCTTCTCCATAGTCGACGCAATTACGCAGATTAGATGCATATCCATCAGTGAATTTGACATCGTCTTGAATCCAATCAAAAAATTCTTTTTTCTTTTGTGCATCCAACCAGTACGGAGCAAAAGGATATTTACCATTGGGAAGAATTTCAAGAAAATCACGATCGCAAATCTCTGCCAAGTCCAACCTAGACTTCAGATTGTCTTTTGTCTTCCCCGGTACATTTAAAATCGTATTCATTATGTTATCAAAGAAGTTCTTTTCAACATGCATCACATCGAGGTTGTGCCTCAATAAATGGTCCTTCCAGTAAGGCAATTCCCAAAAGATACTCTTCTTGTGCCAATTATGAACTTCCCCGGCTCCGTATACAGTTTCATGTCCATTACCTCCACATTCAGAAGTCATCCGAGCACCAAAATCTCTCAACTGCTCCAATAATGTATTGCCATCTTCCTCATCAATTGGAGCTTCAAACACTTGTTTATTTTTCATAAATAATGTTTTAGACCGCCGATACGGATGCTCCATCGGTAGAAACCTTCTATGGCAATCAAACCAACACGAATTTCTTCCGTTCCTCAATTGGAATGCATCTGTGTTGTCTGAGCAATATGGGCACGATAGTCTTCCATGAGTTGTCCATCCAGATAACATTCCATATGCTGGGAAATCGCTAATGGTCCACATAAGAACCGCCCGCATCCTAAAATTCTGCTGGCGCGAAACATCAAACACTTCAGCACCGTGACTCCATAGCATTTGTAACTCATAGATCAATGGCTGGAGGAATACATCTAGTGATCTCTTTGGATGCTCAGGGCCGGGAACAAGAACGGAGAGAAATAAAAACTCTCGCCGCATGCACATACCAGGGGGCAAATTGTACGGTGTTACGATTACGGGCCACAACGAATACTGCCTTCCATGCTTCCCAAATGGGTTGAAACCATCTGTACATAACCCGAGGTACACATTTCTTCTCTCATACGCAAAATTCGGATACATAACCCGAGGTACACATTTCTTCTCTTGTCTTCATCTTCTCTCCAATATATCATACAGTTGTCGATGCACACATCTATTACTTGATACGGCAAACCAAGACCACCTACAAGTTTCTGTACCTCGTAGTATGATGCCGGTGCAAGATTATCTTCAGGCAAAAGATCTTTCACCATATCTGCAATCGCATCAACACATTCTTCTGCCAAATTGAAGTCCGTCTTAATGGTCATCATTCTACTAGCAGATGATAAAGGTGAATGACCATCTCTACACCCATCATATAATGGCTGCTTCGCTCCTAACATATCAAAAAATCTTCTAGCTTCTACATTTGGTTCTTCAACCCTATCCTCATCTATTATGGTCGAAGACAAATTCTCTCTAAACGCATCATTCACCATCTCAACGGTACCAACACCAAAATCTACTTCCGTTCTATGTTCTCCTAAGCTATCCGCAACATAGGGTTCACTACTACTACTACCATATTCAAAATTTCTTTCTCCATTTAGATACCAAATCTTGTAACCCGGCATAAATCCATTGCTATACAAGTGATGCCAAACTAATTCTATTTTAACATTACGAGAATTGCAACAAATTGAACATGGACATTTTATCTTACCACTTGTTTTCACTCGCGGTTGATTTCCAGCAACGGCCATGAACTCGCATATACCTCGTGCATAACCATCGTTTAATAACTTCGACTCCGGATCAAACATTTCTTCATCCATCCACGATCTGAAATCTCTAGAAGATGACATCTCTCTCTACACGATTTTTAAAGAATTCGTGGGTAGAATTTTGTTGTTGTGATTGAATGGAGAAGTATGGTAACATATATATAATAACGCTTTCCGTCGGAAATCCGTCGGAATTTAATGGATATAATAACGGTAAACCGACGGATTTCTGACAGGAACTGACGGATGGTAATCCATCGGAAAATACCGACCGAATTCCGACGGATTTCCGATGGATATTAAAATTGTCAAATCCATCGTAAATCCGTCGGAATTCCGTCGGTATCTTCCGACGGATATTAATTCCGTCGGAAATGCCGTCGGAATTGCGGTTGATTTCTTGTAGTGTTCCTTCTGTCAAGGAACTTTGTATTGGCAAGGTAAGGAATATCTATCCATCTATCTGCAATTGGCTCTGATTCCATGTCCACTCCACAAGCATGTAGAATTGGAGTCATTATTCCTCCAATACAGAGGTCTCCATTGGTCCCCATCTTGTGCATCTTAGATGCCCATTCCTTGTAGTACAGTAGCTGATCCAACAAAATCATTGTGAGCCCTGTGTCTGATATATCACCCTCGATGGCTCTTCCATCTCTTATAGAGTAAAGAGTACCCTTGAGTGCAACATCCAGCATTTGCAACCTTCCCGGTGACTCTTCTGGCAAAGAGGGTGTTGGTTATGGCCTTGTGCACATATCTGAGCACAAGACTTCTGATTTGAGCACCCTTGGATCTAGAGGATGAATAGCTACTCCCTGCTATTGTGTTGTAGGCACATAACCGTAGAGTGAGTGAGGATACAGATGTGGTGGAGAATCTGGCCGTACAGACTCTAATTGCTTGACAAACGATGGAGTGAAGCGGATCAAGATGGAGCTAATTCAGAAGATGGTAACACTCTCTTTGAATAAGTGATGTGATCCTAGGAAGCACTAAGGAGCTGGAAGAGGAAATGGAAGCTTATGAAGATGAGGAAATCCAACAAAGAGCAAAGGATGCATTGGAACAGCTTGAACCGGAGCTACAAGGACATTAAGACTTATGCATTTCTCCAGGTCCTATCACTCTGTCTAAACAAGACAAGCTCAAGACCACTTTGCAACATCTTCTCAACACCATTCCGGGCAGTTTAGTGTGTGCTAATCCAACTACCCTAGTTGTGATCCAAGCCACCTAGACATTTATCAAGAGAGGTGATAAGACTTGCACTCTTTTTCCCTTCGTTTGGTTTTGTCCAAATGGGTTTTCCAAACAAGGTTTTTAATGAGGCAAGCCTTATTACTCTTTCACAAGGCCTCTTGATAAAGCCAGGCCCAAACTCTACTCTCAGCCACAAAATGGAGCCAAAGAGACACTCAAGAATGATTCAAAGTTTATGTTTAATGGTTTGTAGAAAGCCAAGGGGTTATTTTCTATTTTCTATGCATCTTTGAACTCTATATGTATTCCCTTGTTCTCTTCTTTTCAGATCATCAAACTTTTATTCTCAATACTCTTTTTAACTTGTTTCATCATTTCTTGCTCAAAGTGTCGGGTCTTCATTCCTTCACACCGAGCAAGCCGATAGTCTTAGAGTCTGTCACAACTCCTAAGAAGTTCCACTCCAATCCACCTCTTGTTCATCACGTCTAGGGTCTTCACCCACGTACAGAACAAGTCTGAAAGTCTAAAGGTCTTTCACAACCTTTGGAAGTTTCGCATCAATCCATAAAACCCATCCGACCATACTCGCCGATTCACATCATTTCATCACTTCCGCATCACTCATCATCACTCCGACCATCACAACCTCTTGGAGAGCATTCAGGGACTTTATCCTCATCTAGGATCATATCAAGTGGTATCAGAGCTCGCTCCAACCCAGGTTGTGTCGATTTAAAACGTTTTTACCCTTTCATATTCTGCAGATCATCTGAATCGATTTGTCTGTTGATTGCTAGAATTTTCATGATTGTTTGGTGTCAGATAAAATCGTGAAATCAATCGAATCTGAACCTAGTTTGAGTCTAGTAATTGATAAAATTGTTTCTGGAATTTTTCGGCACGATTTGATATTTTCTTTGTGACTGTTCAACTGCTAGTGTCGAATCCGAAATCACTGTCTGTCACACGTTTTGCTTGAATTTTCATAAAATATTGGCGGGTGATAAATATTCGAAATTTGTTGTGTCTGAACCTAGAAAGAGTCTAGTTTTTAGAAAAATTGATTCTAGAATTTTTGAACATTTTTTGATAATTTGTCGAGGTTGATTTCGTCGAACAGTCGCAACTAGAGGTTCTCGGAATTTGAAAAGTTATTTTCGTGTTAACTTGCTAGAGTTGTTTAAAATCATTAGTTAATCCTAAAATCGTGAAACCTGTTGCACTGAAACCTAGATTGAGTCTAGTATTTGTTAAAATTGACTCTGGAATTTTTGAACGTGTTTTGATATTTTATTCTGATTGATCAGTTCAAACTATCGTTTAGGTTTCCTGCCAAGTTTTTCCTTGTTCTGTTTGAGCATTTTACTTGTTTACTTGTTGGGATTTGAACAGGTACCATGGTGGGAACCAGCCATGACGAACAAGAGTCTTCCAACTCCAACAAGCAACTTATGGACTCCTTCAAAGCTATGATGGTTGAGAGTATGGCCACTATGAAAGCCAAACTAGAAAGATCCATCAATGATGCTGAACAAGAACGATTTGAGGCTATGCTGGCTAAGAGGGCTCATAAGTTGTGTGAAAGATTAACAGCCAGGAACCGACGATGGCATGGTCAGCTAAAAGAAAAACCAAGCAGAGAGCCATGGAGAGACAAGCCGAGACAACAAAGAAAAGAAGCTTACAGCCCTCAGCCAAAAGAAGTGTCCAAGACCGTTCTAAATGAGCAAATGGAGGCTAAGTCAACATCTCAACCCAAGAAGGCTACTGAACAAGTCGTGGTTCACAAGCAAATCCTAAATCCGTCACTTGACTCAAGCGGTGAACCAAAGCAATGTACGTCCTCAAAATCTAAGGAAGTTACTTGTTATAACTCTCGTAAGAAAGGAAATTTTTCTGCCACTTGCCCTGAAAAACACGAGCTGAATATCACTTCATTAGGATCAAAACTGAGCTCAGAAAACTCAAGTAGTGAAGTAGTTAATCAAGGGGTAGAAACTTCCAGTTCTTGTATGATGCACTTGGTCTTGTCAAAGGATGTTGATTCAGGTCATACTATGGAGCATAAGGATGACAAAACTGAAGGAAGCATAAAAGAGAAGAATCCACAGTCGGTGTCAACCACTTCACAAGCTTGCCGAGATAACAAGTGTGAGCAAATTAATTACGAAAACCGTGTTGTGACTAAACCATGTCCAGCCCCAGCTACCTGTGAATCAGATTTCACCCTCTTCAAAGCTGAAATGTTACCAAACATCTTGCGTGGTACTCAAGTAAGTTTAGATGGCGAGTTTATTCATTACTGGAATATTTCCACCTTCACTCGTAGTTTCAAGCAACCTGTTTTGAATGTTGAAGTTTCTAGTATAATACACTTGATTTTATCCTTAAGTGCCAGGAAAGATACAAGAACCATAGATGTGTGCAAAGATATGCCATCAAACTCAGAGCTCATGATGTGTTCTCTAGCCAATAAAAGAAGTACAGAAGTCAGCAACACCCTCTTGAAAGAGCAAACTGAAAGCAAAACAGTGGAGCAATTTCCCTATTTCAAAAAGTCTTTGGAAGCTAAGTGTATTCTTTCTTCTACCCAATCTGATTCTGTGCTTGAAAAACTAACCAGTTTGGAACCGGTGTATCCGAGTAGTATTGTTTGTTTTTCACAGATCTTAGAAGAAGAATCACCAAAAACATTGCAAAGGAGTTTACCACTGATTAATGAATCGGAGCAGCCAACCAGCCTTGTACCAAAACATGTCCTTATGCCATTTCCTTTTGACTACCCAAGGAAGCAAGGTAAGGAAATTTATTTGGTTAGGACAGAACCTAATTTGTTTGTTATGGTTTCTGCTCAAGATGAAAAACGTTTTGGTTTGGAAAATGTGAAAGATTTTTGTGTTTCAAAATCTGTTTTTGACAAAATAATTCCAACTTTTGAAACATTCACGCTTGAAAATTCCTTTGAGCTAAATGGTTTAATATTTGAAGAATTTTGTGAATTTGACTCTTCTTTGAAAGTTTCTTTGTGTAGTGATGCATTTGAGCTGTTTAGAACGAAAACTGAAAATGCATTGGTTAAAACTTTTTCTGAATTGAAACATGTGATTAAAAACGAGTTGTGTGATTCAAATTTGTTCAATGTGCTTTACAAACCAACTGTGAACAATCATGTTTTAGAATTTTCTACTTCAAGTATAATGCACTTGTTCTGTCCCATGAGTATCGAAAAAGGAACAGGAGCCATGGAGATTCATAAGTACTTGAGAGAATTGACAATCAAAGAAAAGCCACCAGACTTGCATCAACCTCAATCCCTTTGTGGAGCTAGAGAAGAACTCACACATTTCATTTAAATCAAGGAGGATCCACCAGATATATGCCAGCAAAATACTTATCAATTTGGAATTTGGAGCTGGAAGTACCTGAGGAAAACAACTTCAATCACCCAAGGATGCTTCATTCCAAAACTCTATTTCGACAACAACTACATGATTATCTATTCAATATTTTTCTTTGTGCCTAAACTGTTTCCTTTTGATGTAGGAGATCCTGCGTTCTTACAGCTCAAATTAACAAACCAGGATCATCGAAAAGTAGCCAAAGAATCTTCAATGTTCAAAGATAAACCCCTGGATCCAATACCATTCACTTTGATGATAATGATCACCGAACACGTCGAGAATCTTATCCAGGTAAGTAACTCTTTGACTAGATTTTTCTCTTATGATTCAAGAGCTGTGATTATGAGTTCAATACACCCAGAAAACGTTGAGAAAAGGATAAGATTATTCATAGCATGTTTGGAACCGAACTATTGTTTTAAGATACTAGTAAAAGAGGAACATGAAATGGATAATGCTTTAATCATAGCTGAAACTTATTTATCTGTTTATTGTGTCCCCGTGACTGCAATAATACACTTGATCTTTGCCAAAAGTGTTGACAAGTTTGCAGGTACAAAAGAGGAACCACCGGATATCTTTGTGAGGAAGAAACCTATTGCTTATTTCAGAATAATCTTTGAGGTTGGAGAACGAGTCAAACAGATTTGAGGACAAATCCTTTTCAACTGGGGGAGGATGATGTGATCCTAGGAAGCATTAAGGAGCTGGAAGAGGAAATGGAAGCTTATGAAGATGGGGAAATCCAACAAAGAGCAAAGGATGCATTGGAACAGCTTGAACCGGAGCTACAAGGACATTAAGACTTATGCATTTCTCTGGGTCCTATCACTCTGTCTAAACAAGACAAGCTCAAGACCACTTTGCAACATCTTCTCAACACCATTCTGGGCAGTTTAGTGTGTGCTAATCCAACTACCCTAGTTGTGATCCAAGCCACCTAGACATTTATCAAGAGAGGTGATATGACTTGCACTCTTTTTCCCTTCGTTTGGTTTTGTCCCAATGGGTTTTCCAAACAAGGTTTTTAATGAGGCAAGCCTTATTACTCTTTTACAAGGCCTCTTGACAAAGCCAGGCCCAAACTCTACTCTCAGCCACGAAATGGAGCCAAAGAGACACTCAAGAATGATTCAAAGTTTATGTTTAATGGTTTGTAGAAAGCCAAGGGGTTATTTTCTATTTTCTATGCATCTTTGAACTCTATATGTATTCCCTTGTTCTCTTCTTTTCAGATCATCAAACTTTTATTCTCAATACTCTTTTTAACTTGTTTCATCATTTCTTGCTCAAAGTGTCGGGTCTTCATTCCTTCACACCGAGCAAGCCGATAGTCTTAGAGTCTGTCACAACTCCTAAGAAGTTTCACTCCGATCCACCTCTTGTTCATCACGGCTAGGGTCTTCACCCACGTACAGAACAAGTCTGAAAGTCTAAAGGTCTTTCACAACCTTTGGAAGTTTTGCATCAATCCATAAAACCCATCCGACCATACTTGCCGATTCACATCATTTCATCACTTCGGCATCACTCATCATTACTCCGACCATCACAACCTCTTGGAGAGCATTTAGGGACTTGATCCTCATCTAGGATCATATCAATAAGCGACAAAATTGAATGGTTTGTGAGCTAGGGATGGAGTGAATGACGCCACAAGACTGGTGGAAGAGCCTTAATAAGTCGAAGCTTTTCTTCAAAGGAATCTCACGCAATGAAGAGAGAAACAGTTAGGGTCTTCTTTGCTGAAAAAATTTGGTCCTTCTTGATATATCGTGTCTATTACGTTACGAGCTTCGGGAGTTTTATAACAGAACCCTAAGCTAAAAAACTACACAAATAAAGCAAAACAGCAAGTAGTTGAAAATCGAAAACAACAAACTTGTAAAGAAAGTACATAACTCAAAGATGGAAAGTTTGGTGTAATTGGGACTCCTCTTGAACTCGTGCATATCTTGAGCTTGTGAGAGATGTATTAGATTGGTGAAAGCTCTGGAATGCGCACTAAGGGTGTTGCCTTATTACAACATTTCTCGCAAAATGCAATGGGACAAAACCGAGATAAGGAAAAAGAATACAATTCCTTATGAGTGTCTTCAGCCTAACGAAGTTGTGAAGACACTACTCTCTGCATCCTTGCTGATGGTGAAGAGTATGGACTCCTTGTGTCCTTGCAAAACAGGTGAAAATACAACCAGAGATATCTTGAGTTGTTGAAACAACTGTGTATCTTTGCCCCCTTGAATGTTGTCCTCGTTGCTGTTGTTCGTTGGTTCCATGGGTGTTTCTTGAGCTATCTCCTTGGTTAGAAGTGATTCCTTGAGCTCCTCGTGTTCCAGCAAGGTGATAAAGCTCTCCACATATTTGTTGAAGTCCTCTCTTATGCTCATATCTCCTGATTTGGTTCTTTTCCTCCTCCGGTTAATATCGTATCCACACAGAGGATCCACTCTCTCCAATCATGACATGTGTCAACAACTTCAGCAGGTCAAAGTAAAGGCTGGGTCAGTTCGGAGCAAGAAAAGACGGGTGAATCGTACAAGAGCTTGATGGAGTGAAATGGGGTCAGATAAGTAGTGAAGCCTCGTAGAACGAAGGACCAAGCGAAGCTAGGAGTATCCGCGAAGCAAGGTGGATCTGCCTCAACCTGATGGTTGAGTGTGGTACCTGCCTATTCAAAGTGCGAGCTGAAGGAGGAAATTATTCAAAGTGCAAGACGTTACGACATTAAAGGCCAAATCAAAACCGACGAATTAAAGTACAATCAGAGGATTTATTAGTATTTATTCTTAGCATTTAATCTTGCTAAGAATATGGAGGTCAATCTTTTTGCTACTTGAGATCAATATATACAATTTTACACTTTTTCATTTAGCAAGTATATATTCTATTTCAGTTAATTCTTACTAACGAATTATATTTTTACTTTAATTATTATTCAATATATTATGGGGTGTGGAATCCAGCATCCACATTTTGGTATCGTATGTGTGGAGAATCAGACATTCAAGCTACAAATCTACCATTTTAGAACAGTTCTCCTCATCAAATTCATTGTGGCTGGTGGTAATGGTGGAAACCAAACCGGTGTCAACAATGAACTTGTCACTATTGCTACCATCCAAGAGTCCCTCTCAGGAATAACTCAAAGCTTGAACGATCTGCCTACAAAACCTGGTACCATCGAGAGAGAGATGACCTCTCTGATAAATCGTCAGGGCCACAAGGAGTTAGAATCCTCAAACTTCTGCGAATCCTCTGCAAATTGCCAACCTTCAGACGCCAATCAACTAAGCAGCAGCATTTTAGGCTGGAACCACTTCTAGCGTAGAAGCAACTCTTGGCAAATATTCGATTAGTGATGGTGTCGACCTTGCAGTTGTGGCAGATACGGTCAATAAAAACAACAATAATGACATACTAGCCGAGATAGGAGATACTTGGGGACGTGCCATCGTCTTAGATTTTCACCAAGGAAAGCATGCTCTGGATGAGTTGAAGTTAAAATTTCACCAAGCAACTAGTCCAGCTCCCGAAGTGGACAAAGTGATCGAAGAAACTTGATGTTCACCGTTTACAGCACGGATAGCAAACTTTCGGATCAGGGACATGCGAAGAGTCAACTTACCGACGTACAATGGGACAACCGACCTAAAGAGCCATCGATGCGCATGAAGAAGACGCAAGATACTGCAATTTTTTCTCAGAAAATCTTTTTGATCAAGCTCTGATGTGTTTTACGCAACTAGAGTCCGCTACGATCGATAGTTTTGATCAACTGTCATATCCCTTCATCATGCAGTATTCGGTACTCATAGAAAAAAGAAAAATGGATAGTGACTTATGGAATTTTCTTAGGCTCCTCAGGAACCATTCAGAAACCATATTGCAAAGCTTAAAGACATCCTGTCCAAAGTCTCGGGTATTTCACCGTTGGCAGCTTTGCGGAATGGTTTATGGCATGAGTCAAGATTCCATTTGGACCTTACAGTCAACAAGCCAACTACCATACAAGATGCTCTGTTCTGAGCAAACAATTGGATCGAGGCCAAAAAAGAAAAAGCAACCTTCGAGAAGAAGTATCGAACCGTGAAACCCGGAGTTGTTCCCGCTACAAAAAACTCCAAACCAAAAGTTGGTAAAGACACCAAACGCTTCAGAGCTTCACCATATAACAACAGTGTTGGGCGATCCTCTCTTGGTAAAGGTAAAATTGGGTCACCTTCACTAAACACTTGGATCCGTGACGAGAATGCTTATTGTTACATCCACCAGGTGAATGACCATAATACCAAGGACTGCAATGTCCTCAAAAAATACATGGCCGAGTTATGATCTTCAGGTGACGTTGGAGATTTCAAGATTGAAGAGTTCATCGAGCAGTACCACAAAGATCGCGAAGATCGTGACTCAGAACCGCTAGCAAAGAAGCCAAAAACGTTTCAGCACACTCCAACCAAACCATCGAAAAGGAGAATAGATGTAAATATCGAGGTCTTGAAGCTGTTTCCATACACAGTTTGCACTATCAAACAAATAAGCGCGCCACCATAATGAAGTTCAGCAGAGACCAGAGAGGAGTCGATGACAACATACTAATTACCTTTGAAGAGTTTGAAACCCAAAATCTCACAAAACCACATGATTATACATTGGTGATAACTCTTGATATCGCGAACTATGAAGTTTCCCAAGTCTTAATTGACACTCGAAGCTTAGTTGATCTCATTTTCTTAAGTAGTTTACGAAGGATGGGGATTAACAGGGTGGATGTTGTTACACCACCTACACCGGTCATCGCTTTCACAAGTGAATATTGATGTCACTTGGCATAATCAAACTACCTGCGCTTGCCGAAGAAGTATCAAAGATCATTGAATTCAGAGTATTTGATCATCTGGCTCCGTACAATGAAATTATGGGCTCCCTTTGGATTTACCAAATGAAGCCAGTACCATCAACCTATCACTAATGTGTGAAGTTCCCAATTCCTAGCGGAGTAGGAACGATTAACGGAGATCAAGAGATGTCTAGATCTTGCTACCTCATAAGTCACAGGCTAAAAGTTCAATAGCAATTAACCAGCATCGGCGTATCGAAGGACTCGACGTTTCCCAGTGGACAATAATCTACCAAGGTTTCGGTTGATGTTTCTATTGAGTTCTTGTCAAAACATAAAAGTTCATTTGCTTGGTCCATCAAAGACATGCCCGAAATCGACCCTGCAATCAACTCTCACAAACAGCACGTAGATCAAAGCTTCAAGCTAGTCAAGCAAAAAAAGAGAAAGCTGATCCCTAATCGAGCTAAGGCAATAAACGATGAGGTGGATAGACTTCTCAAAGCAGGTTCTATTCTCGAAGTGAAATACCCATATTGGCTTGCCAATCCTGTGGTAGTGAAGAAGAAAAATGCAAAGTGGAGAGTCTGCGTTGATTTCACTGATATCAACAAAGCTTTCCCAAATGATAGTTTTCCTTTGCCACACATTGACCGCCTAGTCGAATCAACCGCGGGTCAGAAACTCTCAAGTTTCATGGATGCTTTTTCCGGCTACAACTAGATCCATATGAATTCAGATGATCAAGAAAAAACTTCATTTATTATGGATAAAGGAATTTATTGCTATGTCGTAATGCTCTTTGGATTGAAGAGTGCTAAAGCAACTTGGGAAAACAATGGAATTCTACTGGGGAAGACCATGGAATTCTACATTGACGACATGTTGGTTAAATCTCTCAAAATGTCCGAACACAATCAACATTTTGACCAATGCTTCAAGACATTGAACGATTTTAGCATGAAGCTTAACCTTGCGATGTGCACTTTTGCTGTACCATCCACATAGTTTCTCAGTTATATTGTGACACAATGAGGCATTGAAGCAAATTTGAACCAAATTAATGCATTGCTAACAATTAAGTACAATGCATGACTTGAAGGATTGCAGCTCTCAAATGATTCATAACCCGGTCAACCGACAAGTGTCTTCTTTTCTATCAACTATTAAAAGGAAACAAACAGTTTACGTGGAGCGGAGAATGCGAAGAAATTTCTAAGCAACTAAAGGCATACCTCACTACACCTTCGATCCTTTCTAAACCAGATACTGGCGAAAGACTATACCATTATATTTTGGTTTATAAACATGCAGTGTCCGGCACAATCATACGTAAAGATCAGGAAACTCGTTTCACAATGATGGAAAAACTTGCATTCGCAGTGGTGGTTTCTGTTCGGGAGGTAAAGCCATCTTTTCTCACATCAACCCCTCTAAGAACAATCCTACATGGCCCTTGCCAATCAAAACTTCTAAAAAAGTGGGGGATCAAAATCAAACTTCTAATCAGTGAAGCTGTTTCATGCGACGAAAATACGACCTCGCAACTCTTCGTGGAAATGCCTTTATCAAAACAAGACACATCAAATTCATAAAATTAGGTGTCCTCTCAGAATAAGTTAGTCCCACTCTCTATCTACTTTATCATCTTCCGAACACAATGCGAATATGATAGTCAAACTCCTCGGATTCAAGAGCAAGTCAGGCAGAAGGAGAAGCTTCCAGGATCTTGCAAATTTAGACTTCTTTTTCTCTTACTTCCGCTTGAAGAGTCTCCCTTTCTTGGTCAATCTACACATGCCTAGCCATAATCTAGAGAAACAAAAATTCCTTTTAGATACCATTTCATTCAAGATTTTTTCTACGAATAATAAAATTCAAGAATGGAAATACCTTCTCCATGAAGCGAATAGCGATCTCTTGATTTCAAGGAGGCAGTTCCTTAATCAAACCACAAGGAACCGTTAAGGGCGTAAACTGGTCAAATGATGTTAAACCAGGCATCAACTCGATGTTAAAAAAGCAATAGGGGTTTGGATGAGGGCATTTCACCATTTTATTGAGGCTTTTCTGCCATTTTTAGATAATGTGTAGTGATGTTTTGTTTGTTTGCTCTATAAAAGGGTGACGAACAACGGTTTACATACACAAACTCCAAGGGACAGAGAGGAAACTCAACAGCTAGAATTTAATTAAAGGATGAAATTATGACGTTAATTGATTTTCTTAAATTCCAAGATTGATTCAAGTTTCTAACAATACCCTTGTATTTAAAGCAAAACAGTAAAGTTGTATTTCCAAAAATACAAATGTCTTGATAGGCTGACTAAGTCGACTAAACTAAATAGTTACATTATTTCGCGAACAGTCTCCTTTTTCGCTACAGCAAGATCGAAGCCTTCCCTTGCTTCAGCTTCCAGAAACTCAGCTCGCAGATGAGCCTTTTCGTCATCCCGTGCCTTCATTTCCATTATCTGGCATTTTCTAAGATCCCTCATGTATCGGTGAACGCAGCGAAGATTCGGTGTGACCTTTTCAAGACCATTCCTTTCCTAGTCCATGGGATTACATTTGTAGCGACGAATCCGCTTTTCGCTTTGAGCAATTAACTTTTCGAGATCTTTCCTCTTCTCACCAAGGAGCTGACGTTTTCCACATTCTATGAGATGATGAATAGTCAACTGAAGGACAGAGGAAATTGAAAGGTAATCAATCGCAAATGTTTTCTCAAATATTATCAAGCATGCTAAAAAAGTTTATCTTGTGAAGAAAGTCTCTGGTTTCTTCTTCCTTTTTCTCAGATAAAGTCAATATGTAATCAGGCAACTTGACCTTATACACTTCGAATCCATCCCCAGAAGCAGGATCAGGGCCCCGAGGGGTCATCAAGACCAATACAGGCACGAGGAAAATCGGAGCAGTCTGCCAGAGGTTCCATTGAGGGTTCTATCTCTAGGAACATTTCCTATTAGTACAAATTATTCTCTTTCTAATAAAATTCTCTCTCCGACGAACGGAATATTAGAAGAATTACCCCGTCTGATGAATAATCATCACAGGGGTAATAAAGGAGTAGATTGTAAACATAAGTTTACTTTTCCTATAACGCAGATTGTGATACTCGAGGAAGATATATTTACACGTGTCTGGTAATTAGTATCTTAGAAAGCCATAGGCTTTAGGCCTATTAAGCACTGGGCCCAGAGGTTAATCAAAAGTCAGAACCATCCTTCAGAAATGATCATTGACTCGATTTTCGAACGTATTAACTAACTTATCAGTCATCATTACAAAAATCTTTTGTGTTGTCATGGGCTGCGCACTAATTAATGGTGCACAGATTTAAAACCCCAACAGATAAAGAAAATGCAGCTTCGCATTCCCTAAATTCGAGCACAGCTTCGCATTATCTAAAGCTGGGATCAATTCTCGCACCATGATTCTATAATTGAACAGACGAGTTTGGGACATAAACAGAATCAGTCCCCTTGGACGTTTCATAAGCCGAGCTCTATCCTCGCCCAAATTTACCAAGGATCACTGAACATAAGTTTCCTTTAAAAATGGTAAGGGCATGCTAAATCCGAAGCCGAGTTCAAGCATTGCACTTTACCGAGGATAACTGATTATAGTATTCCTTTAATAATTTAAAAGTCTGATCAACCCATTCCCATGAAAACAACTCGTCCCATAATTAATGAACAAAGGCCAGACTTTGCAAACGTGACATATTTGTTCAAAAGAGACATTTTACTTCGAAAGTAAACAAAGTCTTAAAATAAATCCCCAAGGGCGAATTGAAACCTAAAACACAAGTCCAGTAGCCTCGGTAGAAGTTTGACCATGGGTAGCTTCGGATAAAATGGGAGAAGGATCACGGGAAGGCAATAAGTCAACAAGGAGAGAACTGTACTGCTCAAAGTTTGGTTGAGTCTTTCGATGTTTTATAAGGTCATCGTATTTCCACTTTAGCTCATCAACATCTTTTTGCTTTTGATGCGAAGACGATGAGGCTCGCATAGCGTTCACTTCGTGTGTGAGAGCATCAACTTTCTCTTGCGACAGCTTAAAAAAGTAAAGGGCGTTGTCTCTCTAACTATAGGGCTCTGCCAACCTTGGCAGCATCATTTTTTATCTTCAATTCAAGATCTAAGATTTGTTTATTCGCGGCAATCAAATCCCCTAATGAAGCTCTCTTTCTAATAGTTGACTCATAAAAGCGAACTGTTTTATTTTGACCAGCGGCAACCTGCATATGGTTTAGAATAACCAGCAATTAGAAGGATACACACAGGATTTTGGATATACAACATAAGGTTACATATCTTGGCTAATTGAATAGAATTTCTAACAAAAAGATCCAATGCTTCCCGATCCCATTTGTCAAAGGAGGGAAGTGGTTATACGCCACTTGACGTAAACGTCCTAAAACACTCTGCAATTACCATTTTGTTCTCGTGTGTAGCTGCAAAAGAAGTCATGAGTAAGCAGGGAAAGTTTACAAAATATATATGTCAACGATTGGCACATACTCAAAATAGGGCGACCATCATTCAATGTATTTCCAGAAGGAAAACGATTGGCACATATTTCAGGATCGTTTCCCTCTATTTCTCATGTCTGAGGTTTTTAAGCTCTCCCTGTGTGAATCACCTTGAGAAGTCTTATGGAGTGGAACATGAGGAGGAGGAGAAGGCATCTATGCAGGACCTTTTCCTTTATCCAGAGTTTAATTCTTTAGTATAGGTCTCTGAGAATGAGGATCAGGAGTTACCCTTTTCCTCTTTCGATGTAGGTTAACATCTGGGTCCATAATGTCCTCATCATCAGAAACTTTACCCAAATGAGTTGGGCAAGGGTGCGAATAAGGCTCGGGTCAAGGTTCACAAATTGGAAGCTCAGCAACCAAGCTAGTTCTACGAATTACATTGGTAGCATCTACAACATGGTTCTTCTCTCAAAGTCGCATACCAACATGGTCAATCTTCTTTTGAAGTTTGGTCTCAATGATGTGGTTTACTGATATGATCCTGGAAAGAATCAAATATAATCAAGATCATACATTTTTCAAACATTGGAGAAGTCACAAGATCAAGAGCTAAACATTGATCCGGACCGATCGATCCGAGTGCTAGGCGAGAAGACCCATGTGTCTTGTTCAGTGAAAGGACGTCCAAGCTCAACTGTTCCAGCCCAAAGACCACTTGGAATATATTCTCAACTCATCAGAGGTTCACATCAAAATGGAATCAGTCCAAAGAAAGTTCATATGAAGGAGATATTGAATTTACAAGTCATATGATCTTCAGCTTACTCGGTTTGGACCAACGCACGTTCAATAGAGGATTCGAGCAAACCAGAAGGAGTTAAGCTACGAACTAAATTTTCCTGGAATCTTGATCCATTCCAGAATCACGTTGAGTTGGATTTCCATCAAAATAAGTCATACTTGGAAGAAATGAATTTTACAAACCGAATGATCTGCTTCAGGTTCAATCACGCATCCACACCAAAGATCTAGTTCCACAGCCCAACTCAGGAATTATTTAGACACGAGACCACTTGGAGAATGTTAAGGGATCTCTTAGCTTTACGACAAGACCAAGAGCCTAAGGAGAGTGCATTGGATCACAAAGTAACAGCCCATTTACGAAAACGGGTCAATCTGGTTCTAAACATGAAGAGTTCAAGGCCTAATTGGTTTGCAAGCTGATGTCTTTGTATTTTAGCATGCATTTATCATCATTTAGGACTAGATTCATAATATGTTTCACCACATTTTCTAGTGTTTTTCACACATTTAGCGTCCATACTAAGATTTGCATTAGATTTGCATACATATGCATTTTGGAGTTGATTTCAGGTACTTGGACGATGTTCTGGATGTTTGGAGAGTTTCACGCCACTAGAATCCGTATGCTCTATCAAAAAACTCCACAATTCTGCACACAACTCTGCGCACTACATACGTGTGCTCTAGCAAGAAAGAAACAAAAATGCTCGAGCAGGGGAAGCAATGTACTCGAGCATGCAGAAGACAAAGTGCTTGAGCAGGCATAAGACAGAGTGCTCGAGCAGATTTTCACATAGTGCTCGAGCAGATTTTCATACAGTGCTCGAGCAGATTTCCAAGCAGTGCTCGAGCACTCCATTCAGCAGAATGTTCAAGCAGCAGCAAAGTGCTTGAGCAGGAGAAAGACCAAGTGCTTGAGCAAGGGAAAAATACAGAGCGCTAGAGCACATTTCCAAGAAGTGCTCGAGCAGAATCAAGAAAGTGCTCGAGCACATTTCCAAGAAGTGCTCGAGCAGAATCAGCAATTCTTGGAAATGTGCTCGAGCAGAATTTCTGCTTAGTGCTCGAGCAGATTTACTCCAGGTGCTCGAGCAGAATTTCTGAGAAGTACTCGGGCAGGCCATAAGACAAATGCACGAGCAGGCCAAGACAAGTCCTTGAGCAAGAGGCTGAAGAGTGCTCGAGCAGAGTGCTCGACCAGGCCTTATCCACTACACACATGCCAGTCAAGCTGCATCGACCTCAAAAGACTTAGCTGTTTATTTTGTCTTTACCAGTTTTAGGGTTTTCCGCATTTTCATATAAATACCTCTTTTGGGTTTTGTCCAAAAGGTATTCCGTTTTTATTTTTAGTGTAAGCTTTTTATTTTTAGGTTTTCTCTCTGTTCTTGAGTGTTCTTCATTTGTTCTTCATTGTTCTTGACTTTGAATCCATATTTCTTTTAATCCACTTGTTAGTTTGTTTTAATTCTTTGCAGTCTTGTTATTCTTGCAATAATCTATCATTCTAATCTATTTTTAATGAATTCTGAGAAGTTTGGATTTTCTGGGTTTATGTTCTTCAATATGCTTGAGTAGTTTTTTAGGGTTCTTGAGAATGGGATAGGTTAGTAACGAATCTTTGATCTTCTAGGGCGTTTGAGTTTAGTTGTTTGTGAATCCCTACTGGATTAGTGTTCTTAATGCTAGTTTCTCTCTGATCAATTGCAACTAGATCTTAAGTGTTTCCACACTCAAAAGGTGGTTGATGAAACGCTTGAACAACTAATGCCAGAGATTGGCATTCCTAGCCTAAGAGATTGGATGTTTAGGGTGTTCATTGACAAGAACGGGTTGAGTCTTAGTGCCTGTTAGGGTAGATTTCGTCAGAGACATCTGAGTCTGGAACTGCCTTAGCTTGAGGTCATCTGTCACGACAGTGGATTTGATTGCTTATGAACCCGTCTGGAACTGTCTAGGGATTAGCTCTGTGTGAGTTTGTCAGCGCCTTAGATAGATTTCAGAGGAGTCACTGACCAATTACCCCATTCTTGAGAGCTTGTTTGTCTTAGTTGATTTTACCTTGTCTTAGTTATCATTTTCGCTTGCTAGTCTCTACACTTAGTTTTATCTCATCAATTTATTTCCTCATTTTCACTTGCTGCATTACTCCTAAAGCATTTGTGCACTGCTTCTCTAGCACCTGCACCTGCCTCCCTAGTATTTTTACTTAGCATTTATTTTGCATATTTCATGTTTTACTTAGGTTGTTAGACAATCCAACATCAACTTGCTTGGCTTGAATTAAGTAAATCTGATCTCATCCTGATTGTTAGCATCACACCCATTTGGATTGACACCTTAGTACTACAATGACATGTTAGACTAAGGAATTGATATATCCATAGTTCACTTACTGCATACACAACACACACATAAACTTGTATTTTTACTTAGGAAAAGCAACAAGGACAGGGGATTCGCATCCAATAGGACAAGTTCCTATTGCTAGGTCTCCCCTGACTACAGGCTGAGTACTGAGTAAAAATACCAATATCACAAGCCTCCAGGCTTATGTTTGGCATCTAGGAGGTATTTCTACAAAGTCCAGCAAGCCCAATAAACCTTAGCAAAAGAATATCTCGGCCAAAGAAGCATGGAGAAGTCCAAGGATCATTTCAAGATGCATGCATGAGGAGTCCAAAGGTTGAATTCACATTCAATACACTATTTTTATTTCTTTTCTTTTATTTCTCTTTATTCCAAGAATTTAATGACTTAGTTTAGTTTCTAAGTTTTCTACTCTTTATATTTTGTGTAATCTCATCTGAGAGAGGGATATACAACTTCTTTTTTTATAAACATCTGAGAGTGATTCTCTTTTGTTCCTTGTGAACATCTTTCGATTGGTGTGTAATATCCAATCAAGTTCTCTTGATTCGTCTTGGTGTGTCAAATCCAAGGACTCAAGCGATCATCTCATCTAGGTCCGTCATATCCTAGGAGACAACCGGAATATCAGAGGCCTTCCGCAACCTCTGTGCGACCATTCGATCCACCACTTCGAGTCCCTCGAAGAATATCCATCGTTTCATCGTTTTACCAATCCGAAAGTGCCAATTCTTGGGAAGGATCGTATCATTGACAGGAGATGCGGAATAGCTCCTGATATACCTCAATGCGTCCTAGGATATGACCCACCTAGACGAGACAAGGTTTGATTCCCCGGATATGACACACCGAGACGAATTGAGTTGGTCATTGGATATTACACACCAAACAATCAAAAAGTTCTAAAAGAACTAAAGAGAATCACTCTCAAGGTTTGAAAATAAAAAGTTGGATGATTTTATTTATGAACTCGGCATTGTTTAAATAGCAAAAAGAAGTATGAAATATCTAAGCAATATTAATTGCTGAATTAACTAAAAGTATTAGAACCAAAAAATGAAAATTATCTCTTGAGCTTCTTGAACTTGAATCCTATGAAATGGACTCCTTTTTGGGCCAAGAAAACCTTCTTAAGGGCTTAGTAGATGTTCCAGGATGCCAAACACGATTTTGTAAGCTCTTAAACGGACTGGACTTGGAGTTCTTCAAGTACAGCACCAGGTTGACCCATGATACAAGACTCGGACTCACTCCTTTGTCTTAGTGATCACAAGGTTGTCAAAGACAACAAGCTTTGGCGGAAGGGGCGATGATAGATATGGATGGTGAAAGCGATTGACTCACTCAATCAATGGCACGAATAAGAATGTTGAATCACTCAAAACACTCCTAAAATCGTGGGTTTCTATAGACTCAAAGTGAATCACACACTTAGAAATCTAAAGACAAGAACAATCTCTCCAGAACTCGGTCTTTGAAAGAAAACGAAATACTTTACTAAATTCAATGATCAAGGGTGTTTTACAAAGGGTGTCGAGCTGAGTTTTTATAGAGCTCTCTTACAACATTCTAAGGACTATAAAACAGAAAGAAATCGTGCAAATTAAATGTAAATGGCCGTTGGTGAATTTATGAAGCAATCGGCCCAAATAAGGTAAGTTGTGAGATGGCTTGAGTTTGACAGCTTGGGGCCGAAGCTGGAGTGTCTTGGCACGGTTTGGAGGTCTTGAATGTGCCTTGATTCGTGCCTAAGAGGATCAGAAAAGAACCGTTGTGGTTTGAATGCTCCTTGGTCCACATATGGTAAGTCCGTGTAAGGTAAGTGTGATCTTCTTGGACAAATTCGTGGGACTGGCTTGCTTGCAGTCTTGAGCATCCTAAAACAGCATGTAGTCTCCAAATGAGTGTTGGAAAAAATCAAGGCGTGGCTGGAGCTGCTTCTATCTGGATTTGTTGGTTCACTTAAAGTAAACCGACTAAATTGCTTCAAATTGGACTCCTTCCGATTGGCTGGTTCTTTTGGCAATTTGGCTCGATCAAAGTCTTTTAAATAGGTGGTTTCTGAGCGAATATTCAAGCAGAACTCCTGTTCTTGAGTGGTTTGACTTGTGGTACATGTTGATGGAGATTCTTCGAGAGCAACTGTCCCAACAACAAAAAAGGTCCCGCTGTCGCCAATAGGATCAGGATCTAAGCCTGCCGTATGCACAGTACAGTCCCTCTCTGAAGTGGTAGTAGTTCCACGAGCTTTCTCATAGACAATTGAAGCATCATCAATCGTCTCTTCCTTGTCATTGGCTCGTCTGCGGGTGTGCTCTCTGGTCAGGTCTGACTGGATGGCCTCGTCAACCCATTTAGGGAAATGAGCAATAACTTTGTGGTCCGATATCCATTTCTTCTGTTTTTGGGCTTGTTGGAAACCTAAGAGATCTAATAAGATTCTCCAATTCGTTTTACGTCGAGATCGTACATGAGTTGGGCTGTGCATCATAATCTTTGGCTCAGTCGTGCCATAGGGCCTGAATGATATGATTATGGCTAGCAAGGAGGAGGAACCAATGCAACATGGAGACGACAATGAGGAGCCAAGGAAGCAGCTTGAACCGGAGCTACAAGGAGCTGAAGATTTATGCATTTCTCCGGGTCCTTTCACTCGGTCTAAACAAGAGAAGCTCAAGACCACTTTGCAACATCTCCTCAACACCATCTCGGGCAGTTTGGTGTGTGCTAATCCAGCCACATTGGTTGTGATTCAAGCCACCTAAACATTTATCAAGAGAGGTGATATGACTTACACTCTTTTTCCCTTCATTTGGTTTTGTCCCATTGGGTTTTCCAAATAAGGTTTTTAATGAGGTAAGCCATATCACTCACTCATCAGCCTCTTGAGAAAGCTTAAGCCCATCTCTACCTCCTATCCAAGTGAATCACAGCCCATGTCCAATAAGAGTTCAGCCGAAAATCTCAAGACTTGAAGAGTCCTTTTTATGTTCAAACTTTGTTTTAATGTTGTGTTAATTTCGAGATTTTCCTTTACTCTCTTGTTGATTTAAACTCATGTAAGGCTTCATTTCTAATTATCAAACATCTTTTCATATTCTAAAACTCTCCGAAACTTGTTTGTTCATCCTTGCTTAATGTGATCGGATCTTCATCCTCACACCAAGTAAGTCGAAAGTCTTAGGATCTTTCACACTCCTAGGAAGTTTCATCTCGATCCACCCCTTGTTCACCGCGTCTAGGGTCTTCACCCACGTCCAGAGCAAGCCTGAAAGTCCAAAGGATCACCATCCCTTTGGAAGTTTCGCATCAACCCCCCCCCCAAGACTCATCGGATCACTCCTTGTTCTTCACCTTTCATCTCTTCCGCATCACTCATCTTGTCACCAACCCTCACAACCTCTTGGAGTAGCATTCAGGGACTTGATCCTCACCTAGGATCATATCAAGTGGTATCAGAGCTGACTCCACGCCAGGTTGTATCTCTTTCGATCTGTGATACCTTTTCACATTCCGATCTGTTTATCTGCAGACTGTTTGAATTTTCGTAAATTCGTCTTGTCTGATAAAATCGTGAGATCTGTTTAATCTGCTTCAAAAAAGAGTCTAGTATTTGTTAAAATTGATTCAAGAACTTTTGAACATGTTTTGATAATTTTCCGAAGCTGATTTCGTCGAACAGTCACATTTAGAGGTTATCAGAATTTGAACAGTTATTGTCGTGTAACTTGCTAGAATTGTTTAAAATCATTGGTTAATCCTAAAATCGTGAAATTTGCTGCATTGAAACCATGATTGAGTCTAGTATTTGTTAAAATTGACTCTGGAATTTTTGAACGTGATTTGATATTTTAATCTGTTCGATCAAGTCAAACAGTCATTTAGGATTCTAGAAAAGTTTCTGAGTTTTATTTGTTGTGTTTCTTTGGGTATTTTTACTTGTTACTTGTTTGAATCTGAACAGGTACCATGGTGGGAACCAGCAATGGTAAAGAGGAATCGTCAAACTCCAACAAAGAACTCCTTGATTCCTTAAGAGCCATAATGGACGAAAGTATGGCAACCATGAGAGCTGAATTAGAAAAATCAAGAAGAGCACGGAAGGAACAAGAGCTTAAACCAAACCCACCAGACAACACATTGAGAACAACTTGGAGCAGCCCACATAAAATCTCTCTTACTCCAAAATCCAAATATGTGCTTTGTTCTGAATATCATTCGGCTAATGAACTCTTTAAATTTTCAGGAAAAAGAAGCTACCTAGAGTGGGAAACAAATATGGAAGATTGGTTTTACTATAACCACATCCCAAGAGAAAAGAGGATAGCTCATGCAATTCGCCAACTCACAGGAGAAGCTTATCAATGGTGGATACGAAAGGTTGATGATCGCTGGAATTACAAGGAGCCCCCTATCACCTCGTGGAGAGATCCTAAGGAACTAATGAGGAATAAGTATGCACCAAATGGTTTAGTTCCAAAAGAAGCTTACAGTCCTCAGCCAAAGGAAGTATCCAAGAATGTTCTAAATGAGAAAATGAAGGCTAATGTAACCTCTCAACCAAAGAAGGTCGCGGAACAAGTCGTGGTTCACAAGCAAAGCCTAAATCCATCAATTGAAACAAGCAATGAACGTCCAAAGAAATTTAATCAAAGTTTAACAACTTCCAGTTCTTGTATAATGCACTTGGGCTTGGCAAAGGATGATGATTCAGGTCATACTCTGGAGCATAAGGATGACAAAGCTGAAGGAAACATAAAAGAGAAGAATCCACATCCAGTGTCAACCACTTCAAAAGCTTGCCAAGATAACAAGACTGAGCGAAATGACTATGAAAACTGTTTGGTGAGTAGACCATATCCAACACCGGCGGGCTGTGTTTCAAATATCACCTTCTTCAAAGCTGAAATGTTACCAAACATCCTACATGGTACTCAGGTAAGTTTAGCTTGCGAGTTTATTCGATATTGGAATAATTTCACATTCACTCGTAGCTTCAAACAACCTGTTTTGAATGTTGAAATTTCAAGTATAATACACTTGATTTTGTCTTTAAGTGCCGAGGAAGATACAGGTACCTTAGATGTGTGCACTGACCTGGTAGGAACCACCTCAACATGGAGCTTAACAATGGATCAAAAGGAGAAGCCACCAACTGTTTCACCACCAATCAAGACCCGAGGTAACTATCTTGACTCCCAAAGGCGAATGAAAGCTAACTTACTTTCTCTTGGTGCAGATTGTACAATGGTGAGTTCAAAATATTTTCAAGAAGATAAGACTACTCTTGTGCCATTGCGGTTCATGAGTTTTATCTTGACAAAATCAAACCCAAAGAGAATCAAGAGCAAGATAAGAAATCTAATCTTTTTGCTAGGATTAGTAAGGTTAATCATGCTGAATATTTTGATCATAAAATATCTGTCTCTTTGGATAAATTCTCTTGTGTATCTAACCTTGCACCGGTGCCACCGAGTGAGCTTAACAAATTTTTGCAGGACTTGTTTTTAGGAAATAACTCACGGAAGCTTTCCTTTGATAACTTCCATGAATTCAATCAAATGAAAGCTCATACACCAGAGGCGTGGTTAATTTACTTGTGGCTATTGCGGTTTACTGTCCAAGTTGATTATGACCCGTTGAAACAATGGAGAAAGGAACAGCGAGCAAACATTGAGCTGAATTCTTTTGGCATTCGAAAAGGTAATGAAATTATTGTGTATGATGCAATAATTCCAAGGTATGTGTTTCTTTATGCTCATGAAGCTAGGGTAATGGAAGTTGAAATCATTAAGAGGCTTTATGATTTAAATGATAATTTTAAAAATATGTTTCCATCTTGCGAGGAGTTTGAGCATAAGAAATTCTTTAGGCATGGAGGATTTTTGTTTGATAAAATGTGTGAACCTAATAGAAATTATGTGCTCATAGATATTGCTAATTTCTCTAATTTTGCTAGTGCTTCACCCAATGCTAAATTATTCTTTGGAGAAATTGTTTATTATGATAGCATTCTGAATTTTAATAAACACTTAGATGATCATATTGAACCTTTGAAATCTATTTTAGATGATCTAAGTAATAAATTGTGTGCTAGTCGGAATGACTATATTCTTTGCACCTATGATCTCTTGTCTCGAGTCTTTGTTGTGAGGATACAGGATATACAGGATGGAGAGCTAAATTTTCATGCACCTAGGACGTGGCTCTACCATGTTTGGCTTAAGAAAACTGTTGTTCAAATTGTTCTTAAACCAAAGGAGCGTTTGCTAGACATAGAGCATCAAAAGCCAGCAAACAAAGAGGAGAATATTAAGAACTTTGAGATTGGTTACCAGTTTTGGATTCGTATGAAGGAGAAACGATTTGCAGCCCAAGAGGAGTTCAAACTAATGCAAGAAGGATATTGTTCACTTCGAGTCATAGAACAGATCCATTCCTACAAAATCTGCTTGCAAGGTGAGTATATTCCGACTTACTTCAAATATTCTAATTTAATCTTTTTTCTTGCAGATTGTTCGGATTTTAAGACAAATCCTTTTCAAGTGAGAGAGCCTGATGTGAGCATGGATAGCTTGGAGCTTGGAACTAATCAACAGCTTAAACCTGAGGAGCTGGGAGCTAAAGAACAACTAGACAACGCCTACCAGCTTGATCTCCAAGGTAAGTACCATGTAAGTTCGAGTTTTAATATTACTGATTTGGTTCCTTATTTTGCAGAAGAAACAGATTTGAGGTCAAATCCTTTTCAAGAGGGAGAGGATGATATGATTATGGCTAGCAAGGAGGAGGAACCAATGCAACATGGAGACGACAATGAGGAGCCAAGGAAGCAGCTTGAACCGAAGCTACAAGGAGCTGAAGATTTATGCATTTCTCCGGGTCCTTTCACTCGGTCTAAACAAGAGAAGCTCAAGATCACTTTGCAACATCTCCTCAACACCATCTCGGGCAGTTTGGTGTGTACTAATCCAGCCACATTGGTTGTGATTCAAGCCACCTAAACATTTATCAAGAGAGGTGATATGACTTACACTCTTTTTCCCTTCATTTGGTTTTGTCCCATTGGGTTTTCCAAATAAGGTTTTTAATGAGGTAAGCCATATCACTCACTCATCAGCCTCTTGACAAAGCTTAAGCCCATCTCTACCTCCTATCCAAGTGAAGCACAGCCCAAGTCCAATAAGAGTTCAGCCGAAAATCTCAAGACTTGAAGAGTCCTTTTTATGTTCAAACTTTGTTTTAATGTTGTGTTAATTTCGAGATTTTCCTTTACTCTCTTGTTGATTTAAACTCATGTAAGGCTTCATTTCTAATTATCAAACATCTTTTCATATTCTAAAACTCTCTGAAACTTGTTTGTTCATCCTTGCTTAAAGTGATCGGATCTTCATCCTCACACCAAGTAAGTCGAAAGTCTTAGGATCTTTCACACTCCTAGGAAGTTTCATCTCGATCCACCCCTTGTTCACCGCGTCTAGGGTCTTCATCCACGTCCAGAGCAAGCCTCAAAGTCCAAAGGATCACCATCCCCTTTGGAAGTTTCGCATCAACCCCCCCCCAAGACTCATCGGATCACTCCTTGTTCTTCACCTTTCATCTCTTCCGCATCACTCATCTTGTCACCAACCCTCACCACCTCTTGGAGTAGCATTCAGGGACTTGATCCTCACCTAGGATCATATCACTGAAGCAGATCCATTGACTTGTAAACTTCATATCTCCCAAGTCTGAACCAGCGTTGTGGGGAATACAATTTTCCCAGATTCTATGATGAATCAAGATTCCAGAATAATTTGCTTCATACCTTGATTCCTTCTGTTTTGATTGGAAATAATTATTCAACGCACGTATGGCTGAATCGCATAAGCTGGGAATCACTTGACTTGGAAGTTGAATAACTTCTTCACCTTAACACGGATTGGAGTGATTAAACTTCGAGGTGTGCTCTAGATGAGGTGAGAATGTACTCCAAGTGGTCGATGGGATAGAAAAGTTGATCATAGACTTCGTTTGTGCAGAACAAGGCACACGGGTCTTCTCGGATGATTCCATGATCACATCATTTACATTATCAATCAGTTTCTTTTCCAGTACATAAAACCTAAGAGTATTAACTTCAACCATCTTGGGTTTGAACGGTCGGAGAGCACCGCTCTGTAAAAGACTCCCCGTAGTATGAATGCGAGAAAGCAAAAAGGATTCCTAGAAAACTTCCCTCTCTAACACAAAGTTGCAGAGAGTCAAAAAATCTTTCGAAGGAGAAGGCTTTGGAGAAAGAACTGCGATATACAGTCTATGACTTACCAAGCACGCTAGTCTAGTCTGGATGAAGCATATCGGCAAGATCGCTAACAGAAGAGGAATCAACCTTAACAAGGAACCAGTATTCCCTCCAATGATCTTCGTCATCAGGAAAACCAAAAATCAAGGTTCTGTCAGCACGAGGGTAGGTACTATATACACCCTGGCTACTATCAAGAATGTTGAAGAGTTCAAAAAGGTCACTTGGACTTAACATTAAACCCACTTCTGCAGCAAAGGTTAGCGAGCACAATATATGACAAAGCATCCTCAGGCACATTTGTGGGAATGCCATTCCAAGAGAAAAAGACATAAGAGAAGTACATCGGGGATGGGAAAAAACAAACCACAACCATAAAAGTAAATCTTGTAAACGCACATATAGCCACAACCGTAAACCATTAGAATTTGAAAGGAAAAACTCGACTTCTGGTGAAATTCTGCAGAATTTTCTAATATTTTCAATAGATTCATGCGTCTAGTGTGATGGAGGATGAGGACCGAATCGATCTTTGTGACCAGAACAGTTACCTAGCGGGGTTTTATGACATTTCCCGGCAGAAGTAGCAGAAATCGTCGAAAAACTCGTCATAATCTACAATTTGAGGAATGCAATAATTCAAAAGAAGGAAAATAATTTCTTTGAGAGATCAAGTTCAAAAAAATCGACTAAAAACGATACGAAGAAAGAGGAATCGACAAAAGAACTATCTCCTTCAAAAATAAAACCGTCTCGCTAATAAGGAGAAGTGGAAGGGTTTCCCGCGTATCGATAAAAATAATATTTAATAAGATGCATGTCAAGGGATCAAGATAGACGAACCCCAAAATTTAAGGGATCAGAAGGCAAAAAGCAAGGAAAACACTTATGTCCTCTGAGCCAAACAGCAACTTGTAGGACTTGGGCTAATCTTGATACCGGATCCGCATCAAGGAGCCACTCTCTCCAATCATTACATGTGTCAACCACTTCAGCAGGTCAAAGTAAAGGCTGGGTCAGTTTGAAGCAAGAAGGGACGAGCAAACTGTATAAAACCTTGATGGAGTGAATTGGGGTCCAACCAGTAGTGAAGCCTCATGGAAGGAAGGACTGAGCAAAGTCAGGAGTATCCAGAAGCGAGGTTTATCTGCGAGCTGGAGGATGAAATCATTCAAAGTACAAAATGTTACGACATTAAAGACCAAATCAAAACCGACGAATTAAAGGAGAATCTGAGGGTTTTTTCCTAGCATTTAATCCTTAATTCGTGTATAAATATAGACCTCTATGGTGATGTATGGGGGTCAATCTTTTTGCTAATTGAGATTAATATATACAATTTTACACTTTTTCCTTTAGCAAGTCTATTTTCTATTTCCAGTTCATTCTTACTAACTAACTATATTTTTACTTTAATTATTATTCAATATATTAGTTGTGGAATGGTGATAACACTCTCCTCGGTTCTGGTTATGTCAGCTTGGATGTCTTCATCATTCCCTCCCCCTTGGAAAGGTTATGATCTCAGAACTAGATCATCTGCATGGAATTGAGATAGATCAGTAACATTAAAAGTAGAAGAAATGTGTAACTCACCTCGTAGCTCCAGTTTATAGATATTGTTGTTGATCTTCTCTAGCACTCAGAACGGCCCATCTCCCCTTGGCAAAATCTTTGACTTCCTCTGGTTGGGAAATTGCTATTGTCGCATTTGTAACCAAACCCACTGCCCGGGCTCAAATGTGATCTTCTTGTGCTCTTTGTCTGTATAATCCTTAGTCTTCTCGTTCTTCTTCTCTATGTTTTCTTGACATTTTGGTGCAACTTCTTTATGAAGTCAGCCCTGGTTTCCCCTTCAGCACTAGAGTGAACAGTTTGAGGCAAAGTAGCAAGATCTAATGGTGTATTAGGATTAAACTCATAGACAATTTCAAAGGGTGAATGCTTAATAGCCGAATGTTTGATGTGATTATATGTGAATTCAATAAAAGGAAAAAATTACAACCAATTACATAAGTTCTTACCTACTGTGGCCCTCAATAATGTGGAGAGTTTACGGTTTACTACCTCGGTTTGCCCATCGGTCTGGGGTGACAAGTTGTAGAGGAAAGCAGTTCGGTTCCCAACTTTTTCTATATGGTCCTCCAGAAATGGCTAAGGAACTTGGTATCACAATCTGAGATGATAGTTTGGGGTATTCCATGTAAACGTACTACTTTAAAGAATAAATCGACAGTTTGAGTCGCGTCATTGGTTTTGTTGCATGGGATGAAGTGTGCTATTTTTGAAAACCTATCCACAACTACAAAGATGGAATCCTTGTGGTTGATCGTTGGCAAACCTAAAAAACAATCCATAGATATCTCCACCCAAGACATGTTAGGTATAGGTAAAGGCATATATAAACCATGTGGATGTAATCTGGATTTAGCTTTCACACACTTAGTGCATTTGGAGCAGAATTTCTTCACATCTCTCTTCAAATGCGGCAGAAGAAATGATCCATCAACACACTTAAGGTTTTTTCTCGCCCAAAATGGCCCACTAAGACTCCTCCATGAGCTTCCCTGATCAACAACTCCCTCATCGAGCCTTATCGAATGTATAACCTTGTCTTTGCACAAAACTCCTTCATGTTGGTGAAAAGCTCCAAAAGATCCCTTCATGGTTTCCTTGTATATGTCTTGAAAGTCCAGGTCACTCTCGTAGATCTCCTTGATATGCTCAAATACCATAATCTTGGCTTCCATTGTCGTGATAAGATTGTATCTCCTTGATAAGGCGTGTGCCACAATGTTATCATTTCATTTTTTGTACTTAATCACGTACAGAAATGTTTCTATAAATTCCAGTCATCTTGCATGTCTCTTCTTAAGTGTAGTCTGGCCTCGAAGGTACTTTAGCGTCTTGTGATCTGTATGAATAACAAACTCCTTGGACAAAAGATAATGTTACAAAGTCTCCAAACTTTTTACCAACGCATAGAGCTCTTTATCATAATTTGGATAATTAAGTGAAGCTCCACTTAGTTTTTTTGCTAAAGTATGCCACTGGTTTTCCTCCTTCAGTAAACACAGCTCCAATACATAACCCCGAGGCATCACATTCAATTTCAGATATTTTATCAAAGTTAGGGAGTACCAGAACTGGTGTATCTGTTAAGCTTTCTTTGAGTTTGTTGAAAGCATTCTCTTGGGCTTGTCCCCACGTAAATGCACTATTCTTCTTGATCACCGATGTCAATGGTGCCAATATGGTGCTGAAAGCTTTGACAAATCTGTTGTAGAAGCTGGCTAGACCATGGAAGCTACTAACTCGACTTATCGAGGAAGGTGTTTGCCACTCTTGTAAGGCTTTAATCTTTTCCTTGCCGACCTTTAGACCATGTGAACTAACAACAAAGCCTAAAAAAACTAACTGATCAGTGCAAAAAGTACATTTCTTAAGGTTCCCGTCTAAACCTTCCAACCGAAGTGTCTCTAGAACTTGTTCTAAATGGTGGATGTGATCTGCAAAGCATGTATTATAAATTAAAATGTCATCAAAATACACAACAAAAAACTTACAGATGTACGTGCGTAAGACATGGTTCATGAGCCTCATGAATCTGCTCGATGCGTTTGTAAGTCCGAATGGCATGACGAGCCACTCTTTTAAATCCATTTTGGTCTTGAATGCTATTTTCCACTTATCTCCTTCCTTCATTCTAACTTGATGATACCCTCTCTTCAAATCTATCTTAGAATAGATGGTTGCACCATTGAGTTCATCCAACATGTCGTCTAGCCTAGGAATATGGTGCCTATCCTTAATTTTGATGTTTTTTGTAGCACAACACTCCACACACATCCTCCATGTTCCGACTTTCTTAGGTACTAACAGAACTGGAACAGCACAAGGGATTAGGCTGTCTCTAATATATCCTTTAGACATGAGGTCTTGGACTTATGACTATAACTCTTTGGCCTCCTCCAGGTTAACCCTATATACTGGCCTATTAGGTAGTGGTGCTCCTAGGACTAAGTCTATTTGATGTTCAATGCCTATATGTGGCGGTAATCATGGTGGTATCTCCTCTAGAAAGACTTTTTGAAATTTCTCCAAAAGCGTAAGTATCTCATCCGGTGTGTCCTTGTCTTCGGCTCCTGAAAGTAACACTTCCTTGAAGATTATTAGTAGCACCTGCTATTTGGTTTCAAGAGATTTTAAAACCTTAAGAAATGAAATATATAAATTGGCTTTACTTACCTGAGCTCCTTTGTCCGTTTCCTTTTGTATCTCATGGACATTTTGCAATGTAAGCAATGCTAGGCTATGCTTGAGGTTGTTGTGGCTGAAACTGTAACAGTTGGTACAACCACTATGGAGAGTAACTTTGTCAAATTTCCATGGCCTCCCTTACAACAAATGGCCAGCTTGCATAGGAACCACAGTGCATACTGCTTGATCCGCATATTTCCCAATGCTGAAAGCTATGGTGACTTGTTCGGATATTTTAAGCTCAGTCTCATTGCTAAGCCACCTTAGATAATAAGGCATGGGGTGCTTCCTCATCTTGAGACCTAGTTTACCCACTAGATACTTGATTGTAACATTAGTACACAAACTGAAATACGTATTTTCAAAGTAGCGAAAATACGATGTATACAATTCAAGTAGTATAGTGGTAGTGAAGTGTTAATCTAATCAGGAGTATTGTGTCATGCAGAAAGGATGCAATCAGATATTCCTAAATCAAGCCAGATAGGAAAAGAGAATTATAACAACCTAAGTGAATGCAAGAAAAGTAAATAATGACCCAACTCGATGTGTCAAGTCGAGTAGGGTGATCGAGCTAAACAGGAAAACAGAGTAAGAGAGTGCAGTGAACATGAAGGGTCGAGTGTAAGTAATCGAGCTAAGAAAACGACAAAAACAAGAAAAGTACTCGACCTAAGGATCAAGTAGATGCAGTCGAGTGAAATAAGAAAAAGTAAACAAAGCAATAATTGAGCAATAACGAGGAATAAATCAATCAAGACGAAGAAGGGATCTCAGATATGGGATAATCGATCAATAGCTGCTCCGAATCAACCTGGGTATCTAGCAAACTCAATCAATAATGCTATTCCCTTGACAACAAATTCAGAACCAGTCCAGTCCAATCTCATGGTAAAGGACCTCGAATCTACCAGCTGACATACCCATTTTTGCCATAGCCACACAGATAAACAAGCATAAAGCATCAATTTATTAAAGCCAACAAGCATTCCTAACAGCTGATTCCCTAGGATAGAAAATACATTCTATTTAAATCTATTTCCTCAGGCTAGTGTATATAAGTGTCTGGAAAAAGTTAAATCCATCAATTTCATCACACTCTCATGTGGAAATTACCTGATATCATGTTCCAATTGATCAGATAAGAATAAGCAATAAGATCACTCACCCATAAGGGAATTAGAAATTCAAGCAATACTTAAACACCTAGATCAATCAATAGCAATTACTAACCTAACCCATGCCTAAGAACTCTAATTAAATTACTCACAATCCATAAACATCACAAAATGTTCAAACCCAGAAAACTCTGAAATCGACATATGTGATAGATCGAATTGAGATGAACAGGTTTGTAGAAGAATGTAAATACAAATTCGTTATATATTAAGAGAGATCTGAGTTACAAAATCTAAAAATGAAGAACAAGAGAGAGAGAGAGAGTTTAGAGGCAGAGATTAGGGTTAAGAAAAGCGGATCCCTTGCTAATAAAATGACAAGGGTATTTATACAAGGGGCTGGAAAGCCCTAAAACGAAAAAGACAAAATAACTAATCAAGTGGAGGGAAGGAAAATCCACTCGAACAGGTGGTCGAGTGGTATGGGTCGAGTGCACTACAGTCCGAACAGTACGGATTTTAAGCTCGACCTCCTGCTTTCGAGTCTTCTAGTCAAGTGGTCTTGGTTTCTTCTCCTAGGCAGCTTCACTCGAGTCCATGCATTGAGTAGGGTACAAGCATCCAAGTGATCACTCCAAATCTCCAAAAGTACCTAATATCAACTCCAATATGCATAATGTATGGAATGCTTATGCAAAAAGTCCTAAGTACTCTAAGATGATGAATATGATGCAAAGTGGTATAAATAATAGACGAAACTGTACTAAAATGGTGATAAATAAAGGCTAAAAACATGTAAAATGTAGTGACATCAACTCCCCCAAACATAGTGTTTGCTTGCCCTCAAACAAACAAACAAGAGTAAACCTGGAGAAGAGGTTTGGAAATGGGGACTCAGGACCAAAGCAAATTGATAAAGCATATAACCTCAAAGTCCTAGTTAACAGTTCTAGAATGCAATGCAAGTGAGTTTTACATAAAAACTATAGCCATTCTCTTCACATCAAAATCTAACTCTCAGTCTTAACTTACACAACCATTCAAAGCAAACACTCTCTTTGACATTCATTAAGTGTAACCAGTGAATCATGCAATGCACTACAAGTGAACTCATTTAGTTTAAGGACTGGTCAAGAGACAAAGATGGTCCCTTCTTTCTTTGGTTTAAGCATTTAGTGACAGGGATCTCTCAAGAAAAAGATTGAGCTTTAGAAGAATGCTAAAGGTAAGCTAGCCAACTGATGCATACAAGGACATAATCTCATCTACCCCAAAACACACAAGTGACTCTCAAACCAATAATTCTACTATGGACACTCAAATCAACTCGCTTCTTTTCTTTTCTTTGCTTTTTAGCGTAAGGAGAGCAACATTTTTCTTCTGACAAACTTACATCTAGCGGATTTTGGATTTTCTTCTTTTTCTTACAGCTTAAGGCTTTGACTCGACCTACACAGTCGAGTTTTATGGTCGAGCTTATGATATTTTTCTATTTCAATGCACAGAGCTATGTCTTAACCTTTTTTATCACTTCCTAAACCCTTTACTAGAGTATTACACTTTACTTTCCTCTCCTAAGGACTCTTGACTCTCTTTTCTTTTGGACTTTCTTTCTTCTTCTTTTTCATTTCTTTTTCACATTCTTTTACCTCTTTTTCTGTTAAACTCACTGGAAAAAAACCCCAACCCAGAATCATGCTTCCCAAGTCTAGACTAGTTCAAAAATCATGAATCAGTATCTACATGGGATGCTATCCTTGTCGGCACAGACCTAACATGTTCTTCTAAACTCAATCAGAAATAAGACCTCGCACTCAGAACTAATTCACGGTTTGAAAAGAAGGTAGTTTTGGTATTTTGGGGGAACTGCTCCAAATATGGGAGCAGCTACTTGGATTAGCTATAGTGTAGAAAGGGAAAGAAAATCCAAGTATATATATAGTATCCATGAGTTCAAATGCAATACAAGGACATGATAATTGCAAGTCAGTATTAGGTTCAAATAATAAGGGACAGTTTGACAAATCACATCAAGCTTCAATCAAGACAAGACAGCTACACTAAGATTCCAAGAATGGTGCTGTCTTAGTTTTCAAACTCTCATGCAAGCATTAAACAACTAGAAAAGAGGAGATTGAAACTAGATGATTAATCAGAAGGCTTATGAGGTCAATGTCATCATCATCCCCTATGCAAATGCAACAGTCCTATACAAATGCAACAGTCCTATACAAATTGAAACTATATCTCAATCCTAAAGATGCAAATAAACTACATGAACACTCTATTTTTTAAGATAATTTTCTAAAATATTTCAAATTTTTATGGTTTTTTATATGCAATATATGATGACTCAAGGATGCAAAATTTGAAAATAAGAAAAATAGAAAATATTGTTAAACACATCTCAGACCCTTCCCTAAACTTAAATTACACACTCTCTTATGTTATAAAAATTCAAAAGGTTTAAGAGATTCAACAAATAAAACTAAAGAACAAAAAAAAACAAACAATGCAATGGTATATACATAGGAGTGATAGACGTGGTACCTCATCGAGTGGACTAGAAAGCATCAGCAAATGCATCCATGCTTTTCTGGGTGTACAGAGTTAACTCGATTGGGTGACTCGACAACTCTGGTCGACTGGTGTGCTCTTCAGCACCGATGCTAGACTCGATGTGATGGTCGAGTTGTGTGCTCGAGTCTGGTACTTATTTTTCCAGATGCTCCACTGGGTACTCTGGAAGTCTCTTCCTCTGTCCAATCTCAACAGCTGACCTCCTTGGGGATGTCTTAGGAGTGTGTCTCCGTGAAGTCATCCGGAAGGACTTGCTCCTTCTCAAAGCTCTCAGCCCCGTGTTGGTCTTCTTTCTGGAGGAGGTACTGATTTTCCTTTGCAGCTCTTTGACCGTGCCAATAAGTTCCTTTACAGAGCCCACCAGCGCCTTAATCATCTTATCCTGCCACTTGTTCCACTTCTCGAGCAGACCCACCTTCTTGTTGGCCTCTTTTAGGGTCCTACTCTCTTCTTCAAAATAGAATCCATCTGGTTCTTCTAGAGCATCATCTACGGACCCTTGAGCCTCACCATGAGCTTTACCTGGGTTGTAGAGGGACTATTTAGGAGGGGTGAAGTATATGATCTCACCCTGAGTGAGCCTTGGGAGTTCATTGATTGGGAGCAGTATCTTGGCTTCTCCCACATCCAGATAATTGAACTTTTAGATGATCTTCCCCTGGACCCTTTCATTCTCAATAATCTTGGACCTCTTAAGGTACTCCAGGTCAATCTAATTGTGAATGTGCATCTCACCCTTCATGTCTACTCCACATGCATAAAGAATGGGAGTCACTACTCCTCCGACAGCTATATCCCCCTTCATGCCCTTCCCGTGTAGCTTAAGAATATAATCCTTGTAGTTCATCAGCTGGCTCACCAGGGTAACGGTCAGACCTGAGTCGCACTTGTTTCCTTGCATCATGATCTTTTGTCTTTTGTGCTTCTCAGAAGCGAACACAAGGATATCCTTGAGAGCCAGATCCAACATTTGGAGTTTCACTTGGATGACTGTTCCCATTATCTTCCAAGCAAAGAGAGTACTAATGGCCTTGTGGAAGTATCTCACGGCTGGGTTTATGATCTCAGCGCTCTTCGAGTAGTGTGATCAAGTACTTATTTTTCTTGAGAACCTCGAATCGACTCAATCTGTCTGCTCGACTATAGCTGGTCGAGTTAATCACTTCACAGAATTTCATTTTCATTTTTCAAGCATGATATTATCAAGAAATTATTCGATTTAAACTTCAACATCTACAGCAATGGTGTTCAAGCATCAAACAAATAATCGAATTTCAATAGGGTAATTAATTTAAATCGATTTAATCATGATTAAATATCAAGAATTGTACTAAACTTGTTAAATTCCTCAAATCAATTCAGCAATTGCATTTTAATGCTCCAAAGAATTTTATGGAGATGTGAATTTGAAAATCTAATCATATTCAACAATAGTTCAATCCGACTTAAAGGACATGAAATTCACCAACCCTAGAAAATTCTAACAATAGAAACTAATTTCTAATTCAAGCTCTATCACCCTAATCCATCAATCATCAACCTTAACAACACAAATTCACAAAATCTCAACCAAGAAACTGTCATGAGCATGAATCGACCAGATCCTTGCAAAATTATGGCTAAGGGTTCGAAATACTTACTTGGGTTATCCAGATTCATGTGTTGAACTGAACATTCTTGTTAGATTTGATGAGTAAAATCGAAAATTTGAGAGAAAAGTTTCTTAGAGAGATACTGAAAATCATGAAAATGAGGGTAGAGAGAGAGAGGAGCATGTGTGTGCTTATTAAGTCGAGTGGATAAGGTTTTGGATATAAAAAATCAAGTGGTCAGGAATTAAAGCTGAGATTTTGGATAAAACCTGTTTGACTAGACCTGTTTGCTTGAGTGGTAAGGTCGAGTCAATGGGTTAAGCTGCTTTGACTTCTACTCGACTTTTATGCTCGAGTGCTGAGGTCGAGTAAACTCTTCCAGGACTACAACTTCTTCTTTCCATTTGATTCTTGTCCCTAGGCTCCCTTCCAAGGTTCCCTGAGATCCACAATACTAAAGAAAACAAATAATTATTCTCATGAGAGTGACCATGAAAGCTTCACACAAGAAGTAGTTATGGAAGCCTTCTACTTCAATGAAGATAATGACCATGCAAGCAATGAAAATGAGCTCTCAAGACTTCTTATTGGTGTGAATGGTGTAGATTTGGGTCGTCAAAATAAATCTCAAGTACAACTGAAAATAGGAACGAAGAGAAGGCTCCTATGGTTGAGAAGAAAGAAGCAACAAAGGTTGAGATGTCTCCTAATCAACCCAAGACCCTCCTAAAACTTGAAGATCCCGGTACATTCATCATTTCTTGCTCTCTTGGTGAACTGAAAGTCGATAATGCCTTCTGTGATTCTGGAGCAAGTGTTAACATCATGTCTCTTGGAATGATGAAGATCCTTGGTTGTATAGGTATGAAGGAGAAATCATTTTCAATCACATATGGAGATGCTTCTTCGAAACCACCACTCAGTATGATTGACGATTATCCACTAGCAGTTGGAGATTGCTCAATTCCAACATACTTCATGATAGTGCATCGATGGAGATCCATTTCTCAATACGGTGGGAGCAAGCATCGACTTCCCATCCAAGAGAGTGATTCTCACCCATGTGAATCCCAAGGTCTCCTACCCCATCAAGCCTACCTCTTCCATGTTTTGTGGAACAATCACTAAGGAAGAGCCAAGAGTTTTGAATGAGGACACCAAGGTTTTACTTGTGAAGAACCAAAGGACACTAAAGCTTAATAAGGAAGTTTTTGATGGTGAATGTTTACAGTCTCTATTTGATAAGTGTGAAAAGATTGGTAAATACAAGAGGTTAGAGAACACCAAGAAGGTTCTTAAAAGGACCAAGAGGGACACGAAATATGCCCACCCTCCCGCCCTTGCTCATCCACCATTGGCTCCTGCTTCTATGACTTCAACAACAACAAGACTAGTTTATGGGAAGCTAGAGTACAAATTCAAGTTCAAAGGGCACTCAAATCCCTTTGCATTGATTAAAGCGATCATCCCTCCGTAACTCAAAGCCAAAGGACAACAAGGAGTTGAAGCATTGATGAAGACGGTCCTCACACTCATATTCAAAGATAATCCAAGGAGTTCCTCCACTACACCTCTTGCTCCATTCCCTAAGGTTCACAACTAGTGCGAAGGTATGGCCCTCTCTTGTATATACTATTTTTGTTTTTGCTTTTGTGTTTTTAGGTCTTTTTCTTGAATTTCATTTCACACCGAGACGGTGTGAAGTAAGTTTACGGGAAAGACCCGTCTTCTAATGTCATTTTTTGTGTTATTATTTTCCTTTTTGCATATATGAGTCTCATGCATACATATATTTGCATTAAAAACCAAAAAAATTGAAAATTTTGAAAAATACAAAAATAAACATGTAGCTTTGCATTTACATATTGCCATTAAGATTGAGTCTAGAAGCATATAACTTGCATTTACATATGCATTTGCACATGGGATCATGCCTTGTAGAAGTTCAAGCTTAGGATTAAGATCATTGCCTTTGATCATGGTTATTTGTTGCATGAACATTTTTGAAAAAAATGAAACATCCATGTTTTGACTTTTGCATATTCGAAATTCAGCCTCTACTTTTGTAAAGCTTGCACGATCTTTAAAGCATCTCAATTTTATTGGACTTAATTGAAAATTTAACTGTCTCCCTTAGGGGTTTTGAATATATTCCCATGGTCTTAATAATATACTTGAGTTATCATATCCACTTTGTCACTCTTTGGTGCTCAAGTAGCTATCCACATCATTAGGATAGTTCCACACCTAAAACCCAAAATTCTTGTTTAGACCAATGTTAAATCTTTGAGTAAGGTCTTTTCAATATGATTTACATGCAATAATCTATAGAGAGGTTGAACGACAAGAGTATTCTTTCACTCAGAGTTTAGAGTTTGTAACAAATGGCTTAGGGTGTGTATTTATAAGAGAGAAGTTGTTTAGACTCAAGAAAAGATATGGTGATGACCAAGAGAGTCTATTGTTAAAGTGAAAGCTACTAGAGAGTGCTCAAGTGATAAGAGATTGCTCAAAGTGAAAAGTAGATAAAGAAAAGAAAGATAGTGTCTATGCTTAATATAGAAACAAAGAAAAGAAATATCAAAAGCAAGAGAGTGTAGGCACAAAACAAATGAAAAAATAAAAGAGAAAAAAAACAAGAAGTTGAGCTTGAGTTTGTATATAAGAGCATCTCTGTAGTTAGCAAAAGAGAAAAAAAAAAGGAAAAGAAAGAAGACTTGGTCTAAAATGATCATCAAAGGTTGAGATTTTGTGTTGAGTAGTTTGAGTTCTTATAAGAATTTGGGAATGATTGCTAAAGTCATAGATCTTCACCTGGATCATTTGAGTTAAGCATAAGAATGGGTAGAGATGTGGAAGGACATCTTGTACCAACATTTGTTTGCGTATTCTCTATTGCTTATGCTATGTGACTTGCATTTTTTTTTGAGAAAAACCACCCAAATAAAGGCTCTTGTGAACCCACCTTGAAATGGCTTGAACTTAAACCGATTGAGAATGATTTAGTTTCCATAAGTGAGACCGCACTATAAACACATTAATGAATGTTAAAGAGAAGTCTTTGATTTGGTTGTGAGTCTTTGCTTAAGTATTAGGGCTTGCATTAGAAAATTGCATTGAAACAAACATGGAGAAGTACTAAAGAGTATGATATTTGTTCTTGCACCTTTTAACCATCTTTAAGGACAATGCCTTTCATCCTTCGTTTGATATTTTGTGGTTTAAATCCCCATTTTTATACTTCTTTCTCTATTTGTTTCTTGTTGTTTGCTTGAGGACAAGCAAGAGATAAGTTTGGGGGAATTGATATCTTGCATATTTAAGTGTTTTCATGCATCATTTAGCTTTAAGTTTAATGCATTTTACATTCCATTTTATAGTTTACATGCATATTTTGTAGTTTTTCATTTGAATTTATGTTATATAGGTATTTGGAGGCAAATGGGCAAGAAGAGGGACCAATTGGATGCAAATAAGAGAAATGCTGTTTTATAACCGTTCCAAAGTGTCTCAAAGATCAACAAATATGAAGGCATTCCATTTCTATTAAGTGCCTGAGCTCTTTATTAAACTTATATAGACTCGAGTTAGCTTTCTACAGGAGGTGATTTGAAGCCAATCTGAGCTATGGTTAGAGAGATATGCCTGCTTTTGTGATTGCGACCACCCAGTGCGACCATGCCACCTCGCGCGAAGACAAGAAAAACGTCAAGTAGAAAATAGGGATGTGGTCACGCGACTTGGCCTGGTCGCGAGTCTACCTCCGGATCCTCAAATTTTATGTTGACATTTCTGTTTTAGTTGACTTTGTCTCCTTCCTTTCATTTTTACTTTAAATGCCCCTAAAACCTAATTAAAAGGTTTTGCTTGTATTGAGATAATTTTCCTTATCCTATCTATTCACATGAATCAATTATTATTTTCTTCTTAAATCCTTATTCTACTCTTCACATATTCATGATTATGCATCAATCAAACCAATTGATTTGTGTTTTCATGGATATTAGTGAGTAGTCTTTTTAGATGAGTTTAGGGTTTGGTAATTGAGATGATTGATGGCTTGTTGGTGATGTTTAGGGATAGATTATATGTTATTATTTCATGTAGGGTAATTATATTGCTAGATTAGACAAGAGATTGTTAATCTAGATCATTTGCATTTTCATGCCCACAAGGTGTTTGTTAAAATGTTTGAATGAAACCTAAATGTGCATATCATTCCTTGCCTATGAGAGTAGTTGTCTAGGATAATTTGTGGCTTGATTAGACTTGAATCAAGCTAAACAGGGAAAAGGTAAAAGCAGAGTACACTCGAACTGAAGGGTCGAGTCTAGTGATCGAGCGAAGAAAATGACAAAACTACAAAGAGCACTCGACCTTAAGGATCGAGTCAGATGATCAAGCTAGGTAAAAAAACAAACTAAAACAGAGCAATAACAAAACAATGACAAAACAAACTTACAGATAAAGCAATCAAGAGAGACAAGGGATCTCAGGAATAGGGTAATTAATCAATAATTGTTCCTAATCAACCTGGGTGTCTAACATGCTCAATCAATGGGCTATTCCCTTGACAACAAATTCAGAAATAGACCAGTCGACTCTCGTGGTAAAGATCCTTAAATCTTACTACTGACAGACATCATTTTGCCAATGATACATAGTAAAACAGGCATGAAGATTCAATTTGTTAAAGCCAACAAGCATTCTAGGCATCTAATCTCTTAGGATAGAGTATACGAGTCTTTTGAAAAAGTTGAATCTGGGAATTTCATCAACACTCTCGTCTGGAAATTGCCTGAATTCATGTTCCAATTTATCAGAAAAAACAAGCAATAAGATAACTCACCCTAAAGGGAAATCAAATAATATTAAGCTTAAACACCCAGATCAATGAAGAACAATCACTAATCTATCTCAAACTACTCGAACACAGATCAAACTACTCGAACCCAGATCAAACTACTTAGACCCAAAAATCATCACAAAATGTTCAACCCCAGAAAACTCTGAAATCGACATATGTGATAGATTGAATCGAGATGAACAGATTTGTAGAAGAATATAAATGCAAATTCATAATATATAAAGAGATATGTTGATTACAAAATCTAAAAATGAAGAACACAAGGGGAAAGAGTTGTGAGGAAGAAATTAGGTTAAGAGACGGATCCCCTCATCTAATCATGGCAAGGGTATTTATACATAAGGCCCAAAAGCCCTAAAATACACAAAAGGATAAAATAACTAATCAGAGAAAATAAGAAAGGCGAGCTCGATGTGGAGGTCGAGTGGCCTATTTCTAATGCACTATAGTCCAAAAATATAAGGGTGGTGTCTTCAACCCTCAGCTCGACATCTCCAGCTCGAGTCTTCAGGTCGAGTGTGGTTGTCTTCTTCTTCAAGGCAGCTTTAGCTCGAGTCCTCAAGTCGAGTCTACACTTCAAGTCCAGGTTTTCCTCTCTAAGGTAGCTCCTGCTCGAGTCAAGTAGTCAAGTCCATGCATCGCATCAGGTACAAGAATCCCAATATGATCTCCATGACAATCATGACTTTTCATCCCTTTAAACTTTTGTGCTTCTTCAACACATTTAGAGAGATTAGAAACATACCCATCCGGAAACTTCACATTTTCTTTCACCCAACTGAACAACGCAGACTTTGCATTTGACTTTATCCAAAAGATAGGAAATGGTATTTCGCCATCGTCTGTAATGTGCCACTCACTTCTTTTACATATTGGAGGTAAATCCAACCTTGAGTTCTTGCTGTCTTTTGTTTTCCCTGCCACGTTTAGTATTGTATGCATGATGTTCTCGAAAAAATTTTTCTTGATATGCATCACATCAAGATTGTATTGAAGCAGATGATCCTTGCAATATGGAAGTTCTCAAAATATGCTTTTCCTGTGCCAATGGTGATGCTCCCCGTATCCGTCCATCATATTACGTGGAGTATGCCAATTACCCCAACACTTAATTGTTTCCTGTGCACCGTAATGATCAATTTGCACTTCGAGTTGTTCCCCAGTCAAATACACTGGTGGGAGGGCACGGACAATTGCTTTATGTCTTGGTTCTCCGATAAGCATGGCAGATCGATAAGAACCGATGATGACAATCAAACAAACTTATTTTCCTCCCGTACATTAGCTGAAATGCATATGTCCTACCAAGGCAATGCGGACAAGATAATATCCTATGCGTTGTCCAACCTGATAGCATCCCGTATGCAGGAAAATCACTGATTGTCCACATAAGCACAACCTTCATTGTGAAATTCCTCTTTAGCGAACAATCATAAGTTCGAACCCTGGTATACCATAACTCCTTCAACTCAAGTATAAAAGGTTGCAAAAATACATCGAGTGACCACTTTGGATGTTTAGGTCCAGGAACTAGTATAGACAAGAAAAGAAATTCCTTTTCCATACACATCCCCTGTGGAAGGTTGTATGGTGTGACGATAACAGGCCATAAAGAGTATTGTGTGTTAGATATTCCAAATGGACTAAATCTATCGGTGCATAATCCAAAGTAAACATTCCTGATATTTCTAGCAAACTCAGAATGTACCATTTTGAAATGTTTCCATGCCTTGGCATCTGAAGAATGACTAATCTCCCCGTCCGTCTGTGAATGTTTTGCATGTCATCTCATTGCTGCTGCTGTCCTTTCAGATTGATACAATCGTTTCAGCCTCTCCGTTATTGGTAGGTACCACATCCGTTGGTATGGTATTTTGTTTTTTCCACTACCTTGTGGCTTGTATCTTGGCTTTTTACAAAATTAACATTCCTGTAAGTGAGCATCATCTGTCCAATAGATCATACAATTGTCAATGCACTGATCTGTCATCTCATAAGGCAACCCAAGACTAAAAACAAACTTTTGAATCTCATAATATGATTCAGCAGACACGTTGTCTTCTGGCAAATACTCTTTCAACAATTTTGCCCATGCATCCATACAAACCTTAGCCAAATTATGATCTGTTTTAATGGTCATCATCCTAGATGTCAATGACAATTTTGACATACCTTCTCTACATCCATCTTAGATTGACTGATTTGCAGCATCTAACATTTCATAAAATCTTTTTGCATCTAAGTTAGGTTCCTCAACTGTATTATCAGCAAATGACGCAGTTGTTTCATAAAATGCATCTGTTACCATATTATGAACCCTATCATGCTCTAGACCTCCCAGATCTGTATGATAATGATCACGACAATGCAAATTACTAGGTTTTCCCTATCAACAGCTTCAAAATTATTATTAATACTTCTCTCTTCATTCTGAAGACCATAACTACCCTCTCCCTATTGAAATCATATATAATACTGAGCCGTTAATCCCCTATTTAATAAATGCTTCCAGACAATATCACTAAGAGCAAATCTTGTACTTTTGAACTTCCAACAAGAACATAACATTTTACCTGTTTTAATGGTGAGTGGTGTTTGACCCGCCTGATACATGAAGATCTCCAATCCGTTGATAAACTCTTGTGTCAGGTTTCCATCAAAATCTTTATGCATTTACATCCATCTTCTTTGTCGACGTACATCACTTGCAGAAGACATTTTTTTTTTGAATATGCTTTTGTTTTTTTGAGAAACTTTTTTCTTTGGGTTTGAGGTTGTGATTTTAAAAATGGTAGAGATATGATATTTATAGGAAATTTTCAGATGTAGTGGGTACAAATAAGACAAGGGTTTTACAATGATACATATTTGTGATGGATTTACGTCAAATATTGCCCTCGTAAACAATGTTTGGTAAACATTTAATAAACGTTTTCACCTCATTTCTATTCATCGTAAATTGGTTGTAATTTATCATCGAGTTTACGACGAATTTGAAAATCGTAGTTAATGAGTCATAAATTCGATGTCAAAGGACAACCAATTTATGACGAATCATTTCCATGCAAATGTACGACGATATTACGACGATTGTCAAATTCATCGTAAATTCATAGTAACTCCACTCCGTCTCTAATTTACTACGGATATTTGGTGATGTAAAATGTCGATGGTAATCCAATGTTTTCTTGTAGTGAAAGCTCCAAAAGTACCTGATATCAACTTCAATATGCAAGATGTATGCAATACTTATGCAAAAACACCTAAGTACTCTAAGATCATAAATATGACAGAGTATGGTATGAACAAGGGATAAAACTGTACCTAAATGATGATAAACAAGTACAGAGAAATCATCGGTTGGTTTCTTGGTTGGGTACCTGAAATGCATCAAAATAGGAACGATTAGTCGCATTCGTACAGACTTGACATGCCGACTCGAGTTGATGATATATCATGGTTTTTACCGGTTTTTAAGCCATGATATATGTATATAATTGAGTATTTTATGTGTCTTTCGAGTCTCTATCGAGTCTTTAACAAGTTTACATGCAATTGGGACTAATTGAACGTTTTGGAGTATTCATGGAGCCTTATTGCTGAGGAATAAAAGTTGGCATCTTTAAAGTTCAACTGTGTTGGGCAACACAATTTCTGTGTTGATCAACGCACATTCCGATTTTATTTCCCCACGTGTTTACAACAACTTAAGGAGATTTACAACTTTGCCCATAAGTTTCATATATTTACAATATAACCCTAGCTCATGTTTGAGGCGTATAATTCGGGTTTTTAGACTTTGTTTTATTTTTATCTTACATCTTACGCTTTGGAGAGTTTTTGAGGAGCTTTGGGGCTGATCTTACCTTGTACTTTTGAGAGAAGATTTTGAACCCCTATTCTTATTTACTCTGTTCTTTTATGATATCTATATTAGTCATGTCTTTGTTATCAATTGATATGTCTGAGTAGATTCATTGTTAGGTTTAGCGATTTCATGGAATGATATATTGATTGATTGGTTAGGATTCAAACTTGATAGTTCTTCAGCTAGGGTGTGTTTAAAGCTTGTTCTAGATTGATCACCTAGAAACTTGTTCTTAGGTTGACAAATCGACACGAGAGTGTGGTTTGAAATTGGATAAAACCTATAGTGAGCAAATTAGAAAATTGCAAAGAGATTTGGATGGGATAATTTGTGAACAAATCAACTTGTGCCGAATGCTTGTTTAGACTTTAAGATTCGCAAAGAGATTTGGTTTTTTAGTTTTTAATCATAGTAAATTCTCGCAGCGAGAGCTGCTTTATTTAATCATTGTGTTTGAGTTCTCGAACTTGTTCTTAATTCGATCCTACCAATTAATTGATATTCATTACTTGATTTTCTGAGAAATTCCCTAGACTTGACGTTTTCCCATCTGAATTACCAACTGATTTTTATTATTATTTGCATTGCTTTTTAATTTACTTCATACTTGCTTAGCTGAATTCGAAGTGAAAAGCTCTATCGTGAAATTGTTGTGTCTTTGTGGATTCGACCCCTAAATACTACCGTGATCTCTTAATTTGAGAGAGCAGCTTGAAGGGATAATTTGAGCATATCAAATTTAAGTGTAGAATTTAGACTAAGTTTTTTTATTTTTTATTTTACTTACATCGTTATTTTCTTTGTCATTGGTGTTTCAGCTGTATGCCTAATCGCAATACTAGGAGCAACAAGGACGCTGAGCTTTTGTCTTTTCCGAACAGAGAGCTTGAAAGAATCGAACGAACAAACAGAATGTGGTACAAGTGAATGCACCAGGTCAAGCAGATAGAGTGAGGACGCTTGGGGATTACAACAGACCCGATGAGTTCTATGCGAATAGGTCTGCGATCAGACTTCCCACCTTCGAGAGGAATGATTTTGAGCTGAAACCGTCTTATTACACTTTGGTTGGTCAGCATCCTTTTCATGGTTTAGCCCGTGAACATCCTATGGATCATATTGAGAGATTTGAGGACTTAGTGACTAGTATGAAGCATAATGGAGTCAGCTATGACTATCTCTTTTGCAAGCTTTTCCCACATTCTCTTGGTGGTGATGCAGCCTATTGGTTGAAACAGTTACCAACGGGATCTCTTACAAACTGGGAAGTTACTAAGAAAGCATTTTTGCGTAACTTCTATGACGATGCGAGATCAGAGGATCTGAGGAACAACATCTCACAGTTCACTCAACCGACATACGCATTTAAGGCTGCATAGGTTCAGTTTAGGGCTTACCAACGGGATTGTCCGCATCATGGTTTCTCTAAAGGTTAATTACTTGGTATCTTTTACAGAGGTGTAGACTGCAGAAATCAGATGGCTCTTGATTCAGCGAGTAATGGAAATTTCAACACAAGATCTCCTGCGGAAGCAGAAGCGTTGATTGAGAATTTGGCATCCAGTAACAGCACTAAGAGCGCCGACTTTGATAGGCAGAAGCAAGCTGGAAACATTGATGGGAAACAAATTGCCGAGCTGAAGAACAAGTTAGATTCAGTTCACAACATCTTGGTGAACAAGAAATTGGTTCAGTTTGCTGCAGAAGTTGAGATATTTCAACCTGAACCTGGTGCAAAGAGGATGTGAACTACATAGGTGAGACTGGTTTTCAGTATCCGAGATTTGAGAGTCAACAAACCCAAGATGGTTACAGCGGTTACGGACAGAGGAGTGCGTTTACGAGTAATCCAAACTCGTCTGGATACGTCACTAAGCCTCAATATCAAAACCCACACCAGAATAATAACAGTTTCAGCCAAAATTATGGGTTATCATCCTATCAAGCACCTCCCGCGCAACCCGAACAAAGTGAGATGAAGGCTATGCTTGAGCAGATTTTGGAGGGGTGAAACAGGTATTTTCCCTATATGCAAAAGATGAAAAACACCAAACCAAGCAAGTAGAGATAATACAGGTTTTCAATCAATCATAGTATAGATTTGAGTTAATCTATTGGGTGAGTAGCACTATGCAAAAAGGATGTGTTCATTGACAATTAATTCAAGTCGAGTATAGAAATGTTTTTATGATTACTAGCAACCTAGGTGAATGCAGTAAAAAGTGAAATCTAAAGACCAAACCTACTATGAGCTAGAGATACTAAAGTCTATCACACTTAGCAAATCATGGAACTAAACAAGAAAAGAAGCAAAGGTGTACTGACGACTCGACTAGTCTGATCAAGTAGAGTGGTCGAGTGAAACTTTAAAGACTTGAACTACCAATTAAATGATGTTAAGAGAGATTTAAGCTATATGAAAACTATAACACCTTAGGGACGGATTCACTGGCTCGTAAATACTCTATATCATCATGGGTATCTCTAAAAACTCATCCATAGGGGATTTCTCTTGACAACGGACATCACATCCAGCTCAATCCACTGTCGTGACAGAGAGCCTCAAAATCCAACACTAAATCAGACATAATCTGTCATAGTTTTCTGAAAGGATCAGGCATAAAGAATCAGTCTGTTAAAGTCAATTAAGATTCATAACCAATGAGAGCCTAATATATGATATAAATCTATATTTTATACTTAGATCTCATGCTATTGTATCTAGATCCCTGGAAAAACAGATATGATGATTTCATCACACTTTTGCTGTGGAAATCATCTAAGATCATGTTTTTCGACTTCGAATCTAATTCCAAGGAAAGTAATGAAACTTCTCCTCTTAGGCGGAGATTAGGGTTTGCCTAGCTTGGAGGGCAAGGTGGAGGCCTCAGCGGCGAGGATGGACGTCGGTGGCTCCGGGTTTGGTTTCTCTGCTGGGGTTTCGAGTTCTGGTTTGGTTTCTGCTGCTGAGGGATCGGTGTTGGCTGCTAAGGGTTTGTCGGTTTCTAAGGCTGCGGTTATGGTTTCGAGTTCTGGGGATGCTTCTGCTGCTGGGGTTTTATTCTCTGGTATAGGTTCTGCTGATGAGGATTCATCGGGTTCTTTGGCGTTGGCTGCGGGTTCGGGTTTGATTTCTGTTGTAGCTTCAGCTGCTGCGGGGTTTGATTCTGTCGACTCGAGGGGTTTAGTGGCAGAGGCTGGTTCTGTTTCAGAGGTGGTTTCAAAGAGGGTTTCAGGTGGAGATTTGGTTTTAGTCACGAGTCAGGGTTCTGCGGGTTCTAAGGTTTTGGATGCGTGTTCTGGAAAAGGTCCTGCTATTGAGGTCCCGGGATCTGCTCTGGTTTCTGATGCTGCGGTGTCGTCTTCGGTGGATTTGGTATCTGGATGTGGGAAGATTTAACTGTGGGTTTGGTTTCTGTGGGTTTGGTTTCGGATACGGGTCTGTGCGGGTCAGTGGCAGAGGGGTTGTTGCTGTCTTCGGGACTCTTGGTGGATTTTCAGTCGAGGAGGTGAGTGGTAAAGTGACGGGTGAACCGTCGGGGAGGCATAAGGATATCACTTTCAGGTCTTATTCATCTGTGGTGCAGCAGACATCATCTTTATCAAAACATGAAATTACAGTTTCAATGGAGGAAGGAGATTCAATCATTCATGTTCCAGAGGATATTTTAAATGATTCCTTGCCTTTGTGGGATGATTTAATAGTAGGAAGGTTCCCTGATGCATCACCACATATAGCCAAAGTACATGTTATCGTGAACAAAATCTGGCGTTATGGGAGTAAGGACGTCAAGATTGATGCATATGTTGTCAATGCGACAACAATAAAGTTCAGAATTAGAGACCCGGTAATTCGAGACAAGGTGCTTCATCGCCGTATGTGGAATATTGCAGACAAGCCAATGATAGTGTCAAAGGATGGGCCAATTTCAGAGGAGACACAACCAGCAATTACTTCAATGCCAATGTGGATTGAAATAAAAAATGTTCCGCCATCATATTTTTCATGGAAGGGTCTAAGTTTTCTGTCAAGTGCGGTTGGAGTGCCAAAAAAGATACACCCAGATACACTACTCTGCAAAAAGTATGATGAGGCAAGAATATTTGTTGAGGTGGATTTGACAAAACAGCTTCCACACTCTTTTCGTTTTAAATCAAGTCAAGGTATTACCTCAGAGGTATTATATTCCTACCCATGGCTTCCTCCAAAGTGTAGCATCTGCAGAAGTGGGGACATGCATCAGAGGAATGCATTGCAAATTCAAATAAGAAATCAAAGGCACCAAGGATCCTTAAGCGAGGAGAAAAGGTGACACCTCAATCAGCGCAAAAGGTCTCACTAAATCATGATTCCTCTCCAATTATAAGTTCAGCTCCAGCTGCAATAGCATTAAGCAAAGAACCGTCACATCCTGTATGTGAAGATGCAGACGCGGGTGACGGTTGTGCTCCACCTTTGAGTGAAACCCTTCCAGTGCGGAACTCAGGTCAAGAACCATCTAAACTTGGCGACAAGGGTGTGGAAAAACTCCAAGCTACAGCACAGCCTGCATATAAAGATGTAGATGAGGGTGCTGTAGGAGTAGAAAATGAGAACAATTCAGAAACTTCAAAACCTTGGAGAGAGGTCTCGCCAAGGAAACAATCAAACCATGTTGGACAGTTACCTATTCAGCAACAAATTTGCGTCTCGCCTTCAAGGTTTAGTGTTCTAGAGAATGCAGAAAATTCAGAACCACCGGTTGACTCGCAGTTTGGAAAACCAAAAGGCAAAAACAAAGATGAGGGTCTAAAGGCCCAGAGGCGCAATGTGCAAAGAACAACAAGGTCGGTCTATAAGTCAACTCAAAACAATTCAGGGAGAGCGAAAAAAATCATCTCCGGGAGGGAAGAAGAGACACAAATAATTGTTTATGTGTAGTTTTTTCTGGAATGTTCGTGGTCTAAATAAAACGTCAAAACATTTAGTAATAAGGAGTTGGATTCAGAGTAATGATTTTCAGTTTGGTGGTCTTATTGAGACAAAAGTAAAGGAATGCAAGGTTGATAGGATAGGCTCTTCGATTCTCCGTGACTGGAATATCCTATCAAACTATGAGTTCAGCCCGCTAGGGCGTATTTGGGTAGTATGGAAGCCTGGTGTTTGCTTAACACCTTTCTTCAAAAGCCCACAAATGATCACTTGTTCAGTAAAATTAGAAGGTAGTGGCGAGGATTTCTTTTGCTCGTTTATCTATGCTTTAAACACCGTGGAGGAGCGTAAGGAGTTGTGGACAGACATGGTAAATCACAAAAAATCAGCGGCTTCAAACAACAAGGCGTGGATATGTATGGGAGATTTTAATGAGGTCTTAGTTACTTCAGAGCACTCGAGTTCAGACAATGTTTCCCATTTCTGGCCGGGAATGAGAGATTTTCAAGAATTAGTCCAGGGCTGCGAGATAGATGATTTGGCTGGACATGGTCCTACCTTCACATGGAGTAACAAGCGGCCAGAAGGGATGGTTTCAAAAAAACTTGATAGAGTTCTTAAAAATAGCACTTGGGACAATCTTTATCCTCAGTCCTATTGTGTTTTCGAGGCTGGGGGTTGCTCGGATCATCTTCGCTGCAGGATACATCTACATGATAAGCTGGTAACAAAGCTGAAACCGTTCAAGTTTAATAATGCATTGAGAATGCTAGAGGAGTTCCAGCCTCTGGTTCAAAAATTCTGGAGTGAGACGGAGGCCATTTATTTATCAACGTCATCATTATTTCGCTTCTCAAAAAAAGCTAAAGGACTTGAAACCGTTGCTTAGGAAGTTGTCAAAGGAAAAACTGAGTGATATCTCAAAGAATGCAAAGGAATCTTATACCACTTTGTGTCAAAAGCAAGAGCAAAATTTACAATGTCCAACGAGAGTAAGATGCAAGAGGAGAATGAGGCATATAGGATTTGGGACAAATGGTCGAACCTCAAAGAGTGTTTCTTAAAGCAACGATCCAAGCTACATTGGTTGAAAGTGGGCGATCGAAACAATAAGGCTTTCCATAGAGGTGTGGCTGCAAGGAAAAAACAAAACACCATTCGAGAAATTAAAAAGAGAGATGGAAGAGTTGTTGATACAGTTGAAGAAATCAAAGAAGAAGCAGAGGGTTATTTTAAAGAATTTCTTCAGCATGTTCCGTTGGACTATGAGGGTATATCTGTGGATGATTTGAAAGATTTGTTGCCTATTAGATGTTCTGATGAGGAAAATTCACTACTAATCTCAGAGGTGACGAAAGAAGAGATTCAAAAGGTCCTTTTTCTATGCCGAGTAATAAATCTCCAGGTCCGGATGGGTTTAATGCTGAATTTTACAAGGAGGTATGGCCTATAATTAAAGCAGATTTCATAAATGCTGTCCAATCTTTTTTTATAAAGGGGTTTCTTCCAAAAGGAATAAACTCAACAATATTAGCTCTTATTCCGAAGACGCAAACAGCCATGGAAATGAAAGATTACCGTCCAATCTCATGCTGTAACGTGATCTACAAGGTTATCTCGAAAATAATTGCTAATCGGCTGAAAGGTACTCTTCCTCGTTTAATCTCGATGAATCAATCGGCTTTTGTGAAGGACAGGTTGTTAATAGGGAATTTATTGCTGGCAACGGAACTGGTCAAAGATTATCATAAGGACTCGGTATCTTCTAGGTGTGCTTTAAAGATAGATATCTCAAAAGCTTTTGATTCAGTTCAGTGGTCCTTTATGTTGAACACTCTCAAGGCTCTAAACTTCTCTGAAAAATTTATACATTGGATCAGTTTGTGTATAACGACAGCATCTTTTTCGGTCCAAGTGAATGGTGAGCTGGTAGGATTTTTCCAGAGCAATAGAGGGTTGCGCCAAGGTTGTGCACTATCTCCATACTTATTTGTCATAGGAATGAATGTCCTATCAAAGCTACTAGACAAATCAGCAAGTGCAAGTAACACGGGGTACCATCCAAAGTGTAGGAATGTTGGATTAACCCACCTAAGTTTTGCTGATGATATCTTAGTTTTTTCGGATGGAAAAATCAGATCAATTGAAGGTATTGTTGGAATTTTCGAGAGGTTTGCAAAAATATCGGGGCTGAAGATTAGCATTGAGAAATCAACTATCTACCTAGCGGGAGTCACACCAGCTGTGAGAGATGAAATAAATCTGAAATTCTCCTTCTCGACGGGAACACTCCCGCAGGAAGGCTCCAACTTATCACATCAGTCCTAATGAGTATCTCGAACTTCTGGCTATCAGCTTTCAGATTACCAAAGGCGTGTTTAAAGGAGATAGAAAAACTTTGCTCTGCTTTTCTATGGTCTGGCCCAAGTTTAAATTCGAAAAAAACAAAAATTTCGTGGGACGATATGTGTAAACGGAAAGAGGAAGGATGATGAGGACATCAAGTCACCATCAATCAAGGAGCATGGAGGAGACATCAACCAGACGACCAATACCTTTGGAGAGAACCAGCCTGAGCGTACCAAAGACGTATATGCCTTTATTGAAGCATATCAACCTAACCAGTGTTGGAAAATGACTGTTGCACTCTTTTTCCCTTGTCTAGGGTTTTTCCCAATGGGTTTACCTAGAAAGGTTTTTAATGAGGCAATATTAAGTCATCAAGGAATCACAGAGAAGTTGATTTGGTTCAAAAGCTTTTCACATGAGGAAGATATTCAAGTTACAAGTCAGCAGACTTCCAATGAACCCGATAGAGACCAACGGCTACTATTTGGAGGATTACGGCCGAACCACAAGGAATTAAGTTACAAACCAACTTGGTATGTATTCTTTACTCATCATAGAAGCTCAGTAAATTGGATTCGTACCAAACCGATATCAGATGAGGAAGTTATTCAATTTCTAAACCGGAACACTCTAGACCAGCCTTTATATGGAGTCTTGCGGATTTGGGAGTCTTCAAACGTATCTTTGGCGACCTGGAGACCTTCCCCATCATCCAGAGACTCTACAACACGTATTTGTTTCAACCAAAACGCACAGGATCAGGCGGATCCTCCCACACCTTCACTTCCCATATCTGGAACCGAGCTTGCCTTATTTGCCTTGTTTGGAGCCAAAGGATATCATTCAGCAACGGCTCTTTTCCTATTCACTTGTGTGCATTCTGGAGCCTTATTCAGTGAACCTGGACGTCCCAAGACACCACCAATTCGCACCTAAGCTTTCAAGAATAAAGGCGCTTCACAACTTGCCTTATTTGGCCCGATTTGCTCATAATGGTCCAACGGCTAGTTTGTATTTAATTTTGTGATTTCTTTCTTGTTTCTAACCTTCTAGAACGTTAGAGTACTCATGTAAGAGCTCTATATAAAGCTCATTTCGTCCTTTGTACAAATTGACCTTTCAATCATCTAAGAAATATACAAGTTTCCTTTTTATTCAAAGTCTGTCTTTGTTTAAAGTTTGTCTTTAAGTTTCATTTGAGAGATTCATTTGATTCTTGAGATTATAGGATTAGGATTGTTTGTGTGATTCAAACAAGTCTAGTTCTCCACCGATTGAGCGAGTCAATCAAGCCCACCGATTGAGAGAGTCAATCACAAAACATCACCTCCATCTCTACTTACAATTCCACCTTCCGCGAGTCAAAGCTTGGAATTCTTTGATCATCAAGTGATCTAAGCTTGGTGTGATTCCGTGCTTGTATCAAAGGAGGACTAGGCCTAAGACCATTGGTAGAGGTAAACAATGTTTTCTGTTTAAAGCTCATCTGGAGGATCGTTTCTTCTCAATCATCACTTTGGGCGAATTGGATAAAAATATATTTGATTCGAAAGGATTCATTCTGGTCTATAAAACAAACAACCACTATGGGTTCTTGGATGTGGAGAAAAATTCTGAAAACTCGATCTTTGGCAAGGGAATTTCATAAAGTGCAGGTTTGTAATGGAGAATCAGCGTCTTTTTGGTTTGACATCTGGTCAGAACAGGGCTGTCTCTATGATAAGTTGGGATCAAGAGGAGTAGTCGACCTAGGAATTCCTTTGTCAGCAACAGTTGCCACAGCATGGACAGTGCATAGAAGGAGGAGACACAGAACTGATATTCTGTGCCAAATCGAAACTGATTTAGAAAACCAAAGGCGGCAGGCATCTTTGACAGAACCGGACATACCGCTATGGCGAAGTGACATTGGAAAATTCAAGGTGGATTTCAATGCAAAGAAAACATGGCTGCAAATCCGATCAGGCAATACCGAGCATAGCTGGCCTAAAGGGATATGGTTTAAACATTCTACTCCAAAATACTCGCTCTTCACTTGGCTAACGAATCATAACCGCTTAGCTACAGGTGAGAGAATGTCATTATGGAATGTTGGTGCGAATACCTCTTGTGTTTTTTGTAGGAACCCGATGGAGTCAAGGGATCACTTATTTTTCACATTCGTGTACTTAGCAAAAATCTGGGCTTTCTCTACAAGAGGAATACTGAAGTCTCAGTTCACTACGGCTTGGGATAAAGTTTTAGCAATCATTTCCGGAACCAGCCATGGGGACAGCCTCGACAGATTGTCATTGTTCCTCTTTCGATATGCGCTTCAAGCAACAATTCATATCCTGTGGAGAGAAAGGAATGCGAGAAGACATGGAGAAGTTCCAAATACCATTTTGACTATCCAAAAAATGATAGACAAACAGATCCGTAACAGATGTACCACACTTGAAGACCCTGAATTAAAGGGCGTTTTACAGCTATGGTTCTCAGCAAGACGATTCTCAGCTCCTCAATAGTGGTATGTACTCTTTTTCCCACAATCGAGTTTTGTCCCAAATGGGTTTTCTCGATTGGGGGTTTTAATGAGGCATCCACTTATTGACCATCAACATATGAGCTCAATTTATTCTCAGATTTTTTAGTTATATTCAGTCTACAGTTCAATAAACCGTTCACACTTGATGTAAAAAGGTTTTTTTTGAATTTAATTTTTACATATTTTCAAAAAAAAAAAGATCATGTTTTTCTTGATCAAAAAAGAACAAGCATTAAAAACACTCACCCAAGAGAGAATAATAATGAATTGATGATCAATCAAAGAGACCCATAACAATATAGAGCAATACTAACCTAATACATCCTTAAAACTCTAAGAAAACTACTCACACAGTAAATTCATCATCAAAGATTCAAACCCAGAAAACTCTGAAACCGACATATCAGATAGATAATGAACCGATGAAAAACTTTTATGAACAAATAAAGTGCAAATACTGATTTAATAAAGAGTTATGACAGTTACAAAATCCGAAAATCTAAGGACAATGAAGAACATATGAAGAACAAGAGAGAGAGACCTAGCTAAACTAGAGTTATCCTAAATAAAAATGGTGACCCTTGACATTAAACTAATCAAGAGTATTTATACTAAGAGACAAAACAAGGGTAAACATTATTTCTGAGTTTTAAAGGGCACTGCAAGAAAACAACCGGAATCAGACCGAAAAATCCTTCGGAAATCTGTCAGATTTTGCCGTCTGAACTATGTCGTCGGAATTAAAAACCTCGTCAGAAATCCATCTGAATTTCCGACGGATTTATGATGGAATCTAGTTTCTCGACATCCTTCGCTTATCCGTTGGAAATCTGTCGAAATCTCTTACGTCGATTGTCTGTTGGTTTCCCGTCGGAATATTTCTGATGGATTCCTGACGGAATTCCGATGTTTTTAAACCGACGGTGACCGATAGATTACCGACGCAATTCCGACGGATAAAAAACGACAGGTTTCCGACATATATAAACACCGACGGATTTCCGACGGAATTCTGATGTTTTTGAACAGAAGGAGACCGACAGATTCCCGATGGATAAAACCGACAGAAAATTAAATGTATTAATTTTAAGAAAAATAAATTTTAATAAAAGAAATGAAAAATAAAATTGAATTGTATTGAAAATTAAAATTAAATATTATTGAAATTTTTTAATAATTCAAAAAAAAAAACTGAAAATTGTTTATAATCCGAAAATGAAACTAAACGCCCGGTAAAGGTGGTGGATATTGCGAAAAGAATTCGTTTATCCGTTGGATTATCGCTTGTTGATCAGCTTCATATTTCGCCTATTGCGCTTCTCCGGGCTCTTTAAGGCGTTGCATATCCGCCTTCATCTCCTCCATTTCAGCGTCTCTCTGTGCGAGCTTCGCCCTAAGATCATCGCTAGGATCTCCATAAAAGCGTGAAGTAGCCGTGTAAGATGCTGAACCGTCCGGAAGACCAAAGACCCGGCCTTTGGTCTTCGGAGTACACTGCAGAAATGAAAAGTTGAATAAATATTTGGAATTAAATAAAAATTGATTAAAATTTTAAATTTTACTTACCTCGTAGACGAATTCGTTGATCTTCTCGATCGGGACTTCGGTGAGAGGCGGAGTTCCTTCAATGATTGGTTGACTAAGAAGATACTCATCACCCATCTTCCTGACGTTGCCAACGATCTCCCGAGCTACACCATCTTGGATTTCATTGGTGTTCTTGTTGGTGTGTGCAACTTCGATCAATCTGAGGGCAGAAGGTTGGACACCATCTTTCCGAAACTACAAAATTAACAAATATAGTAAATATTTTGAATATAAAATTGAAAAAACCACATATTGATTAAACAAAAAATTTACAAGTTGTTTCGCCTTTGTGACCAAACTGGTTGCTCCTAGATTGTGTGTCGCCTTACGCTTTCCTTTGCAGAGTAGGTTGTGGAGCTAGCCTTCGTAGTGTCTTCACTCCGGTACGCTATCAACCCGTTCCATAGGGTCGGGTTCATAACCAACTCCCTTGGAACAAAATTCCTCGACCACAACCCCTTCCACTCGTTCATCTTCCGTGAATACATTATTGCCGCTTTTTTGTGGAAGTCCCTTCTAACCAAAGCGGTAATGTGACTCTCCCAAGTAAATTCTTGCTGAAAAAAATGAAAATTAAATTAAAATAAACTAATAAACTATTTAAATTGAAAGTAAACAATAAAGAAAATGAAAAACTTACCGCAAATTGCCGAAACCACATTTCCTGCTCTTCTAAGGGCATTTGGGTGTACGTCGGATACGGATGTTGAAGCAATCCATTAAGCATCCGGTTGATAGACTTGGAAATCCCATTTCCCAAATCTTTAAACCTTCAAAACAAATTATTTTGTAGACTTTAAATAGTTTATAAAAAAATATTAAATAAAATTTAATATTTTTAATTAGGAAAATCAGACATACCATGTGTCTGTCCCAACACAATCCGGATGAAGACGAGTGAATCTCTCTCGTCTAGGTAAAGCAACGAAGTCCTCGACGCTCATTGCCGACGGTGCAGTAGAGGGTGATGTTGATGCAGCAGCGGATGGTACATGTGATGCGATGTCCGGAATATGGGTAGACGCCGTAGACTGACTCCTCGCAACTCCCCTACCCCTACCGGAACCTCGACGTACTCGGCTCCCAGAACCATCGTAATATAATCCGTAATCATTTTATATAAATGTCTTCCATAATTATAAATTTCTAAAAAATGAATATAAATTAATACAAATGATTATAAATTTGTAAAAATGATTATAAATTTCTAAAATGATTCTAAATTTCTAAAAAATGATTATAAATTAATACAAATGATTAAAAATTCGTAAAAATGATTATAAATTTCTAAAATGATCATAAATTTCTAAAAAATGATTATAAATTAATACAAATGATTAAAAATTTGTAAAAATGATTATAAATTTCTAAAAGGATTATAAATTTCTAAAAAATGATTATAAATTTTTAAAAATGATTATAAATTAATAAAAAGCATTATAATTTTATTAAAACAAATTTATAATTTATTCTAATCTAAATAAATAATGTAAAGTAAAAAAAATTACAAATTCTCCAAAGTTAAAAATTCTCCAAAATAACATAACAAATTCTCACAATTCTTCAAATTCAATAACAAAACAAATTCTCCAAAGTTAAAAAAATTAAATCTAACCATAGAAATCCTAGAACTAACACTAGAAAACATAAATCTAACATCCAATCACATAAATTTAACATCCAAAAACCTAAATCTTACATCCAACAACCTAAATCTAACATCAATCTTAAAACCTTAGAAATCTTTAAATTTTAGAGTTTTGGAAACTTACAAATTGGATGGAATTGATGGATTCTTAGACATGTTGATGATTGATGTCAAAATCGGAGGTTTAATCGGAGCAAATATCGATGTCGAAATCGGAGGTTTTTGAATTTTTTTTCGTTTGTGTTTCAGATCCGCATGGAAGAAGAAAACATTATTTATCAAAGATTTCCGACGGATTTCCGATGGATTTCTGACGGAAGATCCATCGGAATCTTATAATATTAAATGAAGCGCGGTCTCGGGAAGATTTCAGCCTTAAATTTCGCGTATCCATCAGAAATCTGTCGGAAATTACTGACGAATTTCCGACGGATATGCGAAATTTTAGTTTCCCGGGAAATGAAAATTTAATTTACCGCGTAATATTTCGTGTATCCGTCAGAAATCTGTCGGTTATTTCTGACGGATTTCCGATAGATACGAGAAATTTAAGGCTGGAACACGTGTAACCACAAATCCGTCAGAAATCCATCAGAAATTACCGATAGATTTCCGATGGATTTGTTGTTTCGTGGTCGTTTACGATCCGTTTCTATTGAAATATGTTTGTAGTGTGCTTTGTTACTCATTTCAATGATAAAATATAAAAAATTCATTGTTACAAATGAAATATACGAAATTAGAAAACTTTAGTTGTTATGGTTATAAATCATCGTTTTAAAATATGTATCATTGTCTAACATGTAGACATGATAGTCGGGATTTTTTTTATTTTGATATATATGATATGTTACAAGGTATATGTTAGTATTTTATCATTGAAATGAGTAACAAACCATACTACAAACATATTTCAAGAGAAACGGATCGTAAACGACCACGAAACCACAAACCCGTTGGAAATCCGTCGGAAAATTTCCGACGGATTTCCGACGGGTTTGTGGTTACACATGTCTCGGTTTAAGGATTGACTGACATTGGCTGGCGAAGAAAAAATGTCATTTCCTCCGGAAATCCGTCGGAAATTTCTGACGGATTTCCGACGGATTGAGTGTAATTTGGTTTTGGATGTTTTTTGTATTGTTTTTTGTTTTTTTTTTTTGTTGTTTTTTATTATTTGGGTTTGTTTATGATTTTTAATGTTTTTTATTATTTATGGTTTTGTTATTTTAATTTTTATAAAATGTAATATTTAAAATACGGGATAAAAATACAAAATATAAATAAAAATAAATGTTCATAATGTACTAATCTAAATCAGATAATGATCCTTCAGAAGGAATATCGTCTTCGGTCTCATCAAATTCTCCAAGTTCTTCCTCTGATTCTGAATGAACTATATCATCACCAATTTCGGTTAAATCAACCACAAGGAATGTATCAAAAGAATGTTCAACATGATCCATTGGAACACTTCTAGTTGGTTGTAAAGCATCGTGCTCAGAAACTCCATATATTTTTCCTCTTGGATTAATTAGAGTCACTATAATCCAAGGATCTGAACGCCGTGTTACCCTAGGGTAACAAATATAGCATACCTAAAAAAAAACAAATGTAATTTATGAAGTCAATTGAAACAAAAATTGAATCCAAAAACTGACGTAATATAAAATATTTATTAAAATATCCGAACTTGGTCTGCCTGTGATGCTAGCATGAATGGGTCATACGTACGAAGTCTTCTTCTAGAATGTACTGACGTGACGCCAAATTGGTTCACCTTAACCCCACGCCCAACTTCTGGATCATACCATTCACACATAAAAACAATGCACCTCATGTCCAACATCCCTGGGTAGCGCACTAGCAATATTTCTTTGAGAATCCCGTAGTAACCAACATCACCAGATTGAGCCGAAATACCATAATCTGCAGTTGGTCTTGACCTTCCTTCATCGTGAATCCTAAACGCAAATCCCTTACTGCAATACCTAAGATATGAGGTCGCAATGTAGATTGGGCCAGTAACTAACTCTACTAACCATGTCGGAAAACCGATCCACCTCTAATTCCTTCATTAACCTAAGAAAATAATTTCCACAAAATTAATATAAAACACTTACGTAATAATTGAAGGCATTTATATATTAATATTATAGCCTACATACGTAAAATTGCAGCCAAGTAATATAATCGTTCTCCTTATGCAGTTCAAGTTCTTCTTCAATCTTTTCTGGAAAATGGCTACGTATTATTGCCATGTAAAGCCTGAAATCAAACAACATTATATAACCTTTGAAAGCTAATACTTATGTATAAAATAATTTAGTATTTAAATAGATTAAGTTTTTTACCTTTCGTACTCCGCCATCTCCTCACAATTTGTTACGATATACTTATGCAAGTAAGTCCACTCCTGTTGTGAAAATTTGCGTTTCTTCCCTTTTCCACTGAATCAACAAACTTGCGAAACCAACTCAGGGACCACCACGGGATACATGGCTTTCTCACCTCTATCATCATGGCGAGCAGGACATTTACTCTTCGTACGAACTTCCGAAGGAAAGTAATATTCCGCAAAATGTGAGGTTTCTTCGTTGATGCTCTGTGCGACAATTGACCCCTCAACTGGACTTAAATTTTTAACCTTCTTCTTAAGATGGAACATGTACCGCTCAAAAAGATACATCCAACGGAATTGAACAGGACCACCTAGTGCGGCTTCATGGGGGAGGTGGATCGGAAGATGTTCCATAACATCAAAAAAGGACAACGGAAATATCTTCTCAAGATTGTAAAGGATCAAGGGTATATTGTCCTCTAAATTGCGAATCCCCTCAAGTGTAAGTGTTCTCGTACATAAATCCCGAAAGAAAGCACCAACTCCTGCAAATAAAAATACACAAATTTAAATATATATAAAATATAAATATCAGTAATTGTTAAAATACACATGAAAACGATTTATACCTGCAATTGCTTCGTACACATCTTTTGTGCATCCAACCAGTACGGAGCAAAAGGATATTTACCATTGGGTAGAATTTCAAGAAAATCACGATCGCAAATCTCTGCCAAGTCCAACCTAGAATTCATATTGTCTTTTGTCTTCCCCGGTACATTTAAAACCGTATTCATTATGTTATCAAAGAAGTTATTTTCAACATGCATCACATCAAAGTTGTGCCTCAATAAATGGTCCTTCCAGTAAGGCAATTCCCAAAAGATACTCTTCTTGTGCCAATTATGAACTTCCCCAGCTCCGTAAACAGTTTCATGCCCATTACCTCCACATTCAGAAGTCATCGGAGCACCAAAATCTCTCAACTGATCCAATAAAGTACTGCCATCCGCCTCATCAATTGGAGCTTCAAAAACTTGTTTATTTTTCGTAAATAATGTTTTAGACCGACGATACAGATGCTCCATCGGTAGAAACCTTCTATGGCAATTAAACCAACATGACTTTTTTCCATTCCTCAATTGGAATGCATCTGTGTTGTCTTCGCAATATGGGCACGATAGTCTTCCATGAGTTGTCCATCCAGATAACATTCCATATGCTGGGAAATCGCTAATGGTCCACATAAGAACCGCCCGCATCCTAAAATTCTGCTGGCGCGAAACATCAAACACTTCAGAACCGTGAGTCCATAGCATTTGTAACTCATATATCAATGGCTGGAGGAATACATCTAGTGATCTCTTCGGATGCTCAGCGCCGGGAACAAGAACAGAAAGAAATAAAAACTCTCGATGCATGCACATACCAGGGGGCAAATTGTACGGTGTTACGATTATGGGCCACAACGAATACTGCCTTCCATGCTTCCCAAATGGGTTGAAACAATCTGTACATAACCCGAGGTACACATTTCTTCTCTCAAACGCAAAATCCGGATACATGGATTGAAAATGTTTCCACGCTTTTGCATCCGACGGATGTGTAATCTCTCCATCTTGACGATGTTCTGCATGCCATCTCATTTGCTCTGCCGTGCGCTCAGATTGATATAACCTCTTCAACCTCGAAGTCAACGGTAAGTACCACATACGTTTAAATGGAATTGGAACTCGCCCACTGGTATCCTGAAACCGTGGTTTACGACAAAATCGACAACTTCTCCTGTCTTCATCTTCTCTCCAATATATCATACAGTTGTCGATGCACACATCTATTACTTGATACGGCAAACCAAGACCACCTACAAGTTTCTGTACCTCGTAGTATGATGCCGGTGCAAGATTATCTTCAGGCAAAAGATCTTTCACCATATCTGCTATCGCATCAACACATTCCTCTGCCAAATTGAAGTTCGTCTTAATGGTCATCATTCTACTAGCAGATGATAAAGGTGAATGACCTTCTCTACACCCATCATATAACGGCTGCTTCGATGCGTCTAACATATCAAAAAATCTTCTAGCTTCTACATTTGGTTCTTCAACCCTATCCTCATCTATTACGGTCGATGGCAAATTCTCTCTAAATGCATCATTCACCATCTCAACGGTACCAACACCAAAATCTACTTCCGTTCTATGTTCTCCTAAGCTATCCGTAACATAGGGTTCACTGCTACTACTACCATAATCAAAATTTCTTTCTCCATGTAGATACCAAATCTTGTAACCCGGCATAAATCCATTGCTATACAAGTAATGCCATACTAACTCTATCTTAACATTACGAGAATTGTGACAAATTGAACATGGATATTTCATCTTACCACTTGTTTTCACTTGCAGTTGATTTCCAGCAACGGCCATGAACTCGCATATACCTCGTGCATAACCATCGTTTAATAACTTCGACTCCGGATCAAACATTTCTTCATCCATCCACGATCTTAAATCTCTAGAAGAAGACATCTCTCTCTACACGTTTTTTTTAGAATTGTTGGGTAGAAATTTGTTGTTGTGATTGAATGGAGAATTATGGTAACATATATATAATAACGCTTGCCGTCGGAAATCCGTCAGAATTTAACGGATATAATAACGGCTATAACAACGGCTATATTAACGTTCAAATTTTCTGACAGATATTAATCCATCAGAAATTACTGATGGCAAACCGACGGATTTCTGACAAGAACCGTCAGAAAAATCCAATGGGAAACCGACGGATTTCCGACGAAATTAACAATTTTAATTTACGTCGGAAATCTGTCGGAAATCCGTTGGTATTTTCCGACAGATATTAATTCCATCGGAAATGCCATCGGTTTTGCGGTAGATTTCTTGTAGTGGGGAAAGGAGATTCCACTCGACCGGTCTGGTCGAGTGGCTTGGTCGAGTAGCTTCTAGCCGAGTCTTATGTCCATCTTCAAATCATCTGTTCACGTCCAGCAAGCCTCTCCATGGTCCAAGTCTTTTGCTCAAAGCTCATCCATGCTCCCAAAGCTCCAAAGTACCTGATAAGACCCTATATATGCTACATGCATGCAATGCTTATGTACAAGTCCCTAAATGAGCTAAGTGGAGGAAACTGACACATTATGATGTGAACAAAGGATGAAACTAAGCTAAAGAGATGATAAAAGGATGCTAAAAACATATAAAATATGGTGTTATCAAGGGGCAACAGAAGCTTGCAGTGGACTTTAATGGGAAGATGGATGCTATGTACACTGATCTGAATGGTAAGTTTGAATCTTTGAGCACTCATGTTAAGAAGCTTGACATTCAAGTAGCGCAAACTGCGGGTGCGATGAAAAGACAAGATGGAACTCTTCCGGGAAAGACGGATACTAATCCAAAATATCAATGCAATGCCATCATGGTGAAAAGTGGTAAAGAACTAACCCCTGAGCTGAAAAAGATTCCAAGTGTTGATAAAATCATGGAGTTAGAAGAGATTGAAGCAGATTTTGAGGATGAGAAATCTTTATTGGTTAACACAGATTGCCGTGTTGGTCGTCACACAGACCCAGTTGCAGAGCAAAATTCCAAGGAGCAGAAAATTTCATTCTCAAGGAGTCCAGGGAAGTCAAAAACAAGAGCTGTAGAAAGCAAAGTGCAAGGTTATGATAGAGAAAGTCACCATTGAGATTCCGTTGATTGATGCCATTAAGACTACTCCGGTGGTTAAGAGATATTTGAAGAAAATGCTCACATCCGATATGAGCCAAGAAGAGAGTGTCATGATGATATCTGAGGTTTGTAATGTTGTTATTCAGGATAGAGTTCCAGAGAAGTTAAAGGATTCGGGAAGTTTTATGTTGGATTGTTCTATTTTCAAGAATAAGTTGAAGGGATCATTGTATGATTTAGGGTCAAGTGTGAGTTTGATGCCCTACTCAGTCGCTGAGAAAATCGGGATGACAGATTTTATGCCTATTAGGATTACCCTCATTCTCGCGGATAGGATTGTAAGAATTTCCAAGGGACTTCTCGAAGATGTACCGGTACGAATTGGAGAGTGCATTATCCCCACAGATTTCATAGTTCTGAAGTATAATGTTGAACCTAAGGATCCTCTTATCCTTGGTAGAACATTCTTAGCCACAGCTGGTGCGCTAGTCGATGTTAGAGGAGGAAAAATTGCTTTGAATGTTGGTGATCAGGTCATGAACTTTGAGATGGACAAGCTAAGAAAAACATCCACTATTGATGGTCAAGCTTTCTCTGTAGAAACCTCCATTGACATTACTGCTGAGTATGTCAAGGAGTTGGGTCCTAGTGAGAAAGTGAATAAGCAAGTTTCTAAGCTTGAGGATTGGAGTGGTGATCATCTCTTTCAAACTAGGGTCCATGACAAGGTTCTAGTTACTGACATGTTGTTAGAGGAAGATGTTTTTTTGATGGAGACAAGAATTTCAGAGTTGAATTGCAGAAAAAGTGAAAAAATCCGACCTGCAGGCTCAGTATCGGTCAACACAACCACTATGTCGGTCGACACCATAGTTGACGAGAAGGACCTGTGTCGATTAACACAGCCTGAAATCGCTCGACACACTCCGCGAGTTGGCCCAGACTTACTTGAAATAGCTGGTTTATTTAATCATTATGTTTGAGTTCTAGAACTTGTTTTTAATTCGATCCTACCAATTAATTGATATTCATTACTTGATTTCCTGAGAAATTCCCTAGACTTGACGCTTTCCCATCTGAATTACCAACCGATTTTTATTATTATTTGTATTGCTTTTTAATTTACTTCATACTTGCTTAGCTGAATTCGAAGCGAAAATATCTATCGTGAAACCATTGAGCCTTTGTGGATTCGACCCCTAAATACTACCGTGATCTCTTAATTTGAGAGAGTAGCTTGAAGGGATAATTTGAGCATATCAGTTGACTCGTTGAGCTAAGTAAAAATTTGAAAATTTTTACTTGAGCTCAGACTTGACGTGTAGCTCGAGCTAACATGTCGAGTTAACCAAAACAGGTCAATTTCAACCTTGAACGATCACATCAACACAGGAACGAGCAATTTCCAAGTTATAAAATCATAGAATCAAATAATTAAGCACAAAAACATGATTCAAATCGATGTTTAGACAAAGGCAAAAGATGATAATCGGTTTCAAGCATGAGCAAATTCCCAGATTTTTCTAAACTCGTTTAAACTCAATAAAACAAGGCAGTGAAAAATCAACCATGATTTAAACAAGGTAATTGAGAAAGGAATTTCAAGTTATAACAAAAATCAAGTGAGTAATTCAACTTTAAGCTCAAGAACATGAAACTTCAAAACCCAGAAAATTCATCAATTTCTCAGCAATTAAACCATAGAAACTGATTTTATGAGCATAATATATCTAGGCTACGTCCTCAAATCACTATTTTCAACTAGTTTCAACATTGATTTCCAGAAAAACTCAAAAACAAGCGGATTCAAACCCATAAAATTTCCCAGAAAATTCCAATAGATGATAGGGTTTCAGATACTTACTTGGGTGGTGCTGTGCGCTTGAGTTTATATATCATTGTCACGAAAACTTAGTGAAATCGAGATAAAAATCAAAAATTTCTAGAGAAAAAACTTTGAAAATAAGAACAAGAGAGAGAGAGCTTGAAATCGCAAATGAGAGATAAGTGAGAGGTGGTGGAGTGTGTACGGTCTATTTAAACACAATTGGATCGAGTAAAAGACAAAAGAGGACAATAAAATGCGTGTGGGGTTTTAAAATTCAAAATCCACATTTTAGAGGGAACCTGGTTTCCTCGGCGTATTGACTCGAGTTTACTCGTCGAGTCAACGTGTTGACTAATTTGGTTGGCCTTGACTTGACCAAACTCGTCGAGTCACCACATCGAGTCTATGCACTTATCAATTCTACTTCTTCTTTTTCTGATCATCTCATGCTCAAACTATCTTGCTATGACCTGACCACCTTAACCACTAGAAAAAAAAAACACATCGAAAATACTAAAAACTTAAGCAATATGTACAAGGATAGACATGGAACTTCCTCCCAAATGAGCTTATTTTAAGTCTATAAACTTGACTTTTCATACTCTATTCAGGCTTGGGAGGTTCAGAGAGAGGCACTGAGGTCCCCTCTCGGCTGATCTTATCAGCCCAAGAGGGCTTGACTCTTTTCCCATTCACTGTGAATTCAGTTCCATCCTTGCTTAACAGAGTGATGGCTCAATAGGGTAGAACTTCCTTGATACTGAATGGTCCTGACCAACTTGACTTCAGCTTGCTTAGGAAGAGTTTGAGCCTTGAGTTAAAGAGAAGCACTTGATCACTATCCTTGAACTTCTTAGGGAGAATCCTCTTGTCATGAAAAGCTTTAGCCATCTCTTTGTACACCTTGGAACTCTCATAAGCATCAAGCCTAATCTCTTCCAGCTCATACAAATCCATTGCCCTCTTCTCTTGAGCTGTCTTAAGGTCAAAGTTGAGAAGTTTTGTTGCCCAGATGGCTTGATACTCAATCTCTACTGGTAGATGGCATACCTTCCCATAGAGTAGCGGAAATGGTGTTCTCCCTATGGAAGTCTTGAATGCAGTTCTATAAGCCCATAAAGTGTCATCAAGCTTGGCTGACCAATCTCTTTTACTAATCTCCGTTACGCTTGCAATGATAGCCTTGATGTGCTTGTTGGAGACTTTCACTTGGCCACTGGTCTGAGGGTGATAAGGTATTGCCACCTTGTGCTTCACTCCATACTTCCTCAAGAGATTCTCTAATAGCTTGTTGATGAAATGGGATCCTCCATCGCTTATAACCACTCGTAGCACACAAAATCTGGGGAAGATGTTGCTTTTAAACATCTTCACGACAACCATAACATCATTTCTTGGGCAAACAATGGCTTTAATCCATTTGGAAACATAATCAACAGCCACCAGAATGTAATTGTTACCATGTGATGGTGGGTTGAAAGGTCCCATGAAGTCAATTCCCCATACATCAAACACTTCAACCTCCAAGATTGGATTCTGAGGCATCTCATTCCTCATGCTTATGTTTCCCATCCTTTGGCAAGCATCACACTTAGAGATGAAGTCCTGAGCATCTTTGAACATAGTAGGCCACCATAATCCTGCTTGAAGCATCTTATGAACAGTCTTGAAAGTAGTAAAGTTTCCTCTATAAGTGATGAGCTCAAGTTTTAACCCGAAATAACAACACCGCAAGTGCACGGTTAAATGTGCGGTAGTATATTAATGATATCGAATCCACAGATAGCATAGTGCACTTTAGACCTACGATACCTAAACAGGACAAGAATAAAATATGGGGGTTTTAATTGTAACGAGAAAACCGAATTAAAAGCAGTAAATTAAATGGTTTAAAATTCAATAAAGGAAAGAGTTGGGATTCGGGAAATTTCGAGGATTCAATAATTAATTGGACATCTAACTGGAGCAAGGTTTTAATGAAATACGGTTCTAGAACTCGAAACACTATTAACAAGTAACCATATTCTGAATGCGAAGACTATCTTAGACATAAATCCTTCGGGACCCTATGCTAGCATTTTTACCAAGTTTGATATGTTCACCTAGTAATCCAGTCGACTTCCGTCGGCTAACAATTACTAAGCCTATAAACTATTGATTCCGAATTATCTAACCAAGGGTTAGTCGCATTAGATAACCTATAGACCAATTGCTAGATTCGTCAACCTAACAATAGCATTAAAACCATACAAATAGAGAACTAATTCATAAACCCTAATCTATAACAATATCCTAATTAATCATTGAAATCCCTTTGAATAAATTCCTTCACCCAACAAATAAAACTACTCAGACATAGCGCAGATCATGATGAATGGATTGATTGAAAGCATGAGACAAAAATAAGAAATATAAAGCAATAGAGATCCAAAAATCAACTTGAAATGTAGATCTAAAATCTCTCAAAAACTCTTAAATAAAAGTGACAAAAACTCTGTAATAATCTCAATCTGATGCTCTCTGACAGCTCAGGTACGAGCTTTCTTTATTTATAGAAGATCCCTAGGTTTACGTCGGAATAAAATAAAAGATTTTGAGAATATTTGCAAATGGGATCGATCGATCCTCGTGGATCAGTCGATCTCAAACTTCAAAACGCACCACGTCATTAATTCATCATTCTGGTCGATCCTTCTTCAGATCTAAAAAGAATCAAAAAGACACAAAACCTAATCCTAAAATTAATAAAGACTATAAAAACATATGGAATCAAAGGCATAAAACCCTTAAAATCATGACACATCAATAAGCAGAGCCATGGCAATGCTCCAAAACTCATTTCACCTCCTCTTATGCTATGTATCTTCTAAATAGACTGTTTGAACCCTTCTTAGACAGGTATGGATCATCCCAACAGTAATGGTTAACATCTCTGAAGAACTTCTTTCTTTTGTAGGAATCCAAACTCTTAGGGATTTCACCACATATATGGTAGTTAACCAAATCTGCGTACCGGGGCAACTTTTATTCTTCTAGCGCGACCACCTGCTCGAGTCCACATGTCGAGTCAATGTGTTGGTTCCACATCCTGATAAATATGAGTTGTTCTTCAGGAATAGAGTCATCTATGGAGATTGCATCCTCTATCCTCATTATTGAAAAATGGTCACCTACTCCATTCTCAATGCCATTCTTGTTCACTATCTACATATCAAACTTTTGGAGCAGAAGTATCCATCTCAACAGTCTTGGTTTCGTCTCCTTCTTTGAATAGATGTGTCTCAAAGCTGCATGACCTATGTAGACAATGACCTTGGAACCAACCAAATAGCTTCTAAACTTCTCAAAAGCAAATACCCCTGCTAACAGCTCCTTCTCTGTGGTTGCATACCTCCCTTGAGCATCATCTAGTATTCTGCTTGCATAATAAGGGTTGTCGGGGTGTAGCCACATGAAAACTTTCATTTAAGTCTGTAGCCACAAGGGTTTTTAAAAACAATGTTTAGCCACACAGAAATTTTGTTATCGAGTTATAGCCACATAAACGTGGATTTTCTGTTGACTTTGACGGTTCCGTTAAGCAGATTGCCTTAACCAATAAGAGAAGTGTTTTCTGAACCAAAATCTATTTTTCAATGTTTTAATTTGAGTTAGAAAGAACTAACCCACACTGAAAACAGTAAACCGATCTAACCCCAAAATAATCCCAAAATCCCCAAATCAATTATTTCTAAACCCTAACTCTTTCTCTCTCTTCGACCCTCTTCGCAAACCCAGAAAAAAAATCTTGAGAGGCTGTCGTTGCATCGAACGAAGCTATGAAATGAGGTAAGAGATATGTTCTCAAGTTCGATTTTAAGTTCTTTGTCGAATTTTTGGCTGAGTGTTCATCTAATTTTGTATTGAATTTCTGAGTCAATTCTTGAATTTCTTCTTGTGATAGTACCGAGGACCCTAACGATTCAGAGAGAGAGCGATACATACGGATGTTGGAAGAGGAAAGTGATCTCGACCACCCTGATAATGCTTTCTCAGTCAAAAGTATTGAGGGGAGTGATAATTCATCGAGTTTTGAAGAGGAATCTGACTCTGACGATGAAGATGAATTGTTGGATAGGTTTCGATTAGAAATAGAGAATGATGTTGCTCATTTTACGGCTGATTAATCACTATAGTACAACTTTATTAAATGTAACATTAATTAAACCAAATACAATAATAAAACTGAAAAATCACACTGCGCCTGATGATGGACGAGGACAAAGTATGTCAAGCATTTTCTCCAAACCTTCAAGCATGTTGAGTCTTTCTTTGATTTCTACATTCTCTCGATAAATATCCTCTAACTTTTGTTTAAGTGCCTCTTATTCCAAGTGATTTTCAATGGTAGCTGGCGCTCCAGCGTTGATTGAGAGTTCACCAAGAAGAGCTCCTAGACCGAACACATGACCATTTGCTGCCTCCACACTCTGTATTATAGTAAAAGGTTTCGTTAAACAACTTATTTATGATAACTTCTCTAGCATAGATGATAGTTTTGAAGATAATATTATATTACCTTCAAATAGATTTCATTCTTTTTCTCAGCAGTTAGCTCCTCTGTTGCTGGGATGTTACCTTCAAGCATAAGATCAACCACATTTTTCTCAAATCCCTCACTGATGAGCTTTTCCCTTTCATCAACAAATTATCCATCTGATTTTTTTTGTGTCTCCCGAAGAATGTCAATGTATGATGCATGCCCCGTCTTTTCTTTCTACAAAATATCAACGTAAACATTTAAGTAAAAAAATGTTGGAAATATAAAAATAAATATTTCTTACCAAAATATCAGCAAAATTAGCTACGAACAAGAACCTGCTCGATGTTTATGAGGCCCCAAACCATTTCGATCAGACATCCAACTCTTGGAAGCTTTTTTGCTTTTTTCCTTTAATTTTTCTGTTCTCCAATACTCCACCAAATCTTTGTACTGATCGTCGAGGATCCAATAGGGTTGCTTACCCCTTTCTTTAACTCGGCTAATCATATCAATCAGCTTAGTTGCAGCACATTTGTGAAATGTTTTCTTCACTTCAGATTCAAGTGCGGGATTCCAATTAAATTTTCTCTGAAAGTATAAACATTAAGGCAAATTAGAGTTATTAAAAATATATCTACTAAAAACTAGACATTGAATTATTTTTTAAAAATTAAGGTAAACCTATACAAAAAATATACGTAGACTCTTAAACCTCTATATATTTATTATGATTTTAAATTAAACAATTATATAATAACAAGGGGAACAAAATTATTACTAGTGAGTAAAGTTTGATTTATGTATTCTGAATTACTAATGTTAATAAAAGCACAAAGGTTCAGTTACCTTAATATATGTTTTTTTATAATATATATATATATACCTTAAATGTGTTCCACCATCGCTCCATTAAACAGATCGGTGTAGTTGACCAATTCCGATATGGACCGGGAAAGTCTGATGAATGATCGTTCTGATATAACTAGTGACTACATAATCACGTTTGAACCTATAAAAGAAATCAAAATAGTACTATTCAAATGAGACTAACTAAAAAATGAAAATAATATTTATATTTTTCCTTACCACAATGTCCCATTCAGTTCTGATGGATTAAGAACACCTAAGACAGTTGGAGCTTCTCCTTGATTTTGACCTTCATGTGCTATCGGATCCATCTAAAAAACAATTAGTGATAAAAAAAGGTTAATACTAAACAAAACTTGTTCAACAAAAACAATAATTAAAACGGAGCAACAGAATTCTAGTTTATAGGAAAGAAATTAACTATCTACTTAATCAAATAGTATATCATTTAACGATAAAAGCTATCTATTTAATTGAACTCTATAACAAAAAAAATGCTTTCACCTTCAGAGAAAGGCTCGAAGGAAGAGAACGAGAGAACTGTTTTTGTTAAATCACATACAGATTCAATCAATATATAATAAACCATAATACAATCAAAACAGATCTTTGATAGTAGATTTATCCAAATCTTTTAAGCATTATTAAAAATAAAACAAAATAAAAAGCGGGATAGATTCACGCATATGCTATTATTGTGTATTTTGTTTTTAACAACAGTTTTTTTTTTATATGAATGTAAAATTTATTCAAACAAAATCTTTGTTACATTATATGCATCCTTGTTTAGAATATGTTTTGAGCCGAAGAGAGAAAAACAGAATTGCGAGTAGAGTTTTTATGGGCTTAATGTGCTCTTTTAGACGCGAGAGCCAAACCAGACGATGAAGCCGTCCTCTAACTTTGACAAGCCAAGCGATTGGATGGAGGTAATCCTGTTACGAACCATACGATCAAGGAAGGAAATGAGGTGATCTGATGAGTGTGGAATTTCACCATGTCTCCGTCTATTCCTTTCGTGTCAAATTTTGTGAACCGTTGCTTGATAAACATAACACAGAATAAAACTGATCGTCTTGTTAAGAGTGGAGCCTGAAAAAAGTGAGAGGATCCCTGCAAAGGTATTGGTGTAGTGCTGGTGGAATAGTTTGCACGTCAAGGCGTCCCATATCTGAGAAGAAAATGTGCATTCAAAGAACAAATGATCACGGGTCTCCATCGAGTGTTGGCAAAGAATACAGGAAGTATTAACTCCTCTATTCCAAGCTAGCATTTGATCTCCCGTAGATAATCTATTGTGCGTAGCCAGCCACAAAAGAAAAGAGTACTTCAGAGTAGCACCAGAAAACCACACTCCCTTGTGCCACTCTATAAAGTATTAACAACAGTTTTGAATTTGCAGTTATCCAAATTATGTAAATAAGTGTAAAATGCAAGAGAAGGAAATGGAAGGCGACATGGAGATCTTCCACTGTCAGCGATAGTCATGATAAAAATGCTGGACAAACAAGTTCGAAACAGATGCTCCACAATCTCGAATCCAAAGCTACAAGGCTCTCTTCAGTTGTGGTTTTTCACGAGGAACTCATGAAGCTTCTCCTAGTCACCATCAACAAGCTCCACTCTCAGCAACAGTATCGTTAGCAAACATCTTCAGCATTATTGAAAATATCATCAGTATCGTTGGAAAACAGGATGTACTCTTTTTCCCGACTATGGTTTTGTCCCAAAAGGATTTTCCATAGTTGGGTTTTAATGAGGCACCAGTTTTTCAACCGTTTAAATTAACCATGTTCTGATTTTTCCATTCAATCATATTAATGCACTTGATGTACAAACGTTATTTTCTTTAAATATAATTTAACATAATATTCAAAAAAAAAATGCAAGAGAAGGAGGAAAAATGGTGGCGGGGAAATATTTATGCTAAAAAATAATGAATCTGATGATAAATTACTTAACTCAGTTTTAACACAAAAATCAAACTTTGACGGTTAATTCGTTTCTAATGTTTATTTTCAAAGAAAGATACATAAAAACAGAGCACCACTTGTATTCTTCATCTGAATTTTCCATTTTTTGATATAACCCCTTCGAAAACAGAGCAACACTAAGATACCTAGGCCTCCACTGCTTTAAGTATATTTTATATACATACATAGACTCTCATAGTCACATGTACTCTGTTCTAATACAAACACGTCACTTTCTTTTTTATCAAGGCAAACACGTCACTTAATCTTCTTTTTTCTCTCTTTTTGTCGTCTAAATTCTCAGAATCATTATCGTTTTTTCATTTTATCAGTGAATCAGTGAATTTTCCTTGACAGAATAGCAACAGGGGCAGCTTAGAGGGGAGGGTAGGTTGGGCGATCGCCACGGGACCCAATCCTAAGTGTTAATAATTAAGGATCCCGATTTTTTTTTTTTTTTTTTTTATATATAAAAATTAAAATATTTTAAAAAATTAGATTGGAGAGAGCCCAAAATCTTTGTTATGTGTATATATTTTTAGTTTTAACTATGAAATTTACAAAAATATTACTCATTTAAAAATATTTAGTGTTCAAAATTTTTTTTAGTAAAAATCCCAAAAACAAAAATTAAGGGTCCAAAAAATCTTTTTGCCCTAGGGCCCATGAAAAAATTGAGCCTGCCTGAATAGCAAATAGAATTGCTAAAGCTAGAACAAGAAAAACTCTTTTGACAGTATTACTTCCACCTGAAAATAAAAGCCACCACCAGAAAAACAAACAAAACAACAGAGACATATATAGTAAAAAGAAAAAATCAATACCACGACAAACAAAACGAAAAAGAAGTAAGACTAATCAAATTTTTATAATTTGTGAACATAAAAGTAAAATTTTAACTAAAATAAAACGTGAACAGACAAGTAGAAGTTTAACAAAAATAAATCTTGAGCATCAAAGTAAATAAGATAGCAATAAAATAAAATAAAGAGTCTATTTTGAAGAGAGTATAGCAAATTGAATCGCATTCTGTTGAATCAGAATCATGAGGTACATCATCTGGATCTGAATCTGAATCTAGTTCTTCACCAGGAACATCATCGAGACAGACAATTTCTCCTTGTTGATCAGCTAAACTATCAACCGTTTGATGTCATTGTATTTTACATGTTTTTAGCCATCATATATCATCATTTTATTGCAGTTTCATCCATTGTTTATACCACTTTGCATCATATTCATCACTTTAGAGTATTTATGACATTTTGCATGAACATTGCATACATTGCGCATATTGGAGCTGATAATAGGTACTTTTGGAGCTTTGGAGACCAATTGCAATGTTTGAAGCCCACCTGATCATGCACTCGACCATGGAGCTCGAGTTACACGTCTAAAAAACCACTCGACCAAGAATACTCGAGTAGAAGAGCTCGAGTGCACATACCTTGGAAGACCAGACAAGATCACACATCTCGACCATCATAGCTCGACCAAGAAGACTCGAGTGGAGATAGCTTGGGATGCAAGTTAACTCTACTCGACCTAGATTGCTTGAGTGGGTGAACTTGAGGGGAGAACCTACCTTTGGACCAACTGCTCGACCAAGACCGTGGTCGAGTGGAATTTTCCTTCCTAGACCTGATTTAAGATTTTGTCTTTTAGTGTTTATAGGGCTTTCAAGCCTTTTAGTATAAATAGCCTTGTTCTTTATTATCAGCGACAACCTTTTTTTTTAACCTAATTCATGCCTCTTAGTTTTCTCTCTTGTTCTTCATTTTCTTGACTTGTAGCTCTGATTACTCTTTATTTATTTAATATTTTCAACTATTTCCTTCTACAAACTTGCTCATCTCGGCATTATCTATATAATATGTCATTTTTAGCATTTTCTGGGTTTGTGTTCTTGATGATGAGTTATGAGTAGTGATTTGGAATCTTAAGGATGGTGTAGATCTGTGTAGGATTCTTAGTCTCCTTAGATGTTTAAGCTTGAAATTGCATAGATCTCTCCTGGATTAGGTTTTCTTAATGCTTAGTTAGCCAAGGGATTGGTAATTTTTATCTCATGCATTTCCCATCGGGAGGTGTTGATGAAATGCTTGGGATGCAAGTTAACTCTACTCGACCTAGATTGCTTGAGTGGGTGAACTTGAGGGGAGAACCTACCTTTGGACCAACTGCTCGACCAAGACCGTGGTCGAGTGGAATTTTCCTTCCTAGACCTGATTTAAGATTTTGTCTTTTAGTGTTTATAGGGCTTTCAAGCCTTTTAGTATAAATAGCCTTGTTCTTTATTATCAGCGACAACCTTTTTTTTTAACCTAATTCATGCCTCTTAGTTTTCTCTCTTGTTCTTCATTTTCTTGACTTGTAGCTCTGATTACTCTTTATTTATTTAATATTTTCAACTATTTCCTTCTACAAACTTGCTCATCTCGGCATTATCTATATAATATGTCATTTTTAGCATTTTCTGGGTTTGTGTTCTTGATGATGAGTTATGAGTAGTGATTTGGAATCCTAAGGATGGTGTAGATCTGTGTAGGATTCTTAGTCTCCTTAGATGTTTAAGCTTGAAATTGCATAGATCTCTCCTGGATTAGGTTTTCTTAATGCTTAGTTAGCCAAGGGATTGGTAATTTTTATCTCATGCATTTCCCATCGGGAGGTGTTGATGAAATGCTTGGGATGCAAGTTAACTCTACTCGACCTAGATTGCTTGAGTGGGTGAACTTGAGGGGAGAACCTACCTTTGGACCAACTGCTCGACCAAGACCGTGGTCGAGTGGAATTTTCCTTCCTAGACCTGATTTAAGATTTTGTCTTTTAGTGTTTATAGGGCTTTCAAGCCTTTTAGTATAAATAGCCTTGTTCTTTATTATCAGCGACAACCTTTTTTTAACCTAATTCATGCCTCTTAGTTTTCTCTCTTGTTCTTCATTTTCTTGACTTGTACCTCTGATTACTCTTTATCTATTTAATATTTTCAACTATTTCCTTCTACAAACTTGCTCGTCTCGGCATTATCTATATAATATGTCATTTTTAGCATTTTCTGGGTTTGTGTTCTTGATGATGAGTTATGAGTAGTGATTTGGAATCTTAAGGATGGTGTAGATCTGTGTAGGATTCTTAGTCTCCTTAGATGTTTAAGCTTGAAATTGCATAGATCTCTCCTGGATTAGGTTTTCTTAATGCTTAGTTAGCCAAGGGATTGGTAATTTTTATCTCATGCATTTCCCATCGGGAGGTGTTGATGAAATGCTTGGGATGCAAGTTAACTCTACTCGACCTAGATTGCTTGAGTGGGTGAACTTGAGGGGAGAACCTACCTTTGGACCAACTGCTCGACCAAGACCGTGGTCGAGTGGAATTTTCCTTCCTAGACCTGATTTAAGATTTTGTCTTTTAGTGTTTATAGGGCTTTCAAGCCTTTTAGTATAAATAGCCTTGTTTTTTATTATCAGCGACAACCTTTTTTTTTAACCTAATTCATGCCTCTTAGTTTTCTCTCTTGTTCTTCATTTTCTTGACTTGTAGCTCTGATTACTCTTTATCTATTTAATATTTTCAACTATTCCTTCTACAAACTTGCTCGTCTCGGCATTATCTATATAATATGTCATTTTTAGCATTTTCTGGGTTTGTGTTCTTGATGATGAGTTATGAGTAGTGATTTGGAATCTTAAGGATGGTGTAGATCTGTGTAGGATTCTTAGTCTCCTTAGATGTTTAAGCTTGAAATTGCATAGATCTCTCCTGGATTAGGTTTTCTTAATGCTTAGTTAGCCAAGGGATTGGTAATTTTTATCTCATGCATTTCCCATCGGGAGGTGTTGATGAAATGCTTGGGATGCAAGTTAACTCTACTCGACCTAGATTGCTTGAGTGGGTGAACTTGAGGGGAGAACCTACCTTTGGACCAACTGCTCGACCAAGACCGTGGTCGAGTGGAATTTTCCTTCCTAGACCTGATTTAAGATTTTGTCTTTTAGTGTTTATAGGGCTTTCAAGCCTTTTAGTATAAATAGCCTTGTTCTTTATTATCAGCGACAACCTTTTTTTAACCTAATTCTTGCCTCTTAGTTTTCTCTCTTGTTCTTCATTTTCTTGACTTGTAGCTCTGATTACTCTTTATCTATTTAATATTTTCAACTATTTCCTTCTACAAACTTGCTCGTCTCGGCATTATCTATATAATATGTCATTTTTAGCATTTTCTGGGTTTGTGTTCTTGATGATGAGTTATGAGTAGTGATTTGGAATCTTAAGGATGGTGTAGATCTGTGTAGGATTCTTAGTCTCCTTAGATGTTTAAGCTTGAAATTGCATAGATCTCTCCTGGATTAGGTTTTCTTAATGCTTAGTTAGCCAAGGGATTGGTAATTTTTATCTCATGCATTTCCCATCGGGAGGTGTTGATGAAATGCTTGAACCAACTAATACCAAAGATCTATAGCTTTAACCCATGGCTTAAGAGGTTTAGCTGTATTTTGACATTAATGAATTGGTTCTTAATGCTTGCATGTATTATGTTTCATTGATATCTGCTCTAAGTTTCTTTGTATCTTTGATTGGATATTAAGATTAGGAAGTGGTATAGGCATGTTGGTGTTTATCATGAGAGTGGAGCCACCTTAATTTGATGTTCATTATTTAGACATAGCTTCTGTGAAGTTTTGTTAGACATCTAGGAGAGACCAAAGAGAATCACATATCCATGAATCCCATCCTTACGCCCTATTTCCCATTTGATTGTTACTCTGTTCTTGCTTATTTTGTTTGTTTTGTTCTGTTCTGTTTTGCTTATTGTTGCTGATACCACTCGATCTCTTTGCCTCTATCATCTAGGTCGAGTGTTTACTTCTTTTAGTTATTCCCAGTTTTAGCTCGACCGTTTACGCTCGACCCTTCAGGTCGAGTGTTTTTTTCTGATTTATCATTTTCCTGCACCACTCGATCTCTTTACTCGATCATCTAGGTCGAGTGGTTTTCTTGCTCTGTTTTCCCTTGTAGATCGATCACCCCACTCGAACTGACAACTCGAGTGGGTATTTTATCTATTTTATTTTTCATCATTTAGGTTGTTAGAAATTGAACATTCAATCTGCTTGGCGTGACTTGAATTAATTGATTACATCCTCATTGCATAGCACAACCTTCCTGATTGGATTGACTTTGAAACCACCGCACTTTTTTTTTTTTACACATGCAATTATGGAATATTAAATGTCCATACAATTAACATTTAACCAGTAATTACGCAACGGCCATGAAGGCCCGACAGTTCTACATGTTTTAGCAATTACCGCAAAAGCTACTAAACCACAAAACTACTGAGTCCTAATCATCCCCTCCTCAGTGCCTTGATTCCACGATCACGCATTATCTTTATCTGCATTGACAAAAGTGATGCATCAACATTTGGTAAACCAAACGTTGTGTGAGATTGATCCTCCCAACAACAAGTTATATGAAAGTCATACGCAATTCAAACAACCGCAACAACACGAAATAATAACACCACATATTACTTCAAACAATCAATTAACAATTCAAACTCCATGAAAAGGTAATCAATTACACCGATGACTAACCACCTAGCAATTCCAAACATCATGAAAAGCTAATCAGTCACCAAACAAAACATAAATTAGTCTAACAACTATTCACACGTGGGTACTGTTCACCACTAACAAGACTGCTTCACTAACGACACAGCTTTGCCGCCTAAACACCTTATTGCCTTAACACACAAATGGCCAACGACCAACAAGCCTACAACAATGGGACTTCAACAAGGCAATACCCCACACCAAGCAACAAAGGAACACTCCCAACAAGCCATGGAATCACCAAGAAACCACAACACACAATTACAAAGCAAAGCACATAAACACAATCAAGCTTTCAAAGCACAAAAAACAACAAATCCATGGTTCCCTAACCACCAAAAGCTTAGTAAAACTCACTAAAGCTTCCCAAATGACCCATGGAATTCACCAAGAACCCAAGAAAATCACAATCACCAAATCAAGCATAAGAACTCACAATCAAAGCTTGACAAGGCACAACAAGCACAAATCCATGGTTCTCTAACCACCACAAGCTTAGCAAACACTAAATAAAGCTTCACAAGTGACCCATGGAATTCACCAAGAACCCACGAAAATCACAATCACCAAATCAAGCATAAGAACTCACAATCAAAGCTTAACAAGGCACAACAAGCATAAATCCATGGTTTCCTAACCACCACAAGCTTAGCAAACACTAGCTAAAGCATCACACATGACCGCACAGACTCTAAGCATCCTAGCAACACCACAATGCTTAACAAACCCCACAAACCCCCACACAAGGCTTAATGTTAACCTTTGGTCACAACTCAACTTAGAATGGATGGATCTATGCTTAGATGGACTCCCCAAGTTCAAGAAGACCTCTCCTTCTCCTCCAAGCCCCACGCCCACACCCTAGGTCCAACCCACTCTTTTTCCAAGCTTCACACACCCTTGATTTCACAAGATCCAAGCTTCTCACAAGCTCTCAAACTTTTCTCTTCTTTTTCTCTCTACTTCAAGCTCAACCAACTCTCTCTCTCAACCCCCAAAATGGCGAGCTCAAGGTGGAGAAGAAGAAGAAGAAGCAAACTTGATTTTGTCCACTACTTTGAGAAAAACCCCACAACTTTCAAAATGACCTATGACACCCCCGGAACAAATCTAAATTAATTATTTCAACCCCATAATTAATTTCTCGAGACTTGTCTAAGGTTCATAAACTCGACAGAATTTCTAAATTAATTAAATTAAATAATTTTCTGGAACACAGGCGAGAATCACTGCGACTCTTGGTTTGGATATGCGATTCAAAATAATAAGAGCTAAAATCAGAAATTTCCTCGTTCACATATTGTTCCACGATGGATCCTTCAATTTTAGCCTTATTTTTTGTTTTTTTCTTCAAATGATACATATAGCGTTCAAACGGATACATCCATCTAAACTGAGCAGGACCACCTAGTTTTGCTTCATGAGGAAGATGAATTGCCAAATGTTCCATCACATCAAAAAAAGACGGCGGAAGTATTTTTTCCAAATTACACATAATAACAACAATGTTATTTTTCATAATTTTTAGTGGATATTTTTCTAACGTCCATGTACATAGATCACGAAAGAACATGCTTATACCTGTAAAAACATTTTTACATAATCAACATAGTTTGCTTTGATAGTTTATTTCTTATCCAAAGTTGACACCTAATCAGAGTACTATATGTAAATGGAATTTAAGTTATGTCTATAAAACATACCCGACAATGTTTATGAATGTTGTTTGGTAACAACTCAGCAAAAGCAATTGGAAGTAACTTTTGCATAAAAACATGGCAATCATGACTCTTCATTTTAGAAAGTTTAACTCCATCAGAAGAAGATATACTTGATGCATAACCATCTGAAAATTTAACTTCATCTTTTAACCAATCAAATAAGCATATCTTGGCTTCTGGAGATAATCTAAATAATGGAAGTGGATCTTTTCGGTTGCAAATCTCAGCTAAGTCAATACGGGAACTGATATTTTCTTTTGTCTTCCCAGGAACATTCAACAGTGTATTGATGATATTATCAAAAAAAAAAAATTTGTTATGCATCACATCAATTTTATGGCGAATGAGAAGATTTTTCCAATAAGGTAAATCCCATAATATGATCTGCTTGTGCCAATTATGGGTTTCACCATATCCCACTATTTTTGGATGTCCTCCTCCCCACAATTGGCTGTTTTTGGCAAACCAAAAACATGATCACTCCATAAATCTTCCCCGTATATATTGCTGGTGGTTCTGAATCCACAACTTTTTTATTTTTTTGAAATTTTTCTTGGTACGTCGTAAACTATGATCCTTTGGAAGAATCAAACCAACATATTTTTCTCTCATTTTTCAACCAGAAAGCTTCAGTATCACCCATACAATAAGCACAAGCTAAACAACCATAAGTTGTCCATCCAAATAACATAGCATATGCAGGAAAATCACTTATGTCCACAAGAGCAGCTCGTAATGTGAAGTTTTGCTTCATTGATACATCATACGACTGGATTCCATCACTCCACAAACTATTTAACTCATCTATGAGAGGCTGTAGAAATACGTCTAAGCTCCTTTTTTGATGGTTTGGACCAGGAACTAAAATAGTAACGAATAAAAACTCTCTTTTTATGCACATGTCAGGTGGTAGGTTATATGGAGTTAATATAACAGGCCATAGTGAATAATTTTGGCCAAACATTCCAAAAGGATTAAATCCATTTGTGCATAAACCAAGATAAACGTTTCTAGCCTCATTAGCAAAATCAGGAAATACCTTGTTGAAGTGTTTCCATGCTTCACCATCTGATGGGTGACACATTACATCACAACCATGGCTTGAATACTGATCTTTGTGCCATCTCATAAGTGAAGTTGTTTTCTTTGATTGGTATAATCTTTTCAGTCTATCGGCTATCAGCAAATAAAACATTCGCTGATATGGAACTTGCTTGCTTCCCGGTATTTTTGCACTTTTGAATCTATCACTTCCACAAAATCTACAACATTCTAGATCTGCATCATTTTTCCAGAAAATCATACAGTTTTTCTGACACACATCAATCTTCATGTAAGGCAAACCCAGAGATTGCATCAATTTTTTTTTTATCTCATAGTATGAGGCAAGGGCATTATTGCATTTCTCTGATAAATTATAATCTGTTTTCAAATCCGACATGCATGTGCGGAGTTATGTTCATAAATAAATATAAATATTTTTGGTAAACAAATTTAAGTCTATCTATTTCAGGACAGGAATCTTGTTATGTCCCGTATCCGTCGAGAATTTTTCATCTCATAAGTGCTTTTAAACAATTATCCATTCGAGAATTTTTATTTTAGTCTAATGGATAAGGATTGAGTAAGAGATTAGAACGGGATACATGTATGTCCCGTTTATATTTTTTATGTAAAAATTTGAAATTTTAACAAAATTATTGGAAATTATCTTAAATTTGATTCATATTTTTTAATATATTCCCTAAATACACAAAATACTCATCCTGAAGTTAACCCTTTCCAAATTAGTGAGAGTTTGAAAATTGAATTTAGCTATCCAAATTTCTCAATCCCGTCATGCTATCCAAAATTTCCATTTAGTATTTTATTGAGAATAGTTTGGATAGTATTTTTCATTAGCTGAATTACCCGTTCATGTCTCGTATCCAATATTTCATGTCCGATATTCAAAATGGACAGGGGTAGACAAGTATAATTGATATTTTAGCTTATGAAATAATTTGGTAGTAAATATTAAGTAGGTTTACGTATATTTTCTAAACTATTCAACAAATTTGTAACGTTTTGATTAAGAGTGCTAAGTCCAGTTTGAGATTGGTCTTATTTTGGTGTGTAATATGTAAAATAAAAATGAATTGAAAAAACTCCAAATATAAAATTAAAAAAAAAAACTGGATATCTTCATTTTAGAGTTAGAAACTGAACAGTGTTGGGGATATTTTACTCTAAAATAAAATAGAGTTTGAAGGTGGGTGTGAAGTCATGTTGTAGAGGTCTGTGGTTGAGTAGAGTAACCATTGACTGTTGATATAATTTAAATAATAATAACATTTTTAACTGTTGATATAATTTAAATAATAATAACATTTTAAAATTTTATAAAACTTAAATATTAATAATATTTAAACTTAAAATATTCGTAATATTTTCAAAATTTTATATACCCTATATATTAATAATATTTAAAACTTTCTATAGAATATTTATATTTTAAATTTTAATAAGATTTGAATATTTATAATATTTGAAACTTTTTAAAAATTTACTATATTCGCAAAAACTCTCGGTTCAACTATTGAACCAGATTAAATCAGATAATCTTTTAAATTTAGATGATTGTTAAGTCGTTAAGTCAGGCTTCCTACTCATTCAGATTTATAATACTTTTTGATTATTTTGTAATATGACTATGAACCATTGCCTAAAATTTTTAGCCTATGTGAGGGGTTGAACACACTTTTCAGCAATTAAGTAATATATGTATATTTTAAAATTAATTGAATTACAACATATGCAAAACAAAATATAGATTTTTATTAGTTATATGTATTATATAACAATTAAAAGTAAATTATAAATAAGATCAAATAAAGATGATAAGAGAACCAAATTTTGAAATCTTAACAAAATCTTCTATTTATATTAACAAAAATAAATAATATGGTATTGTTATATCTCAAATCTTTATTTTGCAATTATAATTGGTTAACAATTTGAAAATTTTATTTTATATTTATCGATAATTAATAAGAGAGAAAGTGAGTTGAATTTTCTTTGAAAACTAATAATTATTCAAAATATTTTTTACAATTTTTTAATTTATATCTGTTAATTTTTTTGATTACTATTATACTTTTAATAACTTTATTTAAATGCATTAAAAATCAATGGTATTGTATACAATTGTTTACATTTTAAATTTTTTTTTTTTTTAAATGTGCTACAGATGATGTACTAACAACAAAAGTTCCTTAAACAATTTCTTGCCATGACACAACATGATTTTTCAAATAAATATGTAGTAGATCTCTGTTCATATTTACCCACTAGTAGGTTACCAAAGCCGTTAGATGATGAATAGCGTATTTGGCCTCTCCCATTTAACATAAACCGTTGAAGCTTTTATATATCTCGATGTTTACAAAGTCTTTTAATTAACCACAAAAAATAAATCATATCTATGAAAGGGGAAAGGGCTCTCCCTCAGCTTGACACGTCGGACTCCCAGAGGCCGATACCTATCCCCTTTTTTAGAGAAAATAAATTTTAAAAATAAATTCTTCAATTTCTCCAATAACTCTCCGTCATATACGTTACTCCAAATCATCAATCACCAGCCATCTTTAATAACTTCAGTTGCCGATCCATGAGACGCTTCCACTGCTAAATTTAATGCCATCAGCCTCTTCAACCTAACTTAAAAGTCTAATTTTCTCACCTTCCCCATTCCATCGCATATTAGATTTTTTTGTTGAATTTAATCTAGAATGAAAGACGGGTCTGCCCATCTCGCTTATTAGATTTTTTTTACTTGACAACCTAACCAGGCTTTCTGTTTTTGAGAACCTCACTTATATCTTTCAACTGCTGAAACCTTTATTGCTGGGTTGTCTTTAACTTCGGTTATATAGAGACAGAGCTTTAGTTTTCCATCTAATTTGGCCTTTGAATTGTTTGAATTATAGCTTATTATGTTTCTTCTCATCTAAAATGAAATTTTAAACTCGAGGAAGAGAAGAAGTCACAGTCAAATAAGAACATAAATAAAAGCAATAAGGTCTTTGATGTTCTAAATTCTCTATCTGCTTCTCAAACTTTTCAGATAATTAATGGTCTTCATGGCAACAACAACCTTCAAGGATATAACATGTTATAAAATATGCCTCATGTTTGTGTAGATTCACCCCTTGGCGTTGCATAGCATTGATAGAAAGAGATGGTCTAAACGATACACCAAGGTGTATGTTCTTCCTTCTGGGTTTGTAAAGCTTTCCCGAGGATTGAAGATTATCTTTGATAGTTAGCTCATTGTTCATGCATTTTAAAATGGAAGAAACAATCCAAGGAAAAGATCCCTGGTTCTGTGGATGAAGAAGATTTCCAATACGTGACAATTCTTTGAAACATGGGAGCACTGTATACCTTAGTTGGCATCTCTAATTTTTAAATGCCTATATTCAATTCGAAGAAGGACAATTTTCCAAGACATATGCCAATGATGGTTGCGCTTTGAAATGGAGCATGGAGATTTGGAAGATTATGACCATGCAGTTCCAACGGTATTACTGTTTACTATTTGGCATAAATTAAAAAATGGTGAAGATTAATAAATTTTGCTGGTTTTGAATTATTTTGTTCAGTTTTAAGAGCGACACATTTCATGCTAAACAAACATGCAGAAAGTTGTTGAAGCTGTAAATTATACGAGTTTCCACTACAAGAAAAATACCGCAAAACTGACGGCCAATTCTGTCGGATATCCGTCGGATTTCACAAAATACGTCGGAAATCCATCGGTTTTTGCCGTCGGTTATATCTCGTCGGAAATAAAAGTTGCGTCGGAAATCCGTCGGTGTTCCGTCGGTTTAAAACCAACGGATTTCTAATATTTATAAACCGACGGATTTCCGACGGATCTAAAACCGATGGAATTCCGATGGCTTTAAAACCGACAGATTTCCGATGGATATCTGATATTTAAATACCAACGGAATTCCGATGAATATAAAACCGATGGAATTCCGATGGCTTTAAAACCGACAAATTTCCGACGGATTTCGGATATTAAAATACCGACGGAATTCCGACGGATATAAAACCGACGGATGAAAAACCGACGGATTTCCGATGGAATTGTTTAATTTTTTTTTAATTATATAATCAAATTTTTAAAAATAAATTTATTAATTTTAAAATTTTGTTTTCTAATATAAATTAAAATGAAAAAAATAATAATTATAAAATAATTCAATAATTCAAATAAAAATTCTATAGTAATAAAATAATTCAAATAAAAAACAAAAAAAACTAAAACAAACTAAAACTACGATGGCGGGAATCGAGAAAAGAATTCCTCCATGCGTTGCAGCAATGCCAGGTGATCCGCCTCCAATTTGCGGGTTCTCTCGCGTTCCGCTTCTTGTTGGAGGTGATCCGCTTCTCGTTGGAGGCGATCCGCTTCTCGATCTTCTGCGAGGTGTTGCAGCTGCGTCTTTAGGGCGTCCATCTCAGCGTCTCGTTGTGCGAGCTGTGCCCTAAGATCGGGAGAATCAACGTAGAAACACGAAGTTGCAGAAGAAGATCCTTCATCCGGAACACCAAATACACGACCTTTGGTCTTCGGAGTACACTGCGGTAAGAAACGAAAACTTTGTTAAAAATTAAAAATTACAAAAAAGTGATTTAAATAGATATTTTACTTACCTCATAGACGAATTCGTTAATCTTCTCGTACGGAACTTCGGTCATTGGAGGCGTTCCTTAGGTGAGTGGCTGAGAAAGGAGGTAGTCGTCCTTCATCTTCATGACGTTGTCAATGATCTCCCGAGCCAGCGGATCTTAGATTTCATGGGTCTTCCTGCTGGTATGCGCATCCTTGAGCAATTTGAGAGCGGAAGGTTGGACACCGTCTTCCCGAACTACAAAAATGAAAATTTAGTAAAAAATAAAATTATAAAACTAAAATAACAATATTTTAATTAAATAAGAAACTTACCAGTTGTTTGGCCCGTGTGACCAAACTAACCGCTCCTAGATTGTGCGTTGCCTTGCCTCTTCCTCTGCGATCGCTGTTTCGACACGCAGAATGAGTTGTGGAGCTTGTCTTGGTCGGTTCTTCACTCCAATAAGTGCATAACCCGCTCCATAGGCTCGGGTTGGAAACCAACTCCCTTGGGACATCATTCTTGTGCCACTTTTCTTTCCACTCGTTCAGCTTCCGTGAATACATTCTCGCTGCTTTTCTATTCGAAGCATCGTCTAACCGTGGCGGTCCTGTGGCTGTCCCAATTAAATTCTTGCTGCAAATCACAAATTAAATTAAAATAAACTATATTAAATAAAAGTAAAACAATTTAAAATATGAGGTACTTACCGCAAATTGGCGAAACCACAATTCCTGATCCGCCATCGGCATTTGGCTGTACGTCGGGTACGGATGCCGAATCATTCCATTAAACATCCGGTTAATGGACTTGGAAAATCCCATTTCTGGAATCATCAAACCTACAAAACAAATTATTGCAAATAATTTGAATTGTAACTAAAGTAATAATAGTAAATAAATATTAAAATTCTTAAATTTAAAAAAAACTGACCATGTGTCTCTGCCTTCGCAATCCGGATGGAGACGAGGCAATCTATCTCGTCCTGGTTGAGCGACAAAGTCCTCGGCGCCATCTCTTGTCGGTGCAGTAGGTGAAGGCGTCGGCGTAGGCACTGTCTCCGGGATATGTGTCTCCGGTGTAGGAGAACTCCTCGAACCGGAACTACCTCTCCGTCGACTACTACGTCCGCCGCCGTGTGATTGGTAGTACCGACCGTAATCCCTTGAAATATTAAAAAAGAAATCAAACATTATATGAAAAAAATTATACATCATCAAAATAATAAAACATTATCAAAAAAATATTTTAAATTTATTATTAGTCCAAAACAATTATACATTTATAAAAGAATGAATAATTTATGGAAATACTTATAAATTACTAAAATCATGATAAATTTATATTTATAAGTATTAATTCCAAAAAAATTATAAATTTGTAAATCCATGATTATTACATGAAAAAATTATACATTATCAAAATAATAAAAAATTATCAAAAAAATATTTTAAATTCATTATTATTCCAAAACAATTATACATTTATAAAATAATGAATAATTGATGGAAATACTCATAAATTACTAAAATCATCATAAATTTATATTTATAAGTATTAATTCCAAAACAATTATAAATTTGTAAATCCATGATTTATAAAAGAATGAATAATTCATGGAAATAATTATAAATTACTAACATGATTAAAAGTTATCAAAAATAATAATCATAATTTTCTAAAAATAATAATTCATACCAAAATTAAGAAAATTATAATGCATGAAAATAATTATAAATAAGTTAAATAAATAAATAAATTAACAAAACAAATAATTTCAATAAACATAACAAAACTTAATACTAATTAACATAATAATTCAACCACAAATTCTAACAAATCTAAAATTCCAAATCAAAATCATTTATCTAACAATTCATGTTATAAAGTAGGTAAATCCTAAAACTAACAAACCAAATCCTAAATCTAACATTACAAACCTAATTCTAACAATTCTAATTTTCTAAACCAATCAATCTAACTCAAAACCTAACAATCCATAATATAAACTTAAGAACTTACAAGTTTGGGGGATTTTGAGACATTGGGATGAAGGATCGGACTTAGTAATGGAGATTTGGCGATTTTGAGGTTTTTAAGGTTTTTGAAAGTTTCTGCGAAAGTGAGGAGGAAGAAGACAAAGTCGGAATATATTACGATATTTCCGACGGATATATCCGTCGGAAATCCGTCACTTTTTAAAAAAATAAATTACGCACGTTCTCGATAAGGTTTAGGGAACGTTCGCGCCTAAATTTTCGCGAATCCGTCAGAAATCCGTCTGATATTTCCGATGGATTTCCGACGGACTCGCGAAAATTTAGGCATCGTGGGAAACGAAAAGATATTTGCGGTTACATTTTCGATGGATAATATAAATATGCATGTCTTCTGATTGGCCAGTCAAACCTTAAACGGGTTTGTGGTTTTAGTGGTTATTTACGCACCGTTTCAGTAAAATATGTTTTTAGTTTTATAAATTCATGATTGCAAACACAAATAACTTATAGAAATCTTTCATTTGTCAAATTTCAAAAGTTTATAAGATTATTTTGTTTTTGGTACACTTGTATGTTAACTATAGGTTTATCTATCAAACACTTTCGGTCGAACCATGTCAACCAACGAAATCTTTTGAAAATATGTTATATATCACATAATTTAGTTTATTTTGTCAAAGTTTGTTGTTAACATTGTCTTGATGTACAAGAAATTACAAATTAACCATGTAACCCCCAAAACCGTCGGAAATCCGTCGGATTTCGGAAGGTTTTAGGGTTACACGTGTCAATAAAAATTAAATTAAAAATATATCCAAATCCATCGGAAATCCATCGAAAAACGAACGGTTTCGACGGATATGGGTATTTTTTACGAAAACACGTGTTCGTGTTTAGGGTTTTAAATTATCTTTCCGTCAGAAATCCGTCGGAATTCCCGACGGATTTCCGACGGATATGGGTTTATTTGTGGTTTAATGGTTATTGTGTATTTTTGGTTTAATGGTTATTGTGGAAGTTTTATCTCAGATTTGTTTATTCTTAGCCTTTAGTGAGTTAATTACTCGACTAGAGTTAAATCTGCAAATTTAAGTTACCTGAAATTAATTTAACTGCCAAAATTAAATAAAATACAAAAAAATAAATTTACACCTTTTTGTAAAATTAAAAAATAATACAAAACACACATATAACTAATCTTCATCAGATGATGATGTTGATCCCTCAGATGGAATTGAGTCTGAATCCTCATAAAATTCACCTTGTTCTTCTTCTGATTCAGAAAAAACTAAACCAAATTGTGTGAAATCAACAACAAGATCCAGATCAAAAGAAGGCTCAACTGAATCCATTGGAACAACTGCTGCTGGCTGTAAAGCATTGTGTTCTGCAACTCCATAAATTCTTCCTCTCGGGGTCACTGTAGTAACTATGCGCCAAGGATCTGTCCGCCGTGTAACTCGAGGGTAACGAATATAACACACCTAAAAAACATATAAATTTTGTAATTATTATAACAAAATAATGAATTGAGTATTAATTACACTAATATTTGTACCCTACCTGCTCAGCTTGTGATCCTAGAATGAATGGGTCATACGTTTCTAGTCTCCGACTTGAATTAACAGACGTAACACCAAATTGGTCCACATAAAGCCCACGACCGAGTGTTGAATCATACCAATCACACTTGAAAATAATGCACCTCAAGTCTAACATTCCTGGGTACCGCACTTCCAATATTTCCTGAAGAACGCCGTAGTAAACATCATTACCAGATTTCACTGAAATACCAGAATCTGAACTTTGCCTTGTCCTTCTCTCGTCATGAACCCTAAACCCATATCCCCGACTGCAGTATCTAGGATAAGAAGTTGCAATGTAGTTTGGACCATTAACAAATTCTAATAACCATGTGGGAAATATCTGTCCGCTTCTTACTCCTTCAGAAACCTATAAAAATAAGTTAAAAATTAGTATTAAAAAAAATATTTATTAAATGATTTAGCGTCTTTAAACACTTACGTAAAACTGCAACCAAGGCATAAAATCTTTCTCCTTATGGACTTGAAGCTCGTCTTCTGTCTTATCCATATAGTACCCGCGTATTAATACCATGTAAATCCTGTACGAAAACCAAAATTATTTACAAGTTAATAATAACATATAAAATAATAAATTATACATTAAATGACACAAAAGAATTTTTGTTTACCTTTCGTATTCCATAATTTCTTCACAATTAGTTAGGATATACGTATGCAAGTGTTTAAACTCCTCTTGAGATAATTTACGCTTTTTTCCTTTGCCACTGACTCGCCCAACTTGGGAAAATAACTCTGGAATAACGACGGGGTAAATCGCTCTCTCATTACGATCATCATGGCGACTAGGACGTCTACTCTTTGTACGAACTTCTGACGGGAAGTAATATTCAGCAAACTGTGAGGCCTCTTCGTTGATGCTCTGGGCGATAATAGATCCCTCTACTCTACTCAAATTCTTAACCTTTTTCTTCAGATGAAACATATACCGCTCAAATGGATACATCCAATGGTATTGAACCGGGCCTCCTAGTTCTGCTTCTCATGGGAGGTGGATCGGAAGATGTTCCATCACATCAAAGAAAGATGGTGGAAATATCTTCTCCAAATTACAAAGTATCACCGGGATATTTGCCTATAAATTTTGGATTCCCTCAACAGTAAGTGTTCTTGTGCATAAATCGCGAAAGAAAGCACCTACTCCTGCAATTGCTTGGTGGACGTCTTTATGAATAAGATGAGCAAAAGCGAATGGAAGAAGCCTCTGCATCACAACGTGACAATCATGACTCTTCATTCCAGTAAAATTTCCTTCTCCATAATCGATGCAGTTACGCAGATTAGATGCGTATCCATCAGTGAATTTAACATCATCGTGAATCCAATCAAAAAATTCTGTTTTCTTTGCTGCTTCTAACCGGTATAATGGAAATGGACATTGACCATTTGGGAGCACTTCAAGAAAACCATGATCGCAATATGCTGGCAAGTCTAATCTAGATTTCATATTGTCTTTCGTCTTCCCTTGGACGTTTAAGACAGTGTTCATGATGTTCTCAAAAAAGTTATTCTCAACGTGCATCACATCAAGATTATGCCGCAATAAATGGTTCTTCCAGTAAGGCAAATCCCAAAATATGCTCTTCTTGTGCCAGCTATGAAATTCACCGACACTATAAATATGTTCATGTCCAAGACCCCCACAATAAGGAGTCATCTCAGCACCAAAATCTCTCAACTGCTCCAATAAAGTCTCACCGTCTATCTCAGGCGGTGGACCATCAAAAACTTGCCTACCCTTCGTAAAAATTGTTCTCGAACGACGATACGGATGATCACTCGGTAAAAATCTTCTATGACAATCAAACCAACAACTTTTTCTGCCGTGCTTCAGTTGGAATGCATCAGTGTTGTCTTGGCATTACGGACACGATAATCTCCATGTGTTGTCCATCCAGATAACATACCATATGCTGGAAAATCGCTTATGGTCCACATAAGCACCGCACGCATCTTAAAGTTTTGCTGGGTTGAACATCGTACGCTTCCACACCATGCTCTCATAGCATTTGTAACTCATAGATCAATGGCTGAAGGAATATATCAAGTGATCTCTTTGGATGCTCTGGGCCGGGAACAATAATCGAGAGATATAAAAACTCTCTACGCATGCATAGAGATGGAGGCAAATTGTAAGGGGTTACAATTATGGGCCATAACGAATACTTCCTTCCATGTTTCCCAAATGGGTTAAAACCATCTGTACATAACCCGAGGTACACATTCCTTCGCTCATACGCAAAATCCGGATACAATGATTGAAAATGTTTCCAAGCTTCTGCGTCTGAAGGATGTGTAATATCTCCATCTTGACGATGTTCTGCATGCCATCTCATTGGCTCTGCCGTGCGCTGAGAAGTATATAACCTCTTTAACCTCTCTGTTATTGGTAAATACCACATACGTTTATATGAAATTTGAATTCTGCCACTACTTTCCTGATACCGTGGTTTACGACAAAATCGACATCTTTTGCGTTTTTCATCTTCTCTCCAATATAGCATACAGTTGTCGATGCACACATCTATTACCTTATACGGTAAACCAAGACCAGATACAAGTTTTTGTACCTCGTAGTATGATCCGGGTAAAAGATTATCTTCTGGCAATAAATCTTTTGCCCAATCTGTTATCGCATCTACGCACTCCTCTGCCAAATTGTAATTCGTCTTAATCGTCATCAATCTACTTGCAGATGATAAAGGCGAATGGCCTTCTTTACACCCTCTATATAGTGGCTGCTTTACAGCATCTAACATATCAAAAAATCTTTTTGCTTCTATATTAGGTTCTTCGAACCTATCTCTTTCTTCACCGCTAAACTCGACATTCTCTCTAAACGCATCATTCACCATCTGCACGCTCCCTACACCTACATCTACTTCCGTGCTACCTCCTAAACAATGTGAGACAGTTGGTTCACTAGTACTACCATACTCAACATTTGTTTCTCCATGTAAATACCATATCTTGTAACCCGGCGTAAACTCATTACTATACAAATGATGCCAAGCTATCTCTATCGCAACAGTACGAGAATTCCTACAAATTGAACATGGACATTTTAACTTACCTGATATTTGAACACGCGGTTGCTTTCCCGCCACTTCCATGAACTCGTATATGCCTCGTGCATACTCCTCAGTCAAGTTGTTCGTCTCCGGATCCATCAATGGTTCGTCCCCGGATCCATCAATGGTTCGTCCATCCATGATCGAAAATATCTAGACATATTTTTCACTGTTTTTTTTAGAATTCGTATTAAGTAAAGAAGAAATGAGAGAGAGATATGAAATTAAGCGTGTTGTGTAATGGGATGGAGGAAAGGAGAAACATATATATAAACTCGTTTCCGTCGGATTTCTGTCGGAAATCCGTCGGTTTACAACGGTAAATTCAACGGCTACATTAACGTTCATATTATCCGACATATTTCCAGAAGCCGTCGGAAATCCGTCGGAATATAACGGCATGGATATCAGTCGGAATATAACGGCATAGATTTCCGTCAGAAATTTCCGACGGATTTACGACGGATTCCCAGAATTTTCAAATCTCGGGAATCCGTCAGGAAGCCGTCAATTTTTTCCGACGGAATTAGTGTCCGTCGGAAATTTCGTCGGTTTTGCGGTAGATTTCTTGTAGTGTTCTTGATTTTTGTTTGGTAGGTTATGCCACGCTTGGAAGACCTAGGTTACAATAAGAGTCTACACCATTCACACTCCCAGCTGGCCTGAAAGAGCATAACTCTCAAAAGAATACACGTTAAAAGAGAAGAGCAGGACCTAATGTAGAAGAATAGTCTTTGGCTTCAGAGGCGAAAGAGGAAGGGTCAAAAATTCTTCTATTGTAAACTGTCGAGGAGACAAAGAGAAGCGTTGCCATATATGTCATGTCTTGGTGGTTGGTATATTATCTTATAGGGAAAATCCCATAAAAAACCTCAAACTATTAATAACCTTCAACTTTTTCTGTTTCCATATTAAACCTTCAAGTCAATAATTTTGCTAGAATAAACCTTCAAGTCAATAAAACTGAGCACAAATGGAGAATTGACTAAAAATCAACGAAAATATTATTTAACACCGTTAACTTCTGTTAATTATTTGCTAACTCTATTTATTTTTTTATAATTTTTATTTACTATTTTTAATTTACATATAATAAAATAGATTTTACATTTTAAAAAAATAATTTTATCTTTAAAAACTGGTAAATAAAAATAAAAATAAAAGTATTTTATTCTTAAAAAAGTATTTTATTTACCATTTTTATTTACATATAAGAAAATACTTTTATTTACCATTTTTTATTTACATATAAGAATATACTTTTTATCCTTTTAAAAAAGTATTTTATCCTTAAAAAAGTATTTTATTTACCATTTTTATTTACATATAAGAAAATACTTTTTATTTTTATTTTTGTTTACGAGTTTTAAAGATAAAATACTTTTTTAAAAGGTAAAATCTATTTTCTTATATGTAAATAAAAAATAGTAAATAAAAATTATAAAAAATAAATAGAGTTAGCAAATAATTAACAGATGTTAACGGTGTTAAATAATTTGTTTGTTGACTTTTAGTCAACTCTCCATTGCTTCAGTTTTATACTTAAATTATTGACTTGGAAATTTAATACAAAATGAAAAATTGAATGGAAAAATGTTAATAGTTTGAGGTTTTTTATGAAATTTTCCCAATCTTATAATCTTTCAACGTTCTTTATGCCCCCATTTAAAATTCATTTAAACTTTGTGGTTAACAAGCTCATAATCGAAAGTTCGTATTATACTGAGAGCGTATTAAATTCAGGCGCCATTTGACTGTTCCATATTGTTATTGATTTAACCAACAACCACCTAAGCATTTTCCTCTGACTGAGACTCCCTCACAATTTCTCGAATGGAGACGATTAAATTGGTCTTCATGCTATTAAATTTTATATTGGATATCAAGAAATCCTATATCGGTGAAGATTGATATATTACTCTGTTATATGTTTGTACCATGATTTTTTTAGCATGGAACTTCGATTAATGTTTCAAGTAACACCAGTAAATTGTATGATGCGGGGACATATGATGTAACTTTATAGACTTTGATTTCTCTTCTATTTGATTTGATGAAACTTCCATTTACTGTGCTACTAATTAAATATTATAAATCAAGAGATGTCTCTCTGCACTTAAGATAAGTAAAACTATCCATCCCGGAACCTCTAAACCGGAACTGGTTTACTAACATAGAAACCGCGCGGAAATAGCAAATTTAAAATTTTTCTAAACAACTTAGACGATTTATTTATCAAATTCACCAATTAAATAAATAAATGAAATCTAACAACTTAGCGGAAGCAAAACATCATACGACAACGTCTAACAATCGACATAAATAAAACAGCATAAATCACCCAAACTGGTCATATCATCATCAATGGCTTGGTCCCATTTAACTCAAAAGTAAAAATCAATTTTTACCTGCATCACACAACGAGATGCCTCAGTATAAAAGATACTGAATGAGGCACCCAACTACCAGCTAGAAGACACTAATGTTAGCTAAACAACACTATAATAAAATATTATATTTAATATAAAACCAAATATTAAACCGAACAACTAAAATAAACCCTAAAAACTAAACCATCGTCTTCTTCGCATCATCATCACGACAACAACTCCACCCCGAGCTATGCCACCACCGAAACTAACACCAGAAACCTCCACCGATCCCGACACCACGCCTCCTGCCCTGGCGAGACTCCGATCATGACCTCGATATCAAACCACTCCGTCACGGCCATCGAAGATCACCGCAACGTCCATCCCCGACACACAACATCACCACTGCATACTCATCAAACCAACCGATCAACAAAAACTACTAGAAGAAGGGCGAGAGATCTTACCACACACGCGATATGAGGAAGATGGCGGCTTGCTTCACGCGCACGCAACAGCTGACGCTTGTTTTGCGGATCGGTCACACCACCGTCACTCCAATTTCTCCCTCCCTCTCTCTCTCTTTCAACTTCGGAGGCGGCTAGGTAATCGGTGAATTCGACGAAGGGGGAGATACACACGCTGATACACATATATATGTATAAAGTTTTCGTATTACACTGATCGGTCCTCCAGTTTCTCCTAATTTCACAATTGACCCCGAAACTTTCAAATCGATAAATTTAACCTATCCGAAACTTCCAATTCGATCAATTTGATCCTTAACTTTCCGAAATAACAAATTGACCCCAAACTTCCAAAATTATTAATTAAACCTGACTGCAACTCCTAGATTTAATCAAATCAACCCCTAACTTTCGAATTCAACAAAAACACCCCCATTATTGGTTTGCGGATGTTACAATTCTCCCCCACTAACATAGATTCGTCCCCAAATCTAACACACTGCCAACCTGTGGCCAACCATGCTATCCACACTCTACTATCAACGCTATCAACGCTATTCACACTCAACACTTTAATGTCGTAGTTTCTTACTTGGTTTAGCCAACCACTCCAACACCTAGGAGTATAACGACTTCACAATCCAACACCATGGATCGATCTGTCCACGACTTAACGATCCAACACCATGGATCGATCCGTTCAAATGCATAGAGAGCCAGACAACGGTAATCTCTCTAGTGACCTATCCCACCAGTTAGGAATCACAAAGAAGCCCAATCAGCCAGGTACACTCGGCAGTGACTCACCAGTGCACTCTGATGCCACTATATGGGACCACCATCCCGTCTGCCAAACCAATCCAGAAACTAACATCACTATGCGGCTACTGAACACCCAATATCCGCACCTACGTTATCGAACCACTACTACTAGTAGCCTGCCAACCTGTCTACTAATCTACTAGTAAACACACACGCAACATATTCAATGTAACCACCTTTTTATTGAATAGTCAAAAACTCCAAAGTACATCGATTAAATTATAACACCGTAAAATAAACGAGTACAACAACGCAATAACCCCAACACCCTGGGTACAACGCTAAAACCTCGGCTAAAACTCCAGTTTGCCAAACTACTTGAGAAACTTGCGCCTCATCTTAGCTTCTGACTCCCAAGTCAGAACCTGCATCTCTAGAACCTTCTTCCTCCTGATCACTCTCACCCGGCGATCTAAGACTCTCAAAGGCTTCGCCTCCACCTACGCTTAGGGTAATTACACCAGAAACAAGCTAAGACTTCCGAATACAAACACAACACCATAATGAAACCTTAACCCTTCCTAAACAAACAAGTACATAAGAGGTAGATCCCACCAACGATGGTCTGCATTCGTTCGTCCCGCTTGTCTCGCCACCCTCTCATCTGGCCCATCTACCGCACCAATGGGCATATCATGCGCCATCCTCCCCACCGAATAGCTTGCCGCGCACCACTGCGCCGCCCATCCCAGTGAATAACTCGCCACACACCAATGCCTAATAGTCCCTCAAGGACAACACCCAGCGCCGGCTATCAACACATGATACCCATGCAATGTAACAATGTCTACCTACACCCGATAGATATACTAACCCGCCGTCTATCATTCTCTGATAGTAACCCGCAGTTACCTTACCTGACTATATTCCCCTAGACAGCTCGTATTATGGTTCACTGTCTCCTGAGTAAACCATTTCTATCTATCCCCCCCCAATAGACCCTTCGTGTAATTGTTTACCCACCATTGAGTAACATACATCACTCACCCTTGTCTATTACCACAAATAGACATACAATATGAAACTCCAACCGCCATCGAGCACCACTTCTAAAATGCCAACTAAGCCCCAACTTAGAAACTTGAATGACTGCTCATTCTGCATTTGAGCAACCGCTAACCGCTTACCCAGCGCGCTAAGTTACCATTATAGCTCCCCACTGACACCTCGACGATTGGATTGCGCTTCCAGAACTTAGTGTGCTTCCCCTACATAACAATCTAGACCATCTCCTAATCTCTTCCTTTTTAGGCAATTTACCCCTTTTTGCAAACCTTCTGTTCTTAGCAGTTTCCCATTTCTGAAAACTTACTAATTCGGGAAACTTTCCTTTTTAGGAAACTTACTATTTCAGGAAACTTTCCTTTTCAAGAAACTTACTATTTCGGTGAACTTTCCTTTTCAGGAAACTCTCCTAATCGAGAGACTCCCTGAACCCTCCTGAAACTTCTCCAGAATCCCTCTGGATCCTTGCTACATCTTAATGACTTACTGGCCTCATCGGTTTCCACATTTTTGCCTCCCACGGCCCTCTCGGCTAAAACACCCTACCGACATGCTTCCAACTACAACCCACTTGGTCGCGTCAGAAGCTACAGCTCCTTAGTCCAAGTCATACGACTAAACGCCGAACTCCCCAACACAGCTCGGTCCTTGGTAGCCCCATCGTTAAGGATTACTCACGCTTCCCAAGCTCAATCCAAAATGATGTCTAGAGTTCCACCGGACACAATATCAAAAATCCTGGCATCAGCTCCCTGGTGATAAGAAAGTTGACACCATCCACACAGCCCTGAGTCCTTAATAATTGACCCCCAGCAACTCTCACAGAACCCGAGTGGTCCACTGACACCTCTAAGATACCACTCCCCGACATCCAACCCCGGTGTAGCAAAACTGTGAGCTGCTCCGGAGTCGAACCACACATGTGACTCTACCCCAGCTGCACTAAGGGTTCTTAAGCACAAAAAGGATTAAAGACAAACGGCGACTGACAATTACATAACTAGTACTAAAATTAACAATCAAACAAGAACATAATTAAAGAACTAACCAGTAATCGGTCTGCTGCCGCTCGTCTCGCTAGACTCCGCGCCTAAGGTGAACACCCTCGGTGTTACTGCAACCCGCTCTGGAGGTGGTGCCTCGATCCTCGCAACTGGCTGAGCCAACTTCAGACAATCATTCTTGATATGTCCCGACTCCTTGCAGTAATAACAAACATGTCCCTCCCGAGGACAATCAGCAACTCGGTGTCTCTGAACCCCACACCGGAAACACCGTGATCCCGAACCCGCTAAACTGGAAGTATCCTCAAACTCGGTGTCCCTGAACCCCATATGCAGAGTCTATAAATCCAGAAGATGTTGAGTTGAAATCTCCTAAAGATGTAGCTACAAAAAAATGTCTTCCACCTGCGGAAAAATGTGGTGATGGTAGACCAAAGAAGTCAAGAAAACCTCTTTGAACTAGAAAAAGGCGATGGGCAAACAACCACCACAAAAAAAAAAGATGAAAATAGAGAAGACGTCTGACAAAGAAACAACCCCAAAGTTACGCAAGCAATACACCTGCTCACAGTGTAAGAAATCAGGACATAATATCACCACATGTGAAGACCCTTGCTAAGCAATATGGATTTGCTATGGACGTCTGAGTTCTTTCTTCCAGCCCATTTTATATACAATGTTGGATATACTATTAAAAACAAAAACGTAATTTGCTTTTCACATGATTTATTCATACATTTAAGCTTTTGAAATTTACTTGAGATGACATCTCCTTGTCTCTTGTGTCATTTGCATCAAATAAAGACTGAATTTCAGACAATGATTATGTTAATGACATTAGTTTAAAAGTCGACAACACCATATTATTTCAGTTAATTCTAGACAGTTTCAGAATGTATTAAAGACCAAGAAGGGAAATAAGTTCACACTTTCATGAATTATAGAATGAGAAAAATAACATGAAAAACTAGAAGGGAATACATAAATACATATTCTGCAACGTTCTTATCTTATAAATTGTGCTTGTAAAACAATATATTGTTTATGTTCAAAATAAATGAATAACGATAATGAAAATTCAATAAGGATGTAAAGACTCGAGATCTTTTGCTCCATATGGGAACGGTTTAGATGTTGTGTGACCGTGTTGCTTAGTCTTGTAAAAAATCTCTGCTGCAAGCTTGTCTCTAACCATCTTGATGTTTGCATCAGATAGAGGCTTAGTAAACTCAAAATGTGAGGCATGACATTCGATGAATTTTATCGCTTAAATTCCACAATCACCATCTCTGAGCATTTGGGGAATCCTTCTTTGAGGCCTTCGAACCTTGAATTGTTCAACACTCATCTTTGACCTTTCTGATGGTGGTGTTGTTGCTCTAAGTAAATGTGGTAGCATATGAGCTATTGGCTTCACTGCTTTGAAAATGTCTTGGTTCGAACACCCTTTTACCTTACAATCAAAGACATCAATAGAACGTTCAGGAATTGAAATGAATAGTGTTACCCATGTAGGCGCTCAAATATCTGGAAATGAAATTGCGGACTAAATCTTATAAATGCAACACCGATGAAGCAAAGGCGAGATCCAGCGAACTATAAATTCTACGATACTCTCGAGGAAACGACTTACAAATTTAGAAAGAAGGCGAGAGGTTTTTTTGTTGGTTTTTTCAGATCGAAAATCGAATTAATTTTTCTATCGATATGAAGTTCGGCGATATATATGGTGAGAGGGGCGGTTTCGGCAAAAGAAAGATATGCGCGCGGGGGTCTCTGGAGGCCCATTGCCACGACCCACGACCCACGAGTCGTGCCGGACGGCGGCGGCGCGCGTGTGGTTCCCATTATCTCATTCCATAGTCATTTAAACTCATGTATAAATATGACCATATATATACCACTTTAAAACACAACTTCCAAACAATGTGGGACAATTTCCACATTTCACTTAAAAATGAGGCTTTGCCATTTTTGGCTCATGCTCATTTCAATTCAACTTTTACACAATTTATAGACCCAATATGTCTTGGTAAATTGTGGCCCAACAACCCAATGGTTATTGTTGACATTGAGAACACTGTATATATCATCGACGTCAGTCCTCCCCTTCTTTCTTGTTTGGGAAAATCCAGGTAAGATACCGTTTGCATATTCAAATGCTCCATTAGGGAAAATGGGCACATCTTTTGAGCGTAGAAAATTTGGATAACTTTGGGACCAAATTCCAGTGAAATCAGCATCTGTGAAAGCAATTCTCTCACTTCTGAATGATTTTGGATTCTTCACAAATCTCAATCGAAGCATGTTCATGGCACTATTTATATGCTGTTACATAGATGACAAAAATTAATGTTAGAGCAAGAATAACAAAAACATTACTGTTACCGAAAACATGTAGATAAACAAAAAAAAAAGACTGTTAAAATAACCTCGGTATTTAGCCACTCTTGAGGAGTGCGTATGGTTATAAAAAATTCTACACTATTGTTTTGGGAGCCAACTGGATATTCTCTGCATGAGAAGAAAGAAAGCTGGTTAAGAAGAAAAGATTATTGCTACATTGGTAACATGGCAGTCATGAAAACAAAGAAACTTACTCGTCCAATTGTAAGTTTCTGCAGATCCACTGGTGCGAATAGATCGTATCCACGGCCGACCATCATTGTAGACTGGTTGATATTTTTAGTGACGCCTACATTTACGGTACTGCAAAATGGTGTTTGCAAGGCTGGTCCCGGTTTCGTCATCCTTTTGCTCTTTTCTGGCGCATTGTTAGTATCGTTCTCTATTTTCAGAGCCTTTAATGTCTTGCTACGTGTCTTATCCTCAAATTTCTCCATAACAGAGACAGTGGGCTGAAATATCTTCAACGGCAAAGATTGTTGAGGCAGCTCGTTACAAATTTTTCTCGTTGGGAATAATCCATCAACCGTACTCTCTTCATCCGATTCAATCATCTTTTTATGTGAAGCCTTTAGATCCTCTAGTTTGGCATACAAATCGCTTAAAGGCATGTCTTCGCCCACATGTGTGTCTGTATCACTTGAATCTGTAAGATTATATCCTTCAAAAATCTGCATATGGAAAAAAATGATTACAATAAGCATATACATAGATTCAATAATACTATACGCATATAGACAGATTCACACATAAAGAAAGATTAAGTTTTTATGCTCACTATGTAATTTTAGAAGTGATTTTAGAACGAGTAAGTAAGCAAACCTTTGGTGGTTTGGCACCATGGTTTTCTCCTGTTTGTAAATGATGCTTGTTAATTTTACCAAAGACTTCTCTTTCATTATCTTCATCTCGTTCTCTAAAAATTCAAACTGAGATTGCATCACTTTAAAACTCTGCAGCTGGTTGCCTATATCTTTATCATGAAGCGCCTCAATACTCTTCCCTTGTTGTTCAACCATCAAGCACAATCTTTCAACCTCCATCGAAGAATTCAAAGATTTTGACTCCATAGCTTTCATTCTCTTTCTCTCTGTTTTCATTTCTATTGGACGTTTTAGTGACACATTCGCGGCATCACCACCTCCTTTATTTTCTGTAGCCTTTCTACTTCCATCAACAACCAATTTCTCTTCTTTATTTTTTCCCACTTGTATGCTTTTTGATCCATGTTCTGACCAAATAACAACTCCTTTTCATATAGCTTGCAAAAGTGTGTCTATCTCTATATCTTCCACATCATGCTTCCAACTAGTGGTGCCAACTCGTTAATAACAACTCTCTTAATGTTTTCCTACGATACAGAATAATTGAAAACAAAACATAATTATCATTTTTAAGTTAAGACACATTCACAAAACATAAACACAAAATAACACAATTAATATTTCTCATACCTTGTCAATATCGGAGATGGCTTCGATATCGATGTTATTACCTTTTCCTTTAGTACCTTTGAACCTCAGAAGAGGAGGGCCCTCAACATTTAATGGATGTCCAATCGCTGCACCAAGACTAGGAACAACAGTGTATGCCCAGATTTGAAGCACTTGCAAGAACCCGTGTAATGTGTACGTATCTGCCTCCATCTTTAAGCCCTTGACAGACTTAATCAAATTCACAAAAGCCACTCTTCCCCAAGGATATTTCTCAAATTTAGATAAGTTGAAGACCATGCGGGCTAGAGGAGAAGGAAGCTCTGTTTTCCAGTTGTTGCCTATGATAACGGTTGCTAAAATAGACAAATAAGCAAAGCGAGTTTTGTCTTTTTCGTCTGACCACAACCGGACATCTTGAAGCCGATTCATCAACTTTTCTTGCTTGGGTTATTTTTCTCATCAACATCAATCTTTCTCCACAACTCTATATGAGCATTAGTTTCCAATGCATCCTCACTATCAGGGAAAGGTGCGCAGTTCAGAGTCGTTATATCCTTAAACTCCGACAAAGAGAACCGAGCTGGTGTACCACCAAATAAGCACCATAACTCATACTCTTTCTTGCATACAAGTTGTCTTACGAGAAGCTGTTTGACAAGCTTCGATGACCAGGTGAAATCTAGCTCAGCAAATCGCAATATGACTCCCAAAGATGTAGCACAAATGTCACTCCACACTTTTTCCCCAACAACAGTTTTGACATTTTTCAGAAATTCAGTCTTGCTGTGATAATTGATGCTTCGTTTGGGCTCCGGCTCACAACCAAGTGAATATAAGCGCAAAGAAAATCCCAATTCCACATTTGTTTGAGTTGTCATCCTACAAAACATAAATAAAGGATGAATATAAGCTGATATCAAACAAATAACAAAAGAATAACCAATTGGATTCAAGGTAAAGATACACTAGAGAGATGGGACCATGGAGTAACGTTAGATATGATGCTTTTTATATGAAATATATGCATGATATTATATATTAGTGTGAAAACACAATGGAACGATACAGACCAGTGTGTTGAAAAAAGGCAACCATGAGAAACATATCAGATCGTAAATTTTTAAGAGGCACTCGTTAAGAGTCACTTTCAAGCTTTCCTATAATTTTTTTTATCACCATAAATAAAGTAGTTTAGATTCTAAATTTGTTGCTAAGTCTGAAAGAAGAGAGTGCATCGAACTATTTGCAGAAAAAATGATGAAACTGTGAGAGAGGGAGATAGAGAGGACTTACAGAGTGGTGACAGAAAGGGTGAATAAGGGTGATGATGTCAGCACTGTTGTCAATGAAGGTCCTCTCTGGTTCGAAGCTACAGAGGTTGAAGGAAGAGGACAAAGTAGTTTTAGGTTTTTTTATTTTTATTTTACTAATGTTAAAATCATTTAGATAGAAAATAATTTAATTATATTTAAATACATTTATGATAAATCTGATTTGAAGTTACCAAATTTAAAATTTTATTTATCATTTAAATTTTAAAATTTCATTTATGACAAAATGACAGTTTTGGAATTATGAATTTTGTTAGAAAATAAATAAATTATGTAGACAATAAAAATTAAAAGATGTTATCCTAGCTATTGAAAATAAATGGGTTATATTAAACAAATTTCTCAAAAAAAAACGAACTACTTCTGCAATAATCCTATATTTTTCTTTAATATAGAATAGTATATCCTATAACATCCACAATAATATGAGAATGATGAACAAATCGCATGTAGTTTAAGCATGTAATTTAAAGATACATACACTCTCTAATCATATTAAATTTATATAAAAATATAAATCCGTATATTGTGCGGACACCGATCTAGTAATAATAATAATAACTGGAATGTCATTGTCATTGTCAGAATCTAACTCTGCGGCTCTGTGAGTAAATCTGGACATAGTACTTCAAATAATTCTATCCTTCTTATTCCCAAAGTGATCTGTATTCGCTTTTTACCACCAATTTTTTTCATCCAATTAAAACCCAAAATTGAAAGGCATGAAAATATTGGCATGAAATTAAACTTCTTTGTGCATTAGTTTTTGTCTACCACATCAATTTCTTTCATCTTGCCCCCAAAAGTAGTTTCAACTTTTTCCTTCTCCTTAACTACTCTAAAAATGAGTACGTATGATATTTACTGAATGTTCGTTGTCATGATAATTCTGATAAATCAATTATATATATATATATATATTTGACGTAATCAATTATATATTTTAACAGAATTTTATAAATCAAAATGGTTCGGTAATCATAAAATTATGCGATGCCCGTAGTTGAATTAATACTAAGTTAACATAATAACGGTTCATGATAATTTAATATATATATATATATATGTTTAAGAACTTATATACTGTATTTTAGTTTTTCTTGTTAAAATGGATATACTTATTAAAACTAGCGTCAGCAACTCTGCTGATCCTTAAGCACAAGAAGTTGACTCCACCTCCCCTTAAAGAATAGAGAAAAAGGTCCAGTATATTTGTATAGAATTAGGTAACTTATTGACAAGAAATGAATGATTCTATGGATAAATGATATAGTAGAATTATTATTAGAAAATAGTAAAAATGAAGCGGTAAAAATTATGGTGAAAATATATCACGTTTTTTTAAAACGTAATTAAACATATATTTATTTAAATAGATATTTAACATGCTAAATTATTGTATAAATCCATAGCTAGTAATAATAATAAATAAATTTCACATGTTGATTATGCACTTACCGAGTTCAAATGAGCTTTCATGAGTTCGATTTGAAGGATTGTTTACCATCTTTTAGCCATCACTTAGTTATTCTCAACCAAAATCACAACTCTAGTACACTTAGGGTCTGTCTCTTTTTAAAATCCAACACTAATTGGTAAAAAAAAGCTGGTGAAGACCTCCATTAATGCCCCCTTTTCCTCTCTATTTCTTTTTACATCTTTACCTATATATACACACACAATCATGTTCTCTTCTACATCCTCATCTCCGAGCAAACACCTAAACAGAGTTTACAGAAAGATACACATAGATTTTTTTCAAAATATTAACATTTTGAGGAAAATGACGAAGTCGGTGGCTAACTTGGCACTACTAGGATTTTGCATACTACAAGTAATGAGCTTACTTGTGTCACAAGCCAACGCCAGAGCTTTCCTTGTGTTCGGAGATTCCCTCGTCGACAATGGTAATAATGACTTTCTAGTTACCACAGCACGAGCCGACAATTACCCTTACGGTATCGATTTCCCGACTCACCTACCCACCGGCCGTTTCTCCAATGGTCTTAACATTCCAGATCTCATCAGTAAGCTTTCTTACTCTCCAAGAAAGTTAACATTCAACGTTACCAAAAGTATATTGTTAGCAATAATGATTTGTATAGGTGAGCATTTGGGCCAAGCGTCTCCATTGCCTTACTTGAGTCCTATGTTGAAAAAGGACAAACTCTTAATCGGTGCCAACTTCGCTTCTGCCGGTATTGGAATCCTTAATGACACCGGAATCCAGTTTGTAAGTTTCCCGAAAACATATATTAAGATTTTATCTCTTTTGAATTCTCTTTTTCCGTCATGTTATGTTCTGTCTTATCCCGTTCACGTCCGAAATCTTAAATGGCACATAAATGGAGAACATCTTTTTTTGTTTCAAAGTTAAGGGCATTCATGACATTTTGATAATGAGGGGTGTTTTGGTAATTTCCATGCAGCTGAACATAATTCGGATCACGAAGCAGCTGGAGTACTTCGAGCAGTACAAGGTCCGAGTGAGTGGGCTTATCGGAGAAGCAGAGATGGAGCGGCTTGTGAATGGAGCACTTGTCCTTATTACACTAGGAGGCAATGATTTTGTCAACAACTACTACTTGGTCCCTTTCTCTGCAAGATCTCGTCAATTCTCTCTCCCTGACTATGTGGTCTTTATCATTTCTGAATACCGCAAAGTCTTACGGGTTAGTTTTTCATTTAATGGCCTATTGAATCAGTAATTATATCAACATTTAAAAATCTCATTTTTTGCACTTATTATTTTTTAAAATTTCTTGAAATCAAGGGATATTAAATTAATAAAATAGTATAGTTTGTTCATTGAAAAATAGAGAATTTCGTGAAACAATATTTCAAAATACTATAGAAAACATTTATAGCTAAAAAGATGTGGACCAAAAGTCCATAACTTACCAAAAATATGGAAAAAAAATCTTATTTTTTTTTCTTTCTGAAGTTATATCACTAAATAGCAAATCTACCACTCTCTTTAAATTCCATCCACACTCCGCCTTCACTAGAACAGTTTGAATTCGTAGTAGCAAATATATGTTGAAACACTTGTTTTTTGTTTTGGTTTAAATATATGTTGAAATTTCGTTGTCTCTTATATACAACTCAAATTGTTTTATAGAAAATGTACGATTTGGGTGCTCGACGTGTCCTGGTGACTGGAACAGGACCGATGGGTTGCGTCCCGGCTGAGCTGGCTCAACGTAGTCGTAACGGAGAATGTTCTACAGAATTACAAAGAGCCGCCTCACTATTCAACCCACAACTTGTTCAAATGATCAACGACCTCAACAACGAAGTTGGATCTTCGGCCTTCATTGCTGCTAATACTCAACAAATGCACATGGACTTCATTAGCGACCCACAAGCATATGGTAAATGTCTTATTGAATTTGTCCTTAATTACAGAGATTTGTTTTTCTCAAAAGAGGAGTGTATTACCTATAATAACATTATTCTAAAACACGGTAATATTAAAAATTTAGTCTCATTATAGTTTATCAGTCGTCTTTAGTAATTTCAAGAAACATATATTTGCACAAAAAACACAAAATTTCACAAAAAAAGGAAGAAACATATATACCAATCAAGAACAGATGTTAATTTCTAATAAAAGGTTTCTTGTAGAGTTTTCAGTTTATTTCAGTTTCATTTTTAAATTAAAAAGTTAACGAAAGTACAAAGAAACTATTAATTAATATTATAGATATTTTTGTATAGCTAAATGTATATTAGAGTATTGCAACTGTTCGCTTGGTTTTGGTTCAAAATTTATGTCTAGAATTGACTCGTAGTGGTTCACGACCAAATCCTCCGCAGGTTTTGTCACGTCGAAAGTGGCTTGTTGTGGACAAGGACCATACAATGGGATAGGGCTATGCACAGCATTATCAAATCTTTGCCCAAACAGAGATCTCTTTGCCTTTTGGGATCCTTTTCACCCATCAGAAAAAGCAAGTAGAATCATTGCTCGACAAATCCTCACTGGCTCTCCTGAGTACATGCATCCCATGAATCTTAGCACCATTCTCACCCTTGATTCCATGACCTAATCTTCTATTCATCTATCCCAAGTCTATTCTACGCTTTGTTTTTGTTTTGCTTTTCTGTTTTATTATGTTTTTTTTTACGTGGGTGCTTTATTTAGTTTTCCTTAAGTTATGTTGTGAGTTTTGTGTCTTTCATCAATAATTTAGTCACCAATTATGAGCTGAGACTTACAACAATATTTCGAATGTTCATTTTCGTTTATTTATTTGCTATCTTTTTATTTAAATATGAATTAAGTGGTAATATGTTTTCAATGGACTAATTCATTAAATAAAATAAACTTATAAATAGTCACGTGGTTGTTACATCTTGCTAAATGATAATTTGTTAATATGTGCGAAATTAATGTTGCTGTCAATTCGGATATTTTAATATCCAACAGGGGCGGCCCGGAATTGTTTGATGCTTAAAATAAAATTAAGATGTGTTGCCCTTGGTATATTATCAACGAAAATTCGTATAAATTTGACTATATATATATATATATATATGTGGAGATTTGAATCCTCAACATTACAGAAAATTATCAAACACATGTACCACTACATTCAATGTTCAAAAACTTGTTAAACACGAATTTGATAAATGTCTAACATCAAAGCAGCGAATAATAATTTATTTGATACTTTTAACTAATGGTTTATTTCTTTTCAAATAATTAGAGTGTTTACGTATTTTATACTATAAACTGGTTTTAGCTTTTATAAAATAACAAAATTTAAACTATTTTTAGTAATCCACGGTTTTGTTTTCTCAATTCTAAATTTTATAAACTTTTAAATCAGGTAAAAGAAAAGAAAACAATTCCCGATAAAACAATTAATCGGACCCACCTAATAAAAAAATATAATATTCCATAATTTTCTCTATTTAAGGTAATTGTTTATTTTAAAATATTTTCTTTACTAATAGAGTTAATGACACTAATATTCTTATTAAGATAGATATATAAGATAGAAATTGAAATAGCTAAATGAAGCTTTATTAAGTGCAAAAAATGTAAAATGAAAGAACTTTAGATTGTCACCGAGAACACAATGATTTTGGATTTGATATTATAAAAAGGTTAGAGAAGAGTTGCACAAAGTGGTAACTCTTTAGGTTACATTGAATGTTCTATATGATGCTTATTTATACTAATCTTAACTTGCTATGAAACCCTAAATACATGGGCTGATTTTAGCCTTGTTAACATTCTATTGGACTTGGTTTGAGGCTCTCTAATAAATAGTTTCTCTTTCTTCCTTTTTGTTTTTCTCTTTCTCACACTTTCTCTGCAACTCCATGTCTCTTTTTTGTTCGTTCTTCTTTCTCCAAAAAACTAAAAATGATGCCCTTTAAATTTTGATTTTAATTTGGTGCCTAAAGCAGCTGCTTGATCGGCTTCACCTCAGGACCGGTCCTGATATTATCCAATCACTCAAACTATTGAGATCATTCAATATACCTTATGTTTTTGTGTATTGTTTTTCCTCTTTCACGAAAAATATATTTATTTTGTGAAACCTCAACAAATATATTTAAAAGCATGGAAGTAAGCTGTTTTTGTTTTGTTCGTTGAAATTTCAAATTTATTCTCAACAAAAAAGTTAATGTACAAGTGATACCCAACAAGAGAAAAAAGATAAGAGAGAACATGAAAAAACAATTAGTTCGATCAGACTTAGACTTTAAACCATCTCTGCAAGAGGTCTTCCAGCTTATGTGGAATTCAAGGATGGCTTTGAGATGGCGGAAACATTAGGCGAAGCAAAAATGGGGATCCTATAATATAAAACATATTTTCTTATATATTTATTTAATTAATTAATTTATATTTTTCTTACTTTATAGAATTTCTAAAAATATTTTATCTATTTTCTATTTGATACACGCCTTAAGGCTTCAAAACTTCAAACTCCAAACTCCAAACCGGCTGCGCGTGTTGAGACTCGGTGAGATACTCCAACCAAGCTTCAACAGTGAAATGGAACCAACGATGCAAAGATCAGGTGAGATGCTCGAGCTCAATCTTCACGGTAGAAAGGGAATTGATCGGTGTGCGACACACGAGCTATGAAGAGGCACGTGATATGGCGGTCTCTCAAATCCGAGCCTGACTCAAGGATGGTTCCAAGGATGATCAGAAGGAAAGGTCAACTGAAATATTGTCAAATGGATGACCTTTAAGATAACTTTCAAATGGAGACCAACGTGGAAATTAGAAAGCTTAATATATTATACTAGAGACAAATTAAAATTAGGTTCTTATTGAGTAGGGATAAAATTACTTAGTCAAAGCATGTCTTAACCAAAATATGAATGATAAAATCTGATTCCAAGCAAGGTGCAGCCTTAACTTTCAAGCTCAAATTCATGCATCAAATAACTAAGAACTACCGCATTGAGATTAAATACTTGATCATTAAGCGTATTTGGTTGATTTCATCACTATCCCCTATTCATATGCAATAGTCCTAAGATGAATGATGCTAGACTCAATCTTACAAATACAAATGAACTAGATGACACTCTGTTTTTGTGAAATAATTTTCAGAAAATTTCAAATTTTTATAGTTTTTATATGCACTTAGATGCATGCTAAATTTGAATAAGAAAACTAATGATGAGTTAAATGTATCTCTCAGAGCCTTCCCCAAACTTAAATTACACAGTCCCTTGTGTAATAAAAATTCAAAGAAAGGTTTTGAGAGATTGAAAAGAAACTAAGCAAAATGAAAATAAAAATGCAATGGTATGTACAATGGTTGGGTTGGTGTCGGTACCTCATTGTGAAGGAGCTATGAAGAAGGCATAAGCTACTGCTGCCATTCTTTCTTTGGTGTAGGTGGGCTGCATTGGGACACTCGAGTCCTCTGGTCGAGCTGGATCATGTGCGATTTGCTCGTCTCTATTGGTGAGCTCGACCTGGGCACTCGACTCTTCTGGTCGAGCTGGGATCTGATCTGGTATCTATGACTCTAGGTGCTCTACTGGGAACTTGGCTCTCCTCTTCCTTTGCCCTATCTCAGTAGATGATCTCCTTGATCGTGATTTGAAGCCATGCTTTCTTGATTGCCCCCTAAGTGAACTAGTTTTCCCCAAAAATGCAAACCTTACATTCCTTTGAGGAGTGTCGCTATACTTCTTCTGTAGGCTCTTAAGCTGTCCTTGACAGTCTTGATCATAGACTTGATAGTCTTGTCTTGCCATTTGTTCCATTTCTGGAGCAAGCCTATCTTCTTATTGGCTTCCTTGAGGCTTTTGGTTTCTTCTTCAAAGTGGTACACCTCAGGTTCTCGATGCATCCAGTCCCTAAGTCTCTCATTGTAAGCTTCTAACACTGCATATGCTGTTGGATCATATAGGCAGTCTAATTGGGGAATGAAATCAGCAACTACACCTCTGTTTAGCTTTGGGAGCTCATCAAATGGCAACAAGATCTTGGCCTTTCCAGCTTGAGGATGAATGAAGTTGTATACATGTTTCCCTTGAACCGTATTCCTACCAATGATGAAGGAGTTGTGTTGATACTCTATATCTAGTCATTATGGTTCCTCTCTCCTGAACTTAAGCTCAACTCCACATGCTCTCAATATCGGGGTTACAATCCCGCCCACAGCTAGATCTTCTCTATCACTATCTTATTCATCCTTATGGCATAATCTTTGTAAGTGAGAAGCTGCCTAACCAAGACAATAGAATTTCTAGCTTTCGCTCTATCTCCTTGCATCCGGTGCCCACACATTTGGTTCCTCTTTGTGGTGAAGATTACAAAACTTTCGAGTGCCTTGTCAAGCATTCTAAGCTCTCCTTTATTGACGCCTCCAGTGATCTTTCTCGCACAAAGGGTACTGGCAATGGTCTTGTGCAGATACTTATGAGGACATCAATACAAGCTCAGTTGGATCAAAGGAAGAAGCTGTACACATAGCAACCATGGAACAAGCACCAAGAACAAGAGCTGGAACAAGGCATGTGAGAGAGGAATTTATCAAGTCCATGAACAGCCTCATCATTAAGGGAGTGCAAGAAGACGTGCAAGAATTACACAAGAGTCATACGATACCTTTCTTGCCGGTTCTTCAAGGAAACAAGGAATTTGCTATTTTTACTATCACCAAGCAAATTCAAGAGGCCCAAAGAAATCACTAAATGGGTATGTGCTCCATTTGTGCTCTTTTTCCCTTCACCAATTTTTGTCCCAATGGGTTTTGTTGGTAAGGTTTTTAACGAGGCAAATGGATCACATTATCATCGGCCCATTTAGTTGATTTTCCGCAAGCCCAACAACACATTTTCGGCCAAGGAGTTCAAGAGACAGTTTCAAATTTTCAAACTCTGATTTTAATGTTATCTTTTTCTCTCTCCTTCATGCAGACTATCACTTGTCCTTTAATTATTTTGTGTTGGACAATTTTCGGATTCAGCCTGATTTTTAGAAAAGAAACTTGAGAGTTTTCTCTTTGATATTTCTGGGAAGGAAATATTCTGTCTTCTAAACTTTTTGTGTGTGAATCCTTGAAGCTTAGAGTGTATTAGACTTATCATAGATCCTTTCACAGATCTGCGTGGTGTCTCTCAATCCCCTATCACGTCAGTTCATCCCTTTGAATCTGTTGAGAGTGACCTTAGTCCAGCACAACCTCACCATCGAACCACTTCACCATCCATTCAATCGGAACTGTTGAGAGTGACCTTAGTCCAACAACAATTTCTCCATCAATCTATCATTTAGGATCTGATTCATTTGGGTTCCTATATCAGATACCTAAGGGCTGGGCTCCTTATTTCGGAGCTCTTAGACCTGGAGGATGTGTAAGTGTCCTTACCTCCTATGAGTCTCCAAAGCTCATTCAGATTCCTTTTGCTGTAGTCCTGGTATACTCCAGGTCCTTCCTTGAAGGCATACATAGTGTCAAGCTGGCTTAGCTCCATGGTGTACTCATGGCCTCTGACCTTGAAGTAGATGTATCCTAATCCTCCATCAGACTCAGCCTCAGGATCATCCCAGTATAGTATCAGCTGTAAGGTGCTCAGAAGGTGGCAGGTTTCCTCTTGGTACCCTTCACGTGGTTTTGCTACAAGTGACAGTAGGTCATGGTGCTCAAGGAGGAGTTCAAAATCTCTTATGATCCCCAAAGCATCCATTGTTGGCCAATGTGGATACCGTGTTCCCACAAAGTTGATGCTTTTCATCAAGTCTATGAGCATTTCCTCTTGGACAACCTGACTCAACCCCTGATCGGTCTCACTATCCTCATCATCCTCACCATTGTTTCTTCCCAGATACTCACTTTCAATTCTCTCTTCATCATCCTCTTGTTGTACCTTTTTCCCTTGAGCAATGTCTTCTCTTGCTCTGGAAAACTCTCTTTCAGAATTCTCAGCAATCTATGTTGCTCTTCTCCTGGTCATCCTCCTTGTGATTGCATTTGATTCCCTGAAACGATTAGCATTTAAAGTTTAACAAAAATAATAAACCACTCGACCAACCTACTCGACCTGTTTGGTCGAGTGCATCAAAGATTTTTCAGAAATCTTTTGAATTGGGTGAAGTGGTCGAGTCAGATCAATCATCAAGTTCAGGGGATAATAAACTTATATAAACATTGGGGAACTGATAACCAGCCTTTCTAAACAAACAGGATTCTAAAACTTGTTTAATATTCTATACATGAATGATTTCAAAACTTGTTTAAAATTAGCAATGCACTTTAACAAGTTCGATTTATGTTTTAAACAAGCCAATGGTAATGCAAATTCAAGTTTATAACTAGCTAAGTTTTGAAAATTCAAGGTTAAGCTCAAGAACTTGAAGATAACAATCCCAAAAAATTTTAAACCATGGAAATCAATTCAATATGCAACCTTAATCACCCTAAGCTCTCCACAAATAGATTTCAGTTACATGCATCAATGAAATCTATGCTTTTGTGAGGAATTCTAAATTCAAAGAGCAAACCCATAATTGTTTGAAAAATCGGTTTTGGAGCTTGAAAACTTACATGGGTGCTTCATAATCACGAGTGTGAGAAGACGTGGTTGCAAATTTCGATTAAATGAAATTTTAATTAGAAATTTTAGAGAAGAGGATTTGAAAGAGATTTCTTTGAAAGCTATGAAGTTGCGAAATTGAAAGAAAAGAGAGAGAGAGATAGGTGTGTGGAGGTTTTTAAAAGTAGGGTTTAGATTAAATTTGAATGAATGGCTGAGATTAAAGATTTAAAGTTTCAGAAAAAACCTGGCCACTCGACCAAGGGGTCGAGTGGTGTGATTGAGTGCATCACTGATGCATTCTGATTGCTTTGTAATCTCTTCATCTCCATTCGTCTTGGTCCATAGCACTTTTTCATTGCATCCTGAGAGACACAACAATAGAGAAAAACATAAAAATACCAAAAATCCTAAAGAAAATTAAATAAAGCTAGGTGAGGATCAAGTCCCTGAATGCTCTCCAAGAGGTTGTGATGATCGGTGACAAGGTGAGTGATGCGGAAGAGATGAAAGGTGAAGAACAGTGAGTAGGATCCGATGAGTCTTGGGGGGATTGTTGCGAAACTTCCAAAGGGGGTGGTGAACCTTTGGACTTTCAGGCTTGTTCTGTACGTGGGTGAAGACCCTAGACGTGGTGAACAAGGGGTGGATCGAAGTGAAACTTCCTAGGAGTTGTGAAAGACCCTAAGACTATCGAACTTGCTTTGGGTGAGGATGAAGATCCGATCACAATAAGCAAGGAGTGATCAAACAGGTTTCAGAGAGTTTGAGAATGTGAAAAGATGTTTGATAAACCACAAATGAAGCATTACAAGAGTTTAAATCAGCCAAAGAGTAAAAGAGAGAATCTCGAAAATGACATAACATTAAAAACAAAGTTGAACATAAAATAACTCTTCAAGTCTTTCAATATTTCGGCTAAATCTTCTTGTTGGACTTGGGCTGCTTCATGTGGATAAGGGATAGAGGTGGGCTTAGGCTTTATCAAGAGGCTGATGAGTGAGTGATATGGCTTACCTCATTAAAAACCTTATTTGGAAAACCCAATGGGACAAAACCAAATGAAGGAAAAAAGAGTGTAAGTCATATCACCTATCTTGATAAATGTTTAGGTGGCTTGGATCACAACCAATGTAGCTGGATTAGCACACACCAAACTGCCCGAGATGGTTTTGAGGAGATGTTGCAAAGTGGTCTTGAGCTTCTCTTGTTTAGACCGAGTGATAGGACCCGGAAAAATGCACAAATCTTCAGCTCCTTGTAGCTCCGGTTCAAGCTGCTTCCTTTGCTCCTCGTTGTCGTCGCCATGTTGCATTGGTTCCTCCTCCTTGCTAGCCATAGTCATATCATCCTCCCCCTCTTGAAAAGGATTTGACCTCAAATCTGTTTCTTCTGCAAAATAAGGAACCAAATCAGTAATATTAAAACTCGAACTTACATGGTACTTACCTTGGAGATCAAGCTGGTAGGCGTTGTCGTTGATTTTCTTGATGATTTCGAATGGACCATCAATCCTGGGCATAAGCTTGGATTTTCTCTCGTTAGGGAACCTTTCTTTTCTCAAATGAACCAACACCAAGTCCCCTTCTTTAAATTCCATAAACTTCCGGCCTTTGTTTGCATGCTTAGCGTACAACTTGGTCTTGTGCTCTATGTTGTTTCGAGCCTTCTCATGGATCTGTTTCACAAGCTCAGCCTTTTTCTTACCATCAAGACTTATCCTTTCATTCACGGGTAAAGGCATTAGATCCAAAGGTGAGATGGGATTGAACCCATAAACAATTTCAAATGGTGAATACTTAGATGCAGAATGTCTAGCATGATTATAAGCAAATTCAACATGAGGTAGACATTCTTCCCAAGTCCTAAGGTTCTTTTTAATTATAGCACGCAACAAAGTGGATAAGGTTCTATTGACTACTTCGGTTTGGCCATCGGATTGTGGGTGACATGTGGTGGAGAAACAAAGCTTGGTTCCTAACTTAGACCAAAGGGTTTTCCAAAAATAACTAAGAAATTTGGTATCCCTATCCGATACAATAGTTCTAGGCATTCCATGCAACCTAACAACTTCTCTAAAGAACAACCCAGCTATATTAACAGCATCATCGGTTTTATGGCAAGGTATGAAGTGAGCCATTTTAGAGAATCTATCAACTACCACAAATACCGAATCCTTTCCAGTCTTAGTCCTAGGTAATCCAACTACAAAATCCATAGATAAGTCATGCCAAGGATGCAAGGGAATAGGAAGAAGGGTATACAAACCGTGATTCTGAATTGTCGATTTAGCTTGCTTACACGTTATACATCTTTGACAAGCTTTTTCGACATCACTTTGCATGTGCGGCCAAAAGAAGTGCTCACATAGCACGCTTGACGTCTTTGCCACGCCAAAATGTCCCATAAGTCCACCTGCATGAGCTTCTTGGACAAACAAATCTCGCAAGGAGGAGTTAGGTACACATAGGCGATTATCGTAAAATAAAAATCCATCACTCCTAAAATATTTTCCAACGCCAAATTTTTCACAAGCAGCATAGGTTTCTTTGAAGTCAACATCACTATCATACAGTTTTTTGATTTGTTCAAATCCTAGTAACTTAACCTCAAGAGAATTCAAAAGAACGTACCTCCGAGAAAGAGCATCGGCTACTACATTCTCCTTACCTTTCTTGTACTTAATGACGTACGGAAATGTCTCAATGAATTCAACCCACTTGGCGTGTCTCTTGTTCAGCTTTTGTTGTCCCTTGAGATGCTTGAGAGACTCATGATCTGTGTGGATAACAAACTCCTTGGGCCAAAGATAATGTTGCCAAGTTTGCAAAGCCCTAACAAGCGCATAGAGCTCTTTATCGTAAGTCGGGTAATTGAGTGTGGCGCCTCCAAGATTTTCACTAAAGTAAGCTATGGGCTTCATGTCCTGCATAAGAACAGCACCAATACCAATTCCTGATGTATCACATTCAATTTCAAAATTTTTATCGAAATTAGGAAGAGATAAAACCGGGGCATGTGTTAGCTTCTCTTTCAAGGTTTGAAATGCATTCTCTTGAGCTTGTTCCCACTTGAATCCGACATTCTTCTTGATAACCTCTGTGAGTGGGGCGACTAAAGTACTGAAGTCTTTAACAAACCTCCTGTAGAAACCGGCTAAACCATGGAAGCTTCTTACTTCACTAACAGTCTTTGGACTCGGCCAATCTCCAATAGCTCGTATCTTCTCTTCATCAACCTTGATACCATCTGTACTCACAACAAAGCCTAAAAAGACAAGGTTATCCGTTCCAAAAGTACATTTATTAAGATTAGCGTACAAGGTTTCCTTCCTAAGCACTTCTAAAACTTTTCTAAGATGCTCCACATGTTCATCTAAGATTTGGCTATAGATTAAAATGTCATCAAAATATACCACCACAAAACGACCTATAAATGATCTAAGAACGTGGTTCATTAGTCTCATGAAAGTACTAGGTGCGTTTGTTAACCCAAAAGGCATGACTAACCATTCATAAAGACCATGCTTAGTTTTAAATGCGGTTTTCCATTCATCCCCTTCTTGCATCCTAATCTGATGGTATCCACTTTTAAGATCTACCTTAGAAAAGATGCTATAACCATGCAATTCATCAAGCATATAATCTAATCTAGGTATGGGATGTCGATACTTTACAGTGATATTGTTGATAGCACGGCAATCGACACACATCCTCCAGCTACCATCTTTCTTCGGAACAAGCAAAACGGGTACGGCACATGGACTCATGCTTTCACGGATATGTCCTTTCTCCATGAGCTCGGTGACTTGTTGTTGAAGCTCCTTAGTTTCCAGAGGGTTGGTTCTGTAAGCTGGTTTGTTGGGAAGAGACGCTCCAGGTGTGAAATCGATTTGGTGTTCAATGCCACGGATTGGCGGCAAACCTTGGGGAGGTTCTTCCGGGAAAACATCTTGGAACTCCTGTAAAAGAAACTGAATTTTGCTAGGAATTTCCTGCACAGTTTGGTTAGTATTAAAACATTCTTTAAACACAAAATGGAGGGATGAGGAATAACTCCGTTGTCGAGGCGTGATCATAAGGTTGGCCGGTTCTTTGAGCTTGGCTTCGGAAGTGGGTTTACTTTTCTTCAAGGCCATTTGATCTAGATGAACTTCTTGAGGAGTTAAAGGTACAAGGATGTTCTTTCTGCCCATGAACTCAAATGAATATCTGTTTGTAAATCCAGCATGCATTACTCTCCGATCAGATTGCCAAGGTCTTCCAAGCAAGATATGTCCAACATCCATTGGTAAAATATCACATAAGACCTCATCTTCATATTTTCCTATAGACAAAGGAACTATGACCTGGTTCTTGACTTCCAATTCTCCCTCATCATTAAGCCACTGCAACTTATACGGCTTAGCTCTCTTAGTGATTGTGAGTCCGAGCTTATCAACCATAGACTGGCTGGCAACGTTAGTACAGCTACCACCATCAATCACTAGGCTGCAGACTTTGTTTTGAACTAGGCAACGAGTGTGGAAGAGGTTTTCTCTTTGCTCATTTTTCTCGGCCTGAAGGTGTAAGCTAAGGGTTCTTCTAGTGACCAAAAGTTGTCCAAACTCCGGCATTCTAAGTGGTTCCTCTAAAGGTTCAGGTTCCGAATGATCTTCTTCTGAGTCTATCTCGCCGTGGTTCCTAATAACTATGGTTCTCTGATTGGAGCACAAACGGGAGTAGTGACCGAAACCTTTGCACTTAAAACATTGAATTTCTCTAGCTTTGGTGCTTGATCCTTGATCAATTCCCTTTAGTGGAGACTTGTCTATCTTGGGTTTGGTGAGCGGTTTGTAATCCTTAGGCTTGTAATCCTTGCTGAACTTGGTAGAGTTGTATACGGGCCTAGAGCTTTTCCTCTTGAGTTGTTTTTCAAACATGATAGGTTTGTGGAGAAGCTCTTCTAGCTCGACATAATGATGTACCTCCAGTTTCTCAATGATATCTTTGTCAAGACCTCCCATGAATCTGGCCATAGTAGCTTCATTGTCTTCTTGAATATTGGCTCTAAGTAACAAGGTTTCCATTTCTTTGAAATAATCTTCAACGGATCTACTTCCTTGAGTCAAATTCCGAAGCTTAAGCTGAAGTTCTCTGTGATAGTAACTAGGTACGAACCTTTTCCTCATAATGATCTTTAGTTGGGTCCAAGTCTCAACCGGTATATCTCCAGCCCTTCTTCTAGACGTCACCAACTGATCCCACCAACTTAGAGCATAATCCTTGAATGCGGTTGGGGTGAGTCTAACCTTAATCTCTTGAGTAAACTCCCGGCAATCAAAGATAATTTCAACCCTCTTTTCCCACTCAAGATATTCTTCAGGGTTACTGGTTCCATGGAAAAACAGAATTTCTATCTTCACACCGGCTAAAGGATCTCGAGTAATGGGTTGATTATTTCTAGCGGTTTGATCTTCTCTTGGCTGTCTTCTTTGAGGACGATTTGATCGAGAAGTCTGACTGTAGTAATGCTCAGCATCAGAAGATCGTAGGTTCCTCCTAAGTTGTTCTTCCATAACAGGTTGTTGATGTTCTCGGAATCAGTTGTTGATGGACCTCTCTAAATCGGCTTTCATATTGGCCATACTCTCAACCATCATTGCTTTGAAGGATTCCATAAGTTGCTTGTTGGAGTTGGAAGACTCTTGTTCATCATGGCTAGTCCCCGCCATGGTACCTGTTCAGATCCCAACAAGTAAACTAGTAAAATGCTCAACACAACAAGAAACACAAAACTTGGCAAGAAACCCTAATCGACAGTTTGACTTGATCAATCAGAATAAATGTCAAATCACGTTCAAAAATTCCAGAGACAATTTTAACAAATACTAGACTCAATCATGGTTTCAATGCAACAAATGTCACGATTTTAGGATTAACCAATGATTTTAAACAATTCTAGAAAAAAACTGTTCAAATTCCGATAACCTCTAATTGTGACTGTTCGACAAAATCAACTTCGAAAAATTATCAAAACATGTTCAAAAATTCTAAAATCAATTTTAACAAATGCTAGGCTCTTTTTTGAAGCAGATTCAACAGATCTCACGATTTTATCAGACAAGACGAATTTATGAAAATTCCAACAGTTAGCAGACAAAACAGATCGGAATGTGAAAAGGTATAACAGATCGGAAGAGATACAACCTGGCGTGGAGTCAGCTCTGATACCACTTGATATGATCCTAGGTGAGGATCAAGTCCCTGAATGCTCTCCAAGAGGTTGTGATGATCGGTGACAAGGTGAGTGATGCGGAAGAGATGAAAGGTGAAGAACAATGAGTAGGATCCGATGAGTCTTGGGGGGATTGTTGCGAAACTTCCAAAGGGGTGGTGAACCTTTGGACTTTCAGGCTTGTTCTGTACGTGGGTGAAGACCCTAGACGTGGTGAACAAGGGGTGGATCGAAGTGAAACTTCCTAGGAGTTGTGAAAGACCCTAAGACTATCGAACTTGCTTTGGGTGAGGATGAAGATCCGATCACAATAAGCAAGGAGTGATCAAACAGGTTTCAGAGAGTTTGAGAATGTGAAAAGATGTTTGATAAACCACAAATGAAGCATTTCAAGAGTTTAAATCAGCCAAAGAGTAAAGGAGAGAATCTCGAAAATGACATAACATTAAAAACAAAGTTGAACATAAAATAACTCTTCAAGTCTTTCAATATTTCGGCTGAATCTTCTTGTTGGACTTGGGCTACTTCATGTGGATAAGGGATAGAGGTGGGGTTAGGCTTTATCAAGAGGCTGATGAGTGAGTGATATGGCTTACCTCATTAAAAACCTTATCTGGAAAACCCAATGGGACAAAACCAAATGATGGGAAAAAGAGTGTAAGTCATATCACCTCTCTTGATAAATGTTTAGGTGGCTTGGATCATAACCAATGTAGCTGGATTAGCACACACCAAACTGCCCGAGATGGTGTTGAGGAGATGTTGCAAAGTGGTCTTGAGCTTCTCTTGTTTAGACCGAGTGATAGGACCCGGAGAAATGCACAAATCTTCAGCTCCTTGTAGCTCCGGTTCAAGCTGCTTCCTTTGCTCATTGTCGTCGCCATGTTGCATTGGTTCCTCCTCCTTGCTAGCCATAGTCATATCAGTCTTGGTCCATAGCACTTTTTCATTGCATCCTGAGAGACACAACAATAGAGGAAAACATAAAAATACCAAAAATCCTAAAGAAAATTAAATAAAGCTATGTACAAGGATAACCATGGGAATTCTTCCCAAGTGAAATTGTTTTAAGTCACTTAGCTTGACTTTTCTTACAGAGATTAGGCATATGGTGGCCCATGGAGAGGCTCTAAGGTCTCCTCTTGATCCACTGTTGATGTATTCCTGAAAGAAGATGCCCTAGTGGCAAATAGGAAAGCTCTCCTCAACCCAGGTCCATTTGCCTTTTTAGTGACCATCCTGGGTGAGGAGCTACTCTCATTACCCTTAAACCTGTATATCAGGCGCCTCAGTGCGTCTACTGCGCTTGTCAGGTTTTCCACATCACTCTTTAGAGACGCGATGACTAAAAATTTTCAAAGAGATTTGCAAAACTCTCATCAATCATCATCATGTCGAACCTACCCCATGTTTCCGAAACCAATGAGTAAGTTTTTTTTTTTTTTTGCATTGCATGTTGCTTTAAATCGGTTATTTGGGATTGGGTATGATGTTGATACATTATTGCTTTGATTTCTATGATTAGAATTGCTTGAATTTTTGAAATTGAGTTCTTAATGTTTAGATGAAATTTTCGGAACCCTGATGGCAAATAAGGTCAATTTCACTTGAACCATGACTTGCTTAAATGATTAAAGATCTCACATTGATTCATATGGATTCATTTGAACAAGTTTAAGGGGTTTTAGATTTCAACCATAGTTAAAAATGTTTGATCTTTGAGAAATCTTTGAATGTTTGTCTTAAAATTGTTTAAATTGTGTTTATGTTTAAAAATATGATATTTATGGGTGATTGTTTAGTTACTCGAACCAAAGACTCGATTGAATCAGGTCGGATACAAAAATTATTAGGAACTTTTTGCCGACTTGACCTGACTGATCGAGTGGCCCGGTCGAGTGGTTCCAAATCTTTGCTAAACTTTCATTTTGTTTTGATTTCAGGTACTCATGCAACACCACAACAAGGATAACTAGGAACATATGAGCTTTAGCGTTGACAACACAAGCTGAAAGTGGCTTCTCAAGGTCCATGGGGGACATTGCTAGGGGCAAGAGAGTGCACAAGGAGAAATCAGTAAGGAGGAATGCTGAAGAAGAGGACAGTTCTGAGGAATCAGAATATGAGGAAAATGATGATCTAGAGGAAGCTCAGCTCATTAACATCATGAAAAACGCAAAGTTCTTTGGCACCAGATACCCACATAGCCACACAATGCAAGATCTGGGGGTTTGCAGAGAGATGGGGAGGCTCTATGAAACTGCGGATATCATGGAGCTCACTTAGAAACAACACAATGGTTTCAAGGAGGAGACGTGCCATTTCTTGGCAACTTTGGAGCTCCATCTCTATGAGATAAGAGCTGGTATGGGAGCTAATGAGGGGAACAGGATCTGCCACATCTTGCCAGCTCCACCTCTGTTGATGGATACTGACTTCCGGGAGCTTTCACAGGAGGTTTGGTCAAAATTTACACTAGTGGAAGATCTTTATGATCCTAAAGCTGAAGCTCCAAACTCAGATTATGAGATCCTCCAGAGGTATGTTGAGACCCACCATCTCCCTGAAGCCTACTATTTTGATGACACTGAATGCAAGTCTCTAAGGGAAGCCAACCACAAGATTGGTATGCTCCAAAAATGGAACAAATGGCAAGAAAAGGCATTCAAAGCCTTGTAGAGCACAGTGAAAGGGCTTACCAAACTTTCTCCTGATGCTCAACTCGATCAGTGTAATGCTGAGGAGTGGTGGAGTCTTGTGAATCATGCTCCAGATGCTCTATAGGATGGTCTGAGCGCCTTTTTCTTTCCATTTGCTCCACAAAGAATCTCTTTGAGGGTGAAACATGGTGGAATCTCCTGGAGGTGACCCTAAGAGAGTTGGTTCTCCTCAGGTAGGTAGGAACCAAGCTAGGCCTCCTCTATCTCTTCTCAGCTGCCATCAACCTCTTGGTAAGCCCTTTCACTGTGCTCTTCAAGGCTTTGAATGCCTTGTCTTGCCATTTGTTCCATTTTTAGAGCATACCAATCTTGTGGTTAGCTTCCCTTAGAGACTTGCATTTAATGTCATCAAAATAGTAGGCTTCAGGGAGATGGTGGGTCTCAACATACCTATGGAGGATCTCATCATCAGAGTTTAGAGCTTCAGCTTCAGGATCATAAGGATCTTCTACTGGTGGAACAAATGTAATGCTCCTATCCCCATTCTCAGTATAAATTTTGGCTAAACCTCAATAAGGTAGCAGAAGCTTGGCTCTGCTAGATTGCGGGTGAGTGAAGTTATAGATGTACTTCTCCCCAACCATGCTTACATCTATAGTCTGTGAGGCTCTCAGGTAGTCCATATCCATCAACAGAGGTGGAGTTCGCTTGGAGGTGATCTCAACTCCAGCAGCAAGAAGAAAAGGAGTCATAATGCCTCCCACAGCCAACTCAGCTTTGGTTACTATCTTGTTGTTCTTGATGGCATTGTTCCTGTGACATAGCTTCTGCCTCACCAAAACAATAGAGTTCCCTGTATCAGCTCTATCTCCAAACATCTCAATCCCCTTGGCTCTACTCTTCTGGGACGCATAGACTAGATAATCATGGAGGGATTTATCTAGCATCTTAAGCTCTTCTTCATCCACTGTCGCAGTTGCCCTTCTTGCAAAAGTCTTGTGAAGATATATGATGGCTGGATGCCGAATCTCGCTACTCTTGGATCTCGAGGATGAAAATTTGCCCGTTCCTCCAAGCTCTACCCACAACTCATTCAACTCCTCTTTCACATAGTCTTGTGCCTGGCTCGATCCTCTCTTGAAACCAAACTCTCTATCAATCACACTGAGGGGGGGGATGGTACTCAAAACCTCTGATCTTGAAGTTTATGTAGCCCAGCTCCTCATCAGCTCTGACACCAGCTATTATCTCATAGAGATGGAGCTCCAAAGTTGCCAAGAAATGGCATGTCTCCTCCTTGAAACCATTGTGTTGTTTCTGAGTGAGCTCTATGATATCCGCAGCTTCATAGAGCCTCTCCATCTCTTTGCAAATCCCCAGAGCTTGCATTGTGTGGCGATGTGGGTATCTGGTGCCAAAGAACTTTACATTCTTCATGATTGCAATGAGCTGAGCTTCCTCTGGATCATCATTTTCCTCATATTCTGATTCCTCAGAACTGTCCTTTTCTTCATCATTCCTCCTTATTGATTCCTCCTCTTGCACTCTTTTGCCCTTAGCAATGTCCCCCTGGGCCTTGAGAAGCCACTTACAGCTTGTGTTGTCAACTCTAAAGCTCTGTTCCTAATTGTCCTTGTTGTGGTATTTCCTGAGTGCTCATTGGTTTCAGAAACATGGGGTAGGTTCGACATGATTATGATTGATGAGAGTTTTGGAAATCTCTTTGAAAATTTTTAGAGAAAAGTTTGAGAATTTATAAGCTTTTAGAAAGATGAAATCGCAAATGAGAGTGAAAGAGAGAGAGAGCGTGTGATATTAATATATATAGTGGGTTAATCGAGTGGTTGAGATTCGAAGTTGAGTTTTTAAGAAAAACCTGGACCACTCGACCTCCAGGTCGAGTGGCATGGTCGAGTAGGTTGGTTTCTGCTTTGGCATGGTCGAGTAGGTTGGTTTCTGCTTCTGTTGAGCTTTTGAAACACCACATTGACTCATACCCAGCTTTCTTTTGTTCCCTGAAACTCACAACACTAAAAAGAAACATCAAAAATAACAAAATTCATAAAAACTTGAAGATAAACCTAGTGAAATATATACAGAGATAGTCATGAGACTTCCTCCTAAGTGAGCTTATTTTAAGTCTCATAGCTCGACTTTCTTACTGTTCAGGCTGGTGGAAGATCCTTGAGAGGCTGTATTGACCCCTCTGGAATTTCCTTTGGTTGGGTGTAAGAGGATGCCCTTATGGCATTATAGAACCTTTGACTCATCCTAGGTGGTCTGGGCTTTCTCTTGGGTCCTTGAGGAGCCTGATGAGTCTCTTTGCTCTTGAGTTTGAACATCTCTCTTTCCAACATCTCCACCTTTACTGCAAGCTCAACCACAACACTTTGCAGAGGTTGAATCATACCCTGGTCTACTACTGGTGCTGTGAGTGGATAGGTTGAGTTGCTCTTCCCTGTACCAATATATTCTTGGTTCGAGTACCAAATCAACCCAAGTGGATTCGTAGGGAATTATGGTGCTATCTGGTGATATGATCCCGGCTAGCTCTACGGACATGGAACAAGGAGCACGGATGGACCTTGAGGATACGCAGCTTGGAGCTAAAGAATTGGAAGCTAAGGAGCTGGAGCTTGAAGATTATGGAGCTCAAGACATGAAGTACGAGTACATGCCACCCGTTACTCGCTCACGGATTAAGAAGCTCACCAAGGAGATTACCGTACTACTCACGAAAGTTACATCTCAAGGTGACCACTCGGGACTTGGATGTGTCAAGACTATTCTGGTTTTGATACATGCCCGAGACGGATGATAAGTGGAGGTGTGGCCTTAGTGCTCTTTTCCTTACTCTCGGTTTTGTCCCATTGGGTTTTCCGGAGAAGGTTTTTAACGAGGCTAAGTCCCACACTCGATTCATCATTTTTACCCACTTATCTTCCATGGTTTTGGGCCTGGCCCATTTCTTTTCTTTCTCTTCTCTTTAGGCACTTTCTTTTGAATTTGAATGGTTGTGTTTTGTTCACACTCTGTCTTTAATTATGTTGTCAGTTTCGAGTGTGTGTTTCGAGTTTAAAGAAATGGGCCTGTCTCGAAACACACCACTCGCCTCCCCCTTCTTCTCTTTATATTCTGCATCTGAACCTCATTATAATTTATCAAACCTTTCTTATTCTCAATCTCTTTGAAACTGTTTGATCATGTTTGTTTAGTGTATTCGGACATATCCTTGCACTACAAACACCCCTGATAGTCTAAGAGTGATTCCGCAACTCTTAGAAGTTTCATTCAATCCATTTTCGTGGTTACTCATCCATCTGAACCGATCTGTTCCCCTTCTCACTCGCCAATCATCATCAAAACCGGCGCATCGGAGGGTTTCCTTGCTTCAAAGACTTCACCTAGCATTTGGAGAGCATTCAGGGACGTGATCCTCCCCCAGGATCACATCAAGTGGTATTAGAGCAGACTCCATCTCAGGTTGTGTCTTTTCAAATCGATTATACCCTTTCATATTCTTCATAACCTTTGAATCGATTTACCTGTTGATTGTCGGAATTTTCATAAATCTTTGGTAATAGATAAAATCGTGAAATCTATTTTCAAAGAACCTATTACAAGTCTAGTTTCTGTGAAAATTGATTTCGGAATTTTCGGAGACGTTTTGATATTTTATTCTGACCGATCATCTTCACATGTTCTTCGCGAAGGGTTTTCCGTCGATTTTCAGTGCAGGAATTTTCAAAACTTGGTTTTAATCGCTAAAAATACTAGATCGGTTGGCTCGGCTTCGGTTTGGAGTCTAGTTTACAGGAAAATAGTTTTTAAAAAATTTTGGATTTGATTTGGTTGACGAATTCAATCGATTGTTGAAAGGTGTCGATTTGGTTCCTCGCTGGATCGCTTGCGTGTGTGTCACGGTTTGATTTCGATTTCTTTGCATGATCTGTTTGGTTTGTTTCTTTTGAACTATTTACTGGGTTAGTTGTGTTTGTTTTTCAGGTACAGCAATGTCTAATCACAAAGGAGAAGATCTGTTCTACACTAGGTGTCATGTTCAAGGCAAAGTATGCAGCATCAAGATCGATGAAAGGACTTCCAACAACGTGGCAAGTGAATATATGGTCAGGAAGCTTGGACTGACAGTGAAGGAGCACCCATGGCTTGATGAAGATTACAGATTAAGAGTGAGCCACCAAGTGAAGATTTCCATAACCATTGGAAAGTATGAAGACGAGATTCTGTGTGATGTTCAACCAATGGAAACCTGTCACATCCTTCTTGGAAAATCATGGCAGAATGAGCGAAGAGTAATCTATGATGGTCACAAAAACCGATATTCATTCAAGTATAAAAGAGGCAAGATCATTCTGGTTTCAATGTCACCACACGAGATTCAACAAGATCAGCTCATTCTAAAGCAAAGACTCAAAACATGTCAAGAAGATATTGGTGAAGACTTCGAACCAGAACCACCAGATTATGTGCTAGACAATGCCAAGAGTTTGAATAAAGAAGAAGGAGACTTGCAAATCAAAGAAACTGAATCCCATATCAGTTTGGGGAATGAACTAGGACGCCATGGAGAAGAACTAAAGGATAAGGAGTTAGTTAAGGTCCAGAATGTGCTAGCAGAACCAGCTCAACAAAAGCTAAGTGAAGAGAGTTTTGAAACAGGTCCTACCAATAAACAAAGAGAGGACGTCACCAACCTCATAGTGATCAAAGAGAAACCACCCGATGCTCAGCCACCAATTCAAACCCGAGGTAACTATCTAGACTCGCAAAAACGAATGAGAGCTAACCTTCTTTCTCTTGGTGCAGATTGTACAATTTTGAGGTCACAACTTTGTCAAAGAAAAGGGTATGATACATCCATCCCAACCACACCATCCCATGAGCAAACCAATCTAGCTGTCGCATGTGTCAAACTGGATCCAAAATCACTTCCATTTGCCGTGACAATTACATGCACCGAATACATCAAGGACCTTCTTCAGGTAAGTAACTCTTTAACTCAATTTGATTCTCATGATTCCAAGGTTGTGAGTAAGAGTTTATCATCTCCAGAAACTATTAAGAAAAAGTTAGGTGTATTCAAAGAATATTTGGAACCAAACTCTGGTCTTAGGACGCTTAAATAAAAGAGGCCCATGATAAAAGAAAATTCTGGGGTCCAAAATGAAACTTATGCATTTGTTTATAGTGACTCTATGACTGTGATAATACGCTTGTTCTTTGCCAAAGGTGTTGGAAACATTGCAGGTCTAAAAGAGGAGCCACCGGACTTAGAAGTTCTCTCGACCCATTTCTTTGTGAGGACTGGAATTGGAGTTTACTTGAGAAAGGAGTTGAACACCTTTCAAAGCTATCAAGACACGGAGCATGGAGCTTTGCCTAGAAGGAAACTCCAAGAATTGTCGCCGACCATCTCCGAGGATATGTTCCGAACTGGTCCAATTTTCGATTTTCTTGTCACTAACAAACTTCGTGGAGATTTTTATCTTAAAAACAGGTTTGGAGAGGGAAACCATGGAGCTTACAAGGAACAGCCGTTTAAGTCGAAAAATAGAAACTCAACTAAAGGAAATTGGCGAAGAAGCTTGAGTTGTTTCCATGACGAAAACCAAATGAAGGGCTCTTCTAGGAATTACGGCTACAAGTTCTATCCTTTTGGATACCAAGGTATGATGTTTAAGATTATTGTTTATGATGATATTAACTTGTTCCTTTTTGTTGCAGATTGTCCGGATTTGAGGACAAATCCTTTTCAAGAGAGGGGGAATGATATGATCCCGGCTAGCTCTACTGGACATGGAACAAGGAGCACGGATGGACCTTGAGGATACGCAGCTTGGAGCTAAAGAATTGGAAGCTAAGGAGCTGGAGCTTGAAGATTATGGAGCTCAAGACATGAAGTACGAGTACATGCCACCCGTTACTCGCTCACGGATTAAGAAGCTCACCAAGGAGATTACCGTACTACTCACTTAAAGTTACATCTCAAGGTGACCACTCGGGACTTGGATGTGTCAAGACTATTCTGGTTTTGATACATGCCCGAGACGGATGATAAGTGGAGGTGTGGCCTTAGTGCTCTTTTCCTTACTCTCGGTTTTGTCCCATTGGGTTTTCGGAGAAGGTTTTTAACGAGGCTAAGTCCCACACTCGATTCATCATTTTTACCCACTTATCTTCCATGGTTTTGGGCCTGGCCCATTTCTTTTCTTTCTCTTCTCTTTAGGCCCTTTCTTTTGAATTTGAATGGTTGTGTTTTGTTCACACTCTGTCTTTAATTATGTTGTCAGTTTAGAGTGTGTGTTTGAGTTTAAAGAAATGGGCCTGTCTCAAACACACCACTCGCCTCCCCTTCTTCTCTTTATATTCTGCATCCCGAACCTCATTATAATTTATCAAACCTTTCTTATTCTCAATCTCTTTGAAACTGTTTGATCATGTTTGTTTAGTGTATTCGGACATATCCTTGCACTACAAACACCCCTGATAGTCTAAGAGTGATTCCGCAACTCTTAGAAGTTTCATTCAATCCATTTTCGTGGTTACTCATCCATCTGAACCGATCTGTTCCCCTTCTCACTCGCCAATCATCATCAAAACCGGCGCATCGGAGGGTTTCCTTGCTTCAAAGACTTCACCTAGCATTTGGAGAGCATTCAAGGACGTGATCCTCCCCCAGGATCACATCATCTGGTGAGGACTCGAGCGAGCAGTTAAGTGGACTGGTCGAGTCTGCGCGGTGCTCTTCTCATCAGATGCTTTCTCTCCTTCAAACGCATCATACTCAGGCATTGCTTCATCAGAATAGTAATTCCTCTTATCATCACAACCTGGAGACCTTGAAGGTGTGTGAGAGCTTTGTTCAACCTCTTCTTCGTACTCAGCCTCTTATATAGAGAAAAGTTAGCCTTCAAAGGTTGAGTTCTTCATTCTGGGAGAGGTGTCAAATCTCATCACCAAGTCATCACTAGCATGGAGAACTATCTTTCCATTCTTAGTATCAATCACTGCATCGGCTGAGGCTAAGTATCAGAGGATCTTCAGGCTCCTCATCCATTTTCATAACAATGAAGTCAGTAGAGACTTCAATGTTGCCAACTCTCACTGGTATGTTCTCTAATAAACCGTGGAGAAGCCTAACGGTCCTGCCAGCCAAGTGATGTCTCTATATTTTAACATGTTTTAGCATGCATTTGACATCACTTAGGTGTAGTTTCATCATATGTTTCACCTCATTTAGAGTCTTTTTCACTCATTTAGCAATCATATTAGGATTTGCATACATATTGCATGTTTGGAGTGCTTCTAGGTGTTTTGGAGGCATTTGGAGAAATTTGGAGTCATGGAGCAAAGTAAGATGTGATGTTCATCCGACACGCTGGAAAGATGCGACTGGACGAGGACTTTGAGTTTGGATTCAGCCTCAACAGTCTTCATAAAAGTTGTAGAGGAGCCTAACGACGGACTCGACCAACAGGTTGATGAACTCGACCAACAGGCTGACGGACTTGACCAACACGCTGACGGACTCGACCAACACGCTGACGGACTCGACCAACTCCACCACTCGAGTCACCACTCAACAACATCGACCGTCTGCCATTCGACATCCACACTCAATGCCACTCAACCTCCGTAACTCGAGCTGCCACACTAACCTACGACCACACATCGCGACCACCACTTGGGTTCCCAACTCGAGCTCATCACCCGAGTCATCATCTTTGGCCCTCCAAATCGCTTTTCCAGCTTCGTTTCAACTTCACAAGTGCCAAACTAGGGAAGATCTCATCAGTTGAAAACAAGGGAAGCAATGTACACCAACCCGCAACCCCATCTCCAGTTGACCACAAAAATGCCATCTTGAAGACTGACGCAACTCGACACCACTCGACGCAACTGGACACCTGTCGACGCAACTCGACACCACTCGACTAGACTTGGTCGAGCTGCACCATCCGCGGAGACTTAGCTATCCTTCTTTATCTTTTTTAGTTTTAGGGTTTTCCTTATTTTACTATAAATACCCCTGTTGGGTATTAACCAGGGATTTTTTTAGGTTTTCTCTCTGCCTCCAAACATTATTCTGGGTGTTCTTCATTTTGTAATTCAGATTTCTATTAATCTAGTACTTAGTTTGTCTTGATTCGTTGCAGTCTTACTATTCTCATCTCAATCTATCTTTCTAGACTATTTTCAATGAATTCTGAAATGTTTGATTTTTCTGGGTTTATGTTCATCATTATGTGTGAGTAGTTTTTAGGGTTCTTGAGGATGGGATAGATTAGTGATGAATCTCTGATCTTCTAAGGTGTTTGAGTTTATTTATGTATGAATCCCTTCTGGATTAGTGTTCTTAATGCTAGTTTCTCTCTGATCAATTGGAATTAGATCTCAAACATTTCCACACCCAAAAAGTGTTTGATGAAATACTTGAACAACTAATACCAGAGATTTGCATTCCTAGCCTAAGATATTGGATGTTTATTGACATAAACAAGTTGGTTCTTAATGCCTGCTAGGGTAGATTTTGTCAGAGAGATCTGAGTCTGAAACTGCCCTTGCTTGAGGTCATCTATCACGAGAGTGGATTTGGTTGCTTATGAACCTGTTGTCTAGGGATTAGCTATGTTCGAGTTTTGTTTTCAGCGCCTTAGGTAGATTGTAGAGGAGTCACTGGTTGATTACCCCATCCTTGAGAGCTTGCTTGTCTTGATTGATTTTACTTCGTTTCACTAATCTGCCCCATTTTTCCATTGTCTTGACTTAGTTTTATGTACCAAGTTTACTTGCTGCATTAACAGTTTTATTTGCTGCACTAGCAGTTTTACTTGCTGCACTAGCAGTTTTACTTGCTGCACTAGCAGTTTTACTTAGTTTTTATTTTGCATATTTTCTGCGTCAGTTAGTTTGTTAGACACTCAAAAATCAATTTGCTTGGCTTGATTTAAGTGACTTTGATTGTATTCTATTTGCTAGCATCTCACCCATATGGATTGACACCTTTCTGTGCTGCAATGACATGATAGTGCATGAAGGAATTGCATGGTTAAACTAGATATTACACTTTACTAGACTTGCTTCACTCTGAGACTTAGTCCTTAGAGTCATTGACTCTTGAGTTGTGAAGAAAGGCTAGCATTGTGTAAAAACACACTAAAAACCAAAATATCAATTTGGCGCCATTACCAAAATATCAATTTGCTTGGCTTGACTTAAGTGACTTTGATTGTATTATTTGCTAGCATCTCACCCATTTGGATTGACACCTTTCTGTGCTGCAATGACATGATATTGCATTAAGGAATTGCATGGTTAAACTAGATATTACACTTTACTAGACTTGATTCACTCTGAGACTTAGTCCTCAGAGTCATTGACTCTTGAGTTGTGAAGAAAAGCTAGCATCGTGTAAAAACACACTATAAACCAAAATATCAATTTGGCGCCGTTGTCGATTGGGTGTTGTTTATTACAATTAGGATTTCAGATTTTTTAAGATCAAGTTCTTTTACACCTTACTTGGATACTTACCTAGTGTTCCCTTCCTTGTCTTTGCATCTCAGGTACCTGTAAGCGTAAACAGGCATACTCGATCAACAAACGCGCACTGCACAATTCGAATTTGCCTCCCCATGATCAAAATAACCTCACTCGACTGACAGACTCGACTCCCAGTTTGAGTCAGTCATCCAGTTCTAGCTTCACCTGTATGCAAACTCGATCACAACAAAACCAGAACCTTCTACCCTTCATTGATAACGTTAATCGGACTCCATTAATTCATCAGCTACGTGAGCAAGCAGAGAGGATCAGAGTAGTACAACAAAACACAATGGCAGAAGAACGTCAGAGGAGGCCAAGATTGATTAGAGTAGGTGATGCTCCTAACACTCACACTCAGAGGCAAGGGATTGTACGTCCTATAATCCAAAACAACAACTTTGAAATCAAGAGTGGCTTGATATCTATGGTGCAAAATAATAAATTCTATGGGTTGCCTATGGAGGATCCTCTTGATCACATGGACGAGTTTGATAGGCTCTGCAGCCTCACGAAGATCAATGGAGTCAGTGAAGATGGCTTCAAGTTGAGACTTTTTCCCTTCTCTCTTGGTGACAAAGCTCATCTCTGGGAGAAGAATTTACCTCATGGCTCCATCACCTCCTGAGATGACTGCAAGAAAGCTTTCCTTGCTAAGTTTTTCTCCAATGCTCGAACAACTAGACTTCGGAACGAAATATCCGTCTTTGCCCTAAAAAATGGGGAAACCTTCTGTGAAGCCTGGGAAAGATTCAAAGGCTACACCACTCAATGTCCTCACCATGGCTTCATCAATGAATCCCTACTCAACACCCTTTATAGAGGAGTTTTCCCAAGGATAAGAATGCTTTTAGATATAGCAAGCAATGGTAACTTCCTCAACAAGGATGTTGATGAAGGTTGGGAACTCGTTGAGAACCTTTCTCAATCAGATGGGAACTACAATGAGGATTACGACCACAGCATGAGAAGAAGTGTTGATTCTGATGAGAAGACTAAGAAGGATATCAAAGTTTTGAATGAGAAGTTGGATATCCTTATCGGCCAGCAAAAGCACGTTCACTTTGCAAGTGAGGAAGAGATCTTTCAAGTTCAAGATGGGGAGGGTGATCAAATGGACGAAGTCAGCTATGTTCAGAACCAAGGTAGCTACAACAAGGGCTTCATCAACTACAAGAACAATCCCAACTTATCCTATAGAAGTACCAACGTAGCCAACCCGCAAGACCAAGTCTATCCTCAACAACAACAGAACCAGAACAAGCCTTTTATCCCTTACAGTCACACTCAAGGTTTTGTTCCTAAGCAAAATTTCCAGCATGGCTACCAACAAGAAGGCGTAATGGGTACCCCACCTGGTTTTGCGCCGCAACAAGCTCAACCATCTACTGCCCCAGACCAGGACCTACAGACCATGATGCAGCAGCTACTCCAAGGGCAAGCGACCAGTACAATGGAAACCACAAAGAAGCTTTCCGAAATGAAAAACCAGATGGATTACACCTTCAATGATCTCAATAGCAAGATTGAGATGTTGCACTCCAAAATTAAATTCATGGAGAACAAGACCGCATCCACTTCGTCCACAAAACCTATTGGACAGCTGCCAGAAAAAGTAATCCAAAACCCTAAGGACTTTGCTCAAATCAACGCCATCACCCTAAGGAGTGGAAGAGAGCTACCTGCAAGGGAAGGACTAACACCCATCACTGCGGACAGCGAAGACCAAGATGGAGATGATTTGTGCCAAGAAGAAAAACAGGCTGAGAAGACAAACTTGCACTTGTCTGGCCAACTCGACACACCAACTCGACCTTCCAGTCGAGTCCAGCCTTCCCCAGTTGAAAAAGCTACAGCTGCGAAGGAGAAGAAAGCACCATTTGTTCCCCCTCCTTACAAACCTAAACTCCCCTTCCCAGGAAGATTCAAGAAGGACAAATTGGAGAAGTACAAAGCTATCTTCGACAAGCATATTAAATGATAAACTTAGTGATGATGAGTTGCATTTGCTGTTGACTGAATTGAGAAAGTATAGGACAACAATTGGATATTCTCTTGATGACATTTAAGGCATATCACCGAGTTTATGCACTCATAGAATTCATCGTGAAAATGAGTCATACTCTAGTATTGAACCTCATTGAATACTAAACCCTAACCTCAAGGAAGTAGTTAAGAAGGAAATTCTTAAGTTGTTAGATGCTGGAATTATCTACCCTATCTCTGATAGTACGTGGATATCTCCAGTGCATTGCGTTCCTAAGAAAGGTGGTATAACAGTAGTAAGGAATGACAAAGATGAGCTTATACCCACTAGGACAATAACTGGTCATAGGATGTGTATAGACTATAGGAAGTTAAATGCAGCATCCAGAAAAGATCACTTTCCTTTGCCATTTATTAATCGAATGCTAGAGAGGCTTACAAAACACCCTTACTGCTGTTTCTTAGATGGGTATAGTGGGTTCTTTCAGATCCCAATACATCCAAATGACCAAGAAAAAACCACCTTTATTTGCCCATACAGAACTTTTGCTTACAGAAGAATGCCTTTCGGTCTATGCAATGCACCTGCAACGTTTCATAGGTGTATGACCTCCATCTTTTCAGATTTGATAGAGGAGATGGTGGAAGTCTTCATGGATGATTTTTCCGTGTATGGCCCCTCCTTCTCCTCCTGTTTGTAGAATTTGTGCAGGATGCTTACTAGATGTGAGGAGACAAATCTGGTCCTAAATTGGGAAAAATGCCATTTCATGGTCAGAGAAGGGATTGTCTTGGGGCACAAGATTTCTGAGAATGGGATAGCTACAACCACCTAAGAACGTCAACGATATCAGGAGTTTCCTTGGACAGGCTGGGTTCTACAGGCGGTTCATTAAGGATTTCTCTAAAATAGCTAGACCACTCACTAGGCTACTTTGCAAGGAGCAAAAGTTCAACTTCGATTCTGAGTGCTTGAATGCTTTCCAGCTGATAAAGGGAGCCTTGATCTCATCCCCAATAGTCCAAGCCCCGAATTGGGACCACCCATTCAAAATCATGTGTGATGCTTCGAATTATGCAGTTGGAGCAGTTTTGGGTCAGAGAATAGAGAAGAAGCTTAATGTAATTTACTATGCAAACAGAACCTTAGATGAAGCTCAGGGGAGATATGCTACCACATAAAAGGAGTTACATGCTGTAGTTTTCGCTTTTGAAAAATTCAGAAGCTACTTGGTAGGATCAAAGGTAATAGTCTACATTGATCACGCAGCATTAAGACACATTTATGCCAAGAAAGACACCAAGCCCATGTTATTGAGATGGATCCTTCTACTCCAAGAATTCGACATGGAGATAGTTGACAAGAAGGGGATCGAAAATGGGGTAGCTGATCACTTATCCAGGATAAGGATTGAAGATCCGCTGCCAATCGCTGATTCCATGCCAGAAGAACAGTTGATGTTAGTCAAGACCTTCGAAGGGACCCAGTGCACCAGAGTAGACTTCAAGGAAGTCCTGGCAATAGTAGAAGAGAAGTTGCCATGGTTCGCAGACCTAGGTAACTACTTAGTAAGTGGTGAAATTCCTAGCAGTCTTGATACATACAACATGAAAAAGTTTTTCAGAGACATCAACCATTACTACTGGGATGAACCGTATCTTTACAAGAAATGTTCAGATGGTTTATTTAGAAGATGCATAGTAGAGGAAGAAGTCAGAGGAGTGCTAGAACATTGCCATGGTTCCGCATATGGAGGCCACTTTGCTACATTCAAGACAGTGCAGAAAATACTCCAAGCTGGTCTTTGGTGGCTGAGCATGTTCAAGGACGCACTTGCTTTCATAGCCAAGTGTGATCCATGCCAAAGGATGGGGAGCATAGGCAGAAGAAACGAGATGCCTCAGAACCCTATCCTTAAAATTGAAAATTTTGACGTTTGGGGTATTGACTTCATGGGACCCTTCAACCCACCTTCTTATGGGAATAGCTACATATTGGTTGTTGTGGACTATGTCTCAAAATGGGTAGAAGCCATAGCTAGTCCCACTAACGATGCAAGGGTGGTGCTGAAGATGTTCAAAACTATCATCTTTCCCAGATTTGGAGTTCCCAGAGTCGTGATCAGTGATGAAGGTTCTCATTTCATCAATAAGGTATTTAAGAGTCTTCTAAGGAAGCATGGAGTAAAGCATAAGGTGGCAACACCTTACCATCCTCAAACCAGTGGCCAAGTTGAAGTCTCTAACAAGTAGATCAAGGCCATCCTAGCGAGGGTAGTAGGTGTTTCTAGAAAAGATTGATCAACCAAACTCGATGAAGCTCTATGGGCTTACAGACCTGCTTTTAAGACTCTAATTGGAAGGACTCCATTTTAGCTACTGTATGGAAAGGCCTGTCACCTACCTGTTGAAATCGAGTACAAGGCATTATGGGCAACAAAGCTCCTAAATCTTGACATCAAGACAGCTCAGGAGAAGAGAGCGGTGGACCTACATGAACTGGAGGAAATCAGACTTGAAGCCTACGAAAGTTCAAAAGTGTACAAGAAGAGAACTAAGGCTTTCCATGACAAGAAAATTTTGCTTAGAGACTTCAAGGCTGGAGATCAAGTTCTCCTATTTAACTCAAGACTTAAGTTCTTTCCCGGAAAACTAAAGTCTAGGTGGTACGAACCATTTCACATTAAGGATGTGTTACCATATGGAGCTATGACCCTGCTTACTAAGGATGGTAAAAAATTTACAGTGAATGGGCAAAGGCTTAAACCTTACATGGCTGACTACATACCAGGGGGGACTTCAATTCCCCTTGATGAGCTGCCCAAGGCCTAAAAAGAAGGGAAGTCAAGCTTAGTGACTTTAAACAAGCTCACTTGGGAGGAAGTCCCATGTCTATCTTTGTAAATATTTTTGAAGTTTTTGGCTTGTTTTTGCTAATGTCTCAGACGTATGGGGTGCAGGAGGAGTTGATCAGAAAGGTAACAGAGGGTGTAAAGGAAATAGTGTCTCAGGCACTCGAGTCCGACACCGCGTCGAGTCCGACACCACGTCATACCCCACCCACCTTTACCTTTCACCCACATTTTTCCACTAACACCTTTACCTTCCCACCTTTGCCTTTCACCAACATTTTTCCACTAACACTTTACCCCTCCCACCTCTACCTCCCCACCTCTCCTTTATCCTTTTACCTCCCCATAACTCACACATCTTCTCTCACATTTTTCCATCACACATTATACTTACTCACATTTTTCTCTCTCACTCCTTACGCTCTCACTATTTCTCTCTTGGTTTTGAGTTATCACATTCAGGTTTCGAAGCTATGTCTAACCTCCACGGGCGTGCAGAAGCTGAAGCCATAGCAAGGCGCTATACTGAAGAGAGAGGACATGTGTCCTCTGTAAGGGACCACATGGAGGCTGACGAAGCCACACCTGATTGGCGCAACCGCGCAAGGGCTGCAATACTAGCTAGGCGTTATGCAAGAATAAACCATAAGACTAGAAGGGGAAGACTTATTGAAGCCGAAATTAAACCAGAAGCCGAGCAAGATGACGGACTCGACCAGGAAGGGGATGGACTTGATCACAGTGATCAAGTCAAACACTTGAGTCCACCCAAATGGGATGCAGCCCAGGAGTTCTCGCGCGAAAGGGATGACATAGCTCGCAGAAAGGCATCGGTCGTTCTTGAAGGAGAAATTTCTCAAGGTGAAGATATGGAGATGGAGACTAAGTTCAATAAGAAGAAATCATGGAAGTCGGAGCCAGATCTAACTGTGACGGAGATGCGAGCCATCTTCCTTGCTAGGGGTTTTCTAGGAATGCGCTATCCCCATCTCCCCACCATGGAAAAACTCGGCATAAACGGGGATGTAAGCTGCCTTTTTGCACTATGCGGCCTAACTGATGAGATCCTAACCAGCAGCCGACTTGAGGAAGCTAAGGAAATAGAGGAGCAGCTTGAACCAGAGCTTAAGGGAGCTAAGGAGATGGAGGAGCAGCTTGAACCAGAGCTTAAGGAAGCTAAAGGAGAAGCCACAAAGCAACATGGACTTGAGGAAGCCAATGACAAAGATCTACAAGTGGCCCTTGGTCCGATGACTCGATCAAAGCAAGCAAGATTCCATCAAGCATTCTACAATCTCTTACACCATATCCAGGGCCGACTTGAGTGTGCTAATCCAGTCACCTTGATTGTGATTCACGCCACTTAAGCATTCATCAAGAGAGGTGTGTGGACTTGTACTCTTTTTCCCTCCTCTTGGTTTTATCCCAATGGGTTTTCCAAGAGAGGTTTTTAATGAGGCCAGCCCACACACTCTTTATCATTTCCTCTTGATGAAACCAAGCCCACTCCATTCACTCAATATTCTCGCCAAAATGAAGCTGAAGAGTTACTTGTTTTTAATCTTTGTACACTTAATGATCAGCTTTGATTCATTAAGTCTTTTCTATTTTCTATGCATTTTAGTTCTAAGTATCTGAACCCTATAAGTACTTGTATTCTCTTTCTCTTCAGATTTATCAAACCTTTTCTTATTCTCAATTATCTTTGAAACTGTTTGATCAAAGCTCGATTAGTGTATTCGGAAATATCCTTGCACTACGAGCACCTTTGAAAGTCTAAGAGTGATTCCGCAGCTCTTAGAAGTTTCATTCAATCCATTTTCGTGGTTACTCATCCATCTGAACCGATCGGTTCCCCTTCTCACTCGCCAATCATCATCAAACCGGTTCATCGGAGGCTTTCCTTGCTTCAAAGACTTCACCTATCATTTGGAGGACATTCAGGGACGTGATCCTCCCCCAGGATCACATCAAGTGGTATCAGAGCAGACTCCATCTCAGGTTGTGTCTTTTCAAAATCGATTATACCCTTTCATATTCTTCATAACCTTTGAATCGATTTATCTGTTGATTGTCGGAATTTTCATAAATCTTTGGTAATAGATAAAATCGTGAAATTAGTTTTCAAAGAACATATTATGAGTCTAGTTTATGTGAAAATTGATTTCGGAATTTTTGGACACGATTTGATATTTTAATCTGACCGATCATCTTCAAGTGATTTTGAAAAGAGAATTTCTGCGACTTTTCAGTGTTTTAATTTTCATAAATCCGTTTTAATTGCTAAAATAGTGAGATCGGTTGGATTTGTCTTTAAAACGAGTCAGGTATTTTAGAAAATTGTTTCTAGAATTTTTGAACGTGTTTGGTTATTTTATTCGAATCGATCAAACCAAACTGTCTCTTGGGTTCCAAGCAAGCTTATCTTGTTTTGTTGTTGTGTTATCTGTTGGGCATTTTACTTGTTATTTTGTTTCAATCTGATCAGGTACCATGGCAGAAAGCAGCAATGGTGAAGAAGAATCCGCAAACTCCAACAAGCAACTTCTTGACTCCTTTAAGGCAATGATGAACGAGAGTATAGCAACCATGAGGGCAGAGATGAGAGCTGAATTTGACAGATCCATCAACGACCGATTTAGGAGGCAATCACAACCTTCTGAGGCTGAGCAGTACTATAGTCACTCCTCTAGAACACACCATTCAAGGAGAAGACGGCCAAGAGAGGAACAACCCCTTAGGATCAATCAAACTCAAACCCGAGATCCTTTAGCCGGCCTAAAAATCGAGATTCCATCTTTCCATGGAACCAATAACCCGGAAGAATATCTAGAGTGGGAGAAAAAGATTGAGATCGTCTTTGACTGCAGAGAATTCACTCAAGACCACATGGTTCGGATAGCCCCAACCGCATTCAAGGATTATGCCTTAAGTTGGTGGGATCAGCTAGTAACTTCAAGGAGAAGGGTTGGAGATCTTCCTATTGAAACTTGGAATCAAATGAAGATTATTATGAGGAAGAGATTTATACCTAGTCATTATCATAGAGAGTTGCATCTAAGGCTGAGGAATCTATCTCAAGGAAGTAAGTCTGTGGAAGAATACTACAAGGAGATGGAAACTTTGTTGCTTAGAGCTGATATCCGAGAAGATGGTGAAGCTACTATGGCCAGATTTATGGGCGGCCTTAATAGGGAAATTATGGATCGGCTTGAAGTACACCATTATGTGGAAATGGAAGAGCTTCTTCATAAAGCTAACATGTTTGAGAAACAGCTTAAGAGAAGGAACCCTAGACCCGGTTATGTTTCCACAAGAGTCAGCCAAACCCGAGACGACAAACCTATCAAGGACCACCAGCCGCTTTCTAAGCCTCGGACAGAAGAGCCACGTCTTAAGGGCATTGATAAGGGTTCAAGCACCAAGACCAGAGATATACAATGCTTCAAGTGTAAGGGTTTTGGTCACTATTCGAACGCCTGCTCCAATAAGAGAACTATAGTCATCCGAGCCAATGGAGAGCTAGAAACGGAAGAAGAACATTCTGAAGCTGAGTCTATAGAAGAGCATGTTGCAATGCCAACGGTAGGACAACTCTTAGTCACAAGGAGGACCTTGAATCTGCATACTACTTTTGAGAAAAATGAGCAACGGGAGAATCTATTCCATACTCGATGTTTAGTAAAAGAAAAAGTTTGCAGCTTAGTGATCGATGGAGGGAGTTATACCTAATGTCATGAGTGAATCCCTGGTGGAAAAACTTGGGCTAACGGTCATTAAGAGAGCTAAGCCTTACAAACTACAATGGCTTAATGATGAGGAAGAGTTGGAAGTTAAGCATCAAGTCTTAGTTCCTTTGTCAATCGGAAAATATGAAGATGAAGTCCTATGTGATATCTTGCCGATGGATGCTGGGCATATACTTCTTGGAAGACCTTGGCAATCTGATCGTAAAGTCATGCATGATGGGTTCACCAACCGGTATACCTTTGAGTTCAAGGGCAGGAGGAACATTCTCGTACCATTAACCCCACAAGAGGTTCATCTAGATCAGATCGCTTTGAAGAAAAACAGGATCACTTCCGAGTCCAAGCTCAAACAACCGACCAATCTTATGACCAAACCTCAACAAGGAAGTTCTTCGCCATCCCTACTTTTTGTGTTTAAAGAATGTCTTAAAACTAACCAAACGGTGCAGGAAATCCCTAGCAAAATTCAGTTTCTTTTACAGGAGTTTCAAGACGTTTGCCGGAGGAACCTCCACAAGGTCTACCGCCAATCCGTGGCATTGAACACCAGATCGATTTCACCCCCGGAGCTTCTCTTCCCAACAAACCCGCCTACAGAACCAATCCTCTAGAGACTAAGGAGCTTCAACAGCAAGTCACCGAGCTCATGGAGAAAGGACATATCCGAGAGAGTATGAGCCCATGTGCCGTGCCCGTTTTGCTCGTCCCTAAGAAAGATGGAAGCTGGAGGATGTGTGTCGATTGCCGTGCGATCAACAATATCACTGTAAAGTATCGACATCCTATACCTAGATTAGATGATATGCTTGATGAGTTGCATGGTTCTAGCATCTTTTCTAAGGTAGATCTTAAAAGCGGATATCATCAAATTAGGATGAAAGAAGGGGATGAATGGAAAACCGCATTTAAAACTAAACATGGTCTATATGAATGGTTAGTCATGCCTTTTGGATTAACCAACGCACCTAGTACTTTCATGAGGCTAATGAATCATGTTCTTAGAGCATTCATAGGTCATTTTGTGGTTGTGTATTTCGATGACATCCTAATCTATAGCCGTAGCTTGGACGACCATGTGGAACATCTTAGAAAAGTTTTGGAAGTACTTAGGAAAGAAACCTTGTATGCTAATCTTAAGAAATGTACCTTTGGAACAGATAACCTTGTCTTCTTAGGTTTTGTTGTGAGTACAGATGGCATTAAGGTTGATGAGGAAAAGATCCAAGCGATCAAAGAATGGCCGAGTCCTAGAAATGTCGGCGAAGTGAGAAGCTTTCATGGCCTTGCCGGTTTTTATCGAAGATTCGTCAAAGACTTTAGCACTCTAGCAGCTCCCCTCACTGAAGTTATCAAAAAGAATGTTGGATTTAAATGGGAGCAAGCTCAAGAAGATGCTTTCCAAGCTTTGAAAGACAAGCTCACACATTCTCCGGTGCTATCTCTTCCTAACTTTGATAAAACATTTGAAATTGAATGTGATGCCTCAGGATTTGGTATTGGTGCTGTACTTATGCAGGAAATGAAGCCCATAGCCTACTTTAGTGAAAAACTTGGAGGATCCACGCTCAATTACCCAACTTACGATAAAGAGCTCTACGCGCTTGTTCGTGCCTTGCAAACATGGCAACATTATCTTTGGCCCAAGGAATTTGTTATCCACACGGATCATGAGTCTCTAAAGCATCTCAAAGGACAACAAAAGCTGAATAAAAGACACGCAAGGTGGGTGGAATTCATTGAAACTTTCCCGTATGTGATCAAATACAAGAAAGGTAAAGAGAATGTAGTAGCCGATGCTCTTTCTCGGAGGTATGTTCTCTTAAACTCTTTAGAAGTTAAGCTACTAGGGTTCGAGCATATCAAGACTTTATATGCTTCTGATCCTGATTTTAAGGATATCTATGCTTCTTGTGAGAAGTTCGGTAGCGGCAAATATTTTCAATGTGACGGCTTTCTCTTTTATGAAAATAGATTGTGTGTACCTAATTCCTCTTTAAGAGATTTGTTTGTTAAGGAAGCTCACGCAGGTGGTCTCATGGGCCATTTTGGCGTAGCTAAGACCTTGAGTGTGATGCAAGAACATTTCTTTTGGCCACACATGCGGAGAGATGTAGAGAAAGCTTGTGAAAGATGTACAACTTGCAAACAAGCTAAGTCTAAAATCCAGTCTCACGGTTTGTATACCCCTTTACCCATTCCTTTGCATCCGTGGCATGACATCTCTATGGATTTTATTGTTGGATTACCTAGGACTAAGACCGGAAAGGACTCTGTTTTTGTGGTAGTAGATAGGTTCTCGAAAATGGCACATTTTATCCCTTGTCATAAAACTGATGATGCAATGAATATAGCAGGATTGTTCTTTAGGGAAATTGTTAGGTTGCATGGTATGCCTAGGACCATTGTATCGGATAGAGACACTAAGTTCCTTAGCTATTTTTGGAAAACGCTTTGGTCTAAGTTAGGAACTAAGCTTTGTTTCTCTACGACTTGTCACCCACAGTCTGATGGTCAAACCGAAGTAGTTAATAGGACTTTATCTACTTTGTTGCGTGCATTGATTAAAAAGAATCTAAAGACTTGGGAAGAATGTTTACCTCATGTAGAGTTTGCTTATAACCATGCTAGGCATTCTGCATCTAAGTTTTCTCCATTTGAAATAGTCTATGGTTTTAATACTATATCACCGTTGGATCTAATGCCTTTACCTGTGAGTGAAAGAGTTAGCTTAGATGGAAGAAAGAAAGCAGAACTTGTCAAGCAGATTCATGAGAAAGCTCGGATTAATTTGGAGAGCAAGACCAAACTCTATGCCAAGTATGCTAACAAAGGCCGAAAGGAAAAGATTTTCGAAGAAGGCGATTTGGTTTGGATACATTTGAGAAAGGAAAGATTTCCCAACGAAAGAAAGTCCAAGCTGATGCCCCGAATCGACGGTCCTTTCAAAGTCATCAAGAAACTTAACGACAATGCCTACCAGCTGGACCTCCAAGGTAAGTACAACGTAAGTTCAAGCTTCAACATAACTGATCTGGTTCCTTTTTGCGCAGATGAAACGGATTTGAGGTCAAATCCTTTTCAAGTGGGAGAGGATGATGAGATCCTAACCAGCAGCCGACTTGAGGAAGCTAAGGAAATAGAGGAGCAGCTTGAACCAGAGCTTAAGGGAGCTAAGGAGATGGAGGAGCAGCTTGAACCAGAGCTTAAGGAAGCTAAAGGAGAAGCCACAAAGCAACATGGACTTGAGGAAGCCAATGACAAAGATCTACAAGTGGCCCTTGGTCCGATGACTCGATCAAAGCAAGCAAGATTCCATCAAGCATTTTACAATCTCTTACACCATATCCAGGGCCGACTTGAGTGTGCTAATCCAGTCACCTTGATTGTGATTCACGCCACTTAAGCATTCATCAAGAGAGGTGTGTGGACTTGTACTCTTTTTCCCTCCTCTTGGTTTTATCCCAATGGGTTTTCCAAGAGAGGTTTTTAATGAGGCCAGCCCACACACTCTTTATCATTTCCTCTTGATGAAACCAAGCCCACTCCATTCACTCAATATTCTCGCCAAAATGAAGCTGAAGAGTTACTTGTTTTTAATCTTTGTACACTTAATGATCAGCTTTGATTCATTAAGTCTTTTCTATTTTCTATGCATTTTAGTTCTAAGTATCTGAACCCTATAAGTACTTGTATTCTCTTTCTCTTCAGATTTATCAAACCTTTTCTTATTCTCAATTATCTTTGAAACTGTTTGATCAAAGCTCGATTAGTGTATTCGGAAATATCCTTGCACTACGAGCACCTTTGAAAGTCTAAGAGTGATTCCGCAGCTCTTAGAAGTTTCATTCAATCCATTTTCGTGGTTACTCATCCATCTGAACCGATCGGTTCCCCTTCTCACTCGCCAATCATCATCAAACCGGTTCATCGGAGGCTTTCCTTGCTTCAAAGACTTCACCTATCATTTGGAGGACATTCAGGGACGTGATCCTCCCCCAGGATCACATCACTAACCAACTTTATGAAAAGTAACTTGGCAGCCTATCAAGTTGAGACTTGCCACTTCCTAGCATCACTGGAGGTGCACTTCTATGACGAGAACCCTGACTGTGTTTCAGACGGGGGAGTAGGGTGGATCACTTTTAAAATCAGAGGCAAGAAGTTCTCTATCACCACCAACGAGCTCGAAAACCTATACGGTTTTGCAAGCGGAGGAGGGGTGCAATAAGACATTGAAAAAGGAGAGCTTCAATCCTTATGGCAGACAATAGGGACAGACAAGCCTTACTCATCATCCAGAACAAAGGGGTCACAAATTCGACACCCCGCAGTGAGATACTTGCATAAGGCAATCGCTTGCACCATGTTTGCACGTCGTGTCACTGGCACTGTCAATGAAGGAGAGCTGCAGATAATGGATTTGGGATTAAAAGGGATTATGGAATTTGCTAGGGATGGAAGAGATTTGGTAGGGGATAAGGCTAATACAAGCCTCAACTTAGTCTTGCTAGCTCAGTTCCAATACTATAGAAAGTGGGTTATGACGATGCATACGAGGAACGCAAAAGGAGAACTCTGCATTGGGGGAGTGATCACGCCCATACTCATTGCTTGCAATGTGCCTATAACTTCAGAACCAACCGCACTAAGGTGGCTGGACGTCGAACATCTTAGGAAGACACAGTTCTTAGACAGAACCACAGACATGGAGATCTACTTATACCAGTTCGTTCACCCTACCGCAGGACCAGCTCGGCTACAACTTCCTTGCGCAGCCATACAAGGAAATTCTCTAGACTCCGACATTGATTTTTCACCACAACTTGAACTCCTTCAACTACCATCTCCAGAGGACCTCCAACAAGCACAGGAAGGGGATTGACTCGATCAGACTGCTCGAGTAAGTCACTCGAGCCCTCCAGAAGATGCTGCACCTGAGACGTTTCACTTTGAAGAGTTTGCTGCACCTAAACACCACAAGAGTCTATGGGAAGCTTACAAGTGGATTGGACTACTTGAGAAGTGGAACAAGGTTCAGGAAAATATGATCAAAGCATTAAAAGGCACCGTGAAAGAGATGTCAAATGGGTGGAAGGAGATGAAGGAACAGCTAAACAAGATTCAAGGCAAGGGTAGGCGCCACTCTCAAAGAAATGATGAACCAGGTCAACCAAGTGTTCTGCGGAAAAGTGGTTCTGTGAACACGAGCTCTAAGCGTAACACACCACTCGAGCCTCCTAGAGCTTCCTCCTTTGAACCACGACAACGCAAGAGACAAGCAGCATGATCGAACAGCGCGGGCTCGAGCAAGCGACTCGACCACCACGTCATGCCCCCACCAAGCATACTTATACGAGAGCATGGAGGAGTCAATCGACTCCTTCTTCACCAACCTATGAGGTACCCACTCCATCACTCCACTGTAAATACCATTGCATTTCTCGGTTAAATTTTTTTGTTTCTTGAATCTCTCAAACCTTCCCTTGAATTTTTATTACACAAGGGACTGTGTAATTTATGTTTGGAAGAGTTCCAGGGTTTGAGATGTATTTGACATTGTTTTCTGTTTTCTAATTTCAAATTTTGCATACCATTAGTTATCATCTACTGCATATAAAAACCCATAAAAATTTGAAATTTTTTTGAAAATCATTCCATAAAAACAGAGTGTCCATGTAGTTGCATTAGCATCTTAGGATTGAGTCAAGTTGTATTTCATTCAAGATTCATGCATCTGCATAGGGGATTTGAGTATAACCTTGTGAGCATGTTGATTCACTAGATAAAATCAATGCCCAACATTGTTTGATGCATATTGAGTGAGTTTAAAGTTAAGACAGCACCATGCTTTGAATACATAACTCGACGTTCTTGTCTTGATTGAAACATGTTGTGATCTGATGCCTTTCCCTATCTATTAGAATCTAAACATGACTTATAATTATCATGTTTATGCATTGAACTTGAACTCATGGATACCTATATACATACTTGGATATTCTTTCATACTTTTTACCACTCTTGCTATCCAAGTTGCTGATTCCCATCATTGGAACAGTTTCCCCCACCATGAACCTACCTTTCTTTCAAGCCAATATTATTCTCTGTGTGTGTGAGGCCTTTTATTGACTGAGCTTGGTAGAAAGTGTTAGGTTGGAGCCGACAAGGATAGATTCGCATTAAGTTCTAGTTCACGGTTTTTGGACTAGCTTGGACTAGGTGGGAATATGATTCTGGGTAGAAATGGGAATAGAGATATCCAACTCGAAATGCTACACCGAGCTAGGAAGGCCGAGTTATGGGAAATCATTGTGGGATGTGTTGAAAATGAAAAAGAGAAGAAAATGGGAAAGGAAAAGAAACTTCTAAGTAGAGGGATGTGTATTATTGAAGCTCTAGTAAAGGATTGGGTAGTAAAAAAAAATATATATATGTATAGGCTCAGAAAAAGAAAAAAAAAAGAGAAACCTATATGAGTTAAAGGGATTGGTAGATTTGAATGCATGTGTAGGTTAAGACTGAAGGTTAGGTTGTGTTGTGAGTAGCATGGCTAAGGTTTTTGAAGTAGAGCTCGCTTGAATTGCATCATTGAGCTATTAAATACGACATTAATTTTATCCTGTTTATTGGCGTTCCTTAGGTTCTGACTTCCCACTTTCAAACTTCTCTTTCTGCTTATGATTTGTTTGCTTGAGGGCAAGCAAAGACTAAGTTTGGGGGAGTTGATGTCTCTGTATTTTAACATGTTTTAGCATGAATTTGACATCACTTAGGTGTAGTTTCATCATATGTTTTACCTCATTTATAGTCTTTTCACTCATTTAGCAATCATATTAGGATTTGCATACATATTGCATGTTTGGAGTGCTTCCAGGTGTTTTGGAGGCATTTGGAGAAATTTGGAGTCATGGAGCAAAGTAGGATGTGATGTTCATCCGACACGCCGGAAAGATGCGGCTGGACGAGGACTTTGAGTTTGGATTCAGCCTCAACAGTCTTCATAAAAGTTGTAGAGGAGCCTAATGACAGACTCGACCAACACGCTGACGGACTCGACCAACACGCTGAGGGACTCGACCAACTCGACCACTCGAGTCACCACTCAACAACATCAACCCGTCTGCCACTCGACGTCCACACTCAATGCCACTTGACCTCCGCAACTTGAGCTGCCACACTAACCTGCGACCACACATCGCGACCACCACTTAGATTCCCAACTCGAGCTCATCACCCGAGTCATCATCTTTGGCCCTCCAAATCACTTTTCTAGCCTCCTTTCAACTTCACAAGTGCCAAACTAGGGAAGATCTCATCAGTTGAAGACAAGGGAAGCAATGTGCACCAACCCGCAACCCCATCTCCAGTTGACCACAAAAATGCTATCTTGAAGACTGACGCAACTCGACACCACTCGACGCAACTCGACACCACTCGACGCAACTCGACACCACTCGAGACAAATCGACCAGACTTGGTCGAGCTGCACCATCCACGGAGACTTAGCTATCTTTCTTTTTCTTTTTCAGTTTTAGGATTTTCCGTATTTTACTATAAATACCCTTGTTGGGTATTAACCAAGAATTTTTTCCTGGTTGGGATGCATCCTCAAAAAGCTTAATCCCCAGTATGGCCAGAAAATGGTATGTCTCCTCCTTGTAAGCCTCGAACTGATGCTCCATGAACTCTACTAGACTAGCTTACTCGAACAATAACTCGACCTCTCTAACGATGCCCAGTTCTTTCATTGTTTTCTTGTGAGGGTACCTCATCCCTAGGAAATGCATGCTCTCCATGAGGTCAATGAGCATAGCCTCCTTTGTAAATTCTGGCATCTTATCCTCATTTTCATCATCTCTGCTAGGCTTTGGCTTCACAGGCTTCTTACCCTAAGCAATGTCTCTCCTTGCTCTAGAGAACTTCCTTTCAGGCTGTTGAAACAAGCGTTTTGACAGTTTGCAAAAAACACAAGTTGTTCAATCAATCATAGTATAGATAGTGCCAATCCAATCAAGTGTATGTGTTATGCAGGAAGGATGCAATCAAATCATCTTAAGTCAAGCCTAATAGGAAAAGAGAATTCTAACCACCTAAGTGAATGAAAGAAAAGTAAATAAAGACCCAACTCGATGTGTCAGGTCGAGTAGGGTGATCGAGCTAAACAGGAAAGCATAGTAAGAGAAGGCACTCGACCTGAAGGGTCAAGTGTATACAATCGAGCTAAGAAAATGACAAAAGTAAGAAAAGTATTCAACCTAAGGGGTCGAGTAAATGCAATCGAGTGAAATAAGCAAAAGCAAACAAAGCAATAACAGATTAATAACAAGGAAGTAGATTAATCAAGACAAATAAGGGATCTCAGACTTGGGGTAATCGATCAATAACTACTCTTAATCAACTTGGGTATCTAACAAACTCAACAAATTAGGCTATTCCCATGGCAAAAAATTCAGTACCAGTCCAGTCCACACTCATGGTAAAGGACCTCGAATCTAGCTATTGACATACCCAATTTTGCCAGAGCCACAAAGATAAACACGCATAAATCATCAATTTGTTAAAGCTAACAAGCATTCCTAACAACTGAATCCCTAGGATAGAATACACATTCTAATTAAATCTAATTCATCAGGCTAGTGTATACAAGTCTTTGGAAAAAGTTGAATCCTGCAATTTCATCACACTTCATGAGAAAGATACACTCCATTTTCCAAGATGGGTCAATCTGGTTCAAAACTTGAAGAGTTCTAGACCCAATTGATTTGCAAGCTTCCAGACTTATGTTTGGCATCCAGGAGGTATTTCTACCAAGTCCACAAGTCCCAAATAGTGATCAATTTCGTGGAGCTGAAGTACAAGAAGTACAAGAAGTACAAGAGTTATTTTATTTTCTTTTGTTTTAAGTTTTATTTTATTTTCAGCAATTAATATTGCTTAGATATTTTCTACTCTTCCTTGTGCTATATAAGCACGCCTAGACTATCACAAATAATCAATCAACTTTCTTTTCAACATTTTTAGAGTGAATCTCTTTTGTTTTTTTTAGAACTTTTTGATTGCTTTTGTGTGTAATATCCAACAATCAAACTCGATTCTGCTTCGGTGTGTCATATCCGAAAGAATCAAACCTTGTCTTGTCTAGGTGTGTCATATCCTAGGAGACATTGAGGTATATCAAGAGCCTTCCGCAACTCTTGTGTGACCATTCGATCCATCATCTATCCATCTATCCATTTTCTTTTTGTTTTTACCCCTCGAAAGTGTCGATTCCTTGGGAAGATCACATCAGCAGCCCATCTAAACTTCGAATCTCTAAGCCCATGTTAATTTTTATTTTGCTTTTAATACAAAAGATCTTTAAATGGCATCACTGGGAACTTGATTTTCGCTAATCTTTGAATTGGAAAAATCTATTAAGATCATAAATCAATCTTTAATTGATTTTTGACTATTGAATTTCTCCTCTTTATGTCTTTGTATTTCAGCATCTATATAAGACAAGCAGATAATATTTTATCTAGACTATCACTATCTTATAATGGCAACGAATTCTCAACAAAGTAGGAGTTCTCCGGTGGACTTGTCGGTGAATATGGCAATCTTCTCCCATCTAAAACCAAGCCGGTCTCTTAACAAAGGGATTTATTTTGGTCTACAATCTTTTAGTCAGATCTCACCAATGATGGTTCCTTGTGGGTTGATCAAACAATTGCCACTATGAGACCAAGATACCGCTATAAAATTTATAGAGAAGATAAATTTTTTGATTCTATAAATTACTTTCATAACATTTCACAACTGATGCCTAAAAAAGGTTTTCCTTTTAGAATGCTGTGAAACATGCAGTGCTTAAGCACGCAAGAGAGACTCTTCAATCAAGGGCAGGCGAACTGGAAGCAAACATTCGCCGGATCACTCACAAAATATGTATCCTCGAAGCCCATCCGCATGCATGGATCACTCTTGGATCAGAAGACTTTCGCCATATTATTTTGCATTGTATTAGAAAGATTATTGACCAAGTAGACAACAAAGCTAGATTTTCTACAAAGACGCATAATCTATGAACCCAATGACTTTTGTCTTATGTTTTTTTTGTTTTTTAAGTTTGGAATGTTCGTTAATAAATATGTAAACACAAAATAAATAAATGTGTGACATAAATATTTTGAATCTTTGATAGCTGTACCCGAATAATCAGGTTGCCTATGTAGCAAGTTCTTTGTACTCGGCTTCATTATTAGAAGCAGGAAATTATAGCCAAAACAACTGTTCGATGATTTCCAATGTAGGTGTTTCGAGCCATATTACAACTCTACTTCCTTGTCTCGATGAAGACCCATCCACGAAAAGTTTCCAGGTTTTATTTTCATCTTCTGAAATTGCTTCGCCGATTGGAACTTCAGTAAGGAAACTAGTTAATACTTGAGCCTCTGCACTTACCCATCTTTTGTATTGGATATCATATTCACTGAGTTTGATTTCCCACTTTGCTAATCGTCCTGATTGGCAAGGGCCGTGAAGGATAGTTCGCAAAGGGGTTAAGGTGATAACCTCTATCGGGTGAGACTAGAAATATGGCCTCAATTTCTGAGCCGATACCATCACAGTGAGAGCTAGCTTTTCCATCATTGTGTAATGATGTGGTGTTGTGTTTGTGTGTGTGCTGGGTTTGTCAAGTTATTTTTTCTTCAAACACAACTAATAAGCTGCAAGTGGACAGCGAATCAATTGTAGCACTTAAGGTACCGAATCCCATAGAGAGAGAAGTTGTATTGCAGATCTAGAGGAACAAGTAAGGCTAGAACGAAAATATAAAAAGGGTTTTGTTGGTGTCACAGTTGCAAGTAAAGAAAATAGCAAGTAAAAATCATGTAAAAAAATATAAAGCAGGTGTTGGGTGTTCAAGGGGTCACAGGGGTTCTGTAACATCCCAAATTCAATTTTGAGGTTTAAATTGAATAATTATAAGTTGGGGGTTTTAAATGTGTAAATCAATTTTACCGGTTGGGTTTAATTGATAATTTTGGAAGTTTGGAGCCAAGTGTGAATTCCCAAAAATTGTGGACTAAATTGATCGAATTGAAAGTTGTTTGGATGGACTATTTTGATAAATTAAGAAGTTTGGGGTCAATTCGCGAAATTGATAAAAACTGAGGATTGAATGCTGTAATAAGCAAAATTGTCTATATATACGTATATATGTGCGTAAGGATCGCCATCTTCGTTGTGTTCGTCGAAACCTAGCCGCCAGAAGAAGAGAGTTGCGTTGGTTTTTGATGTTGGAGCTGGAGCTTAGAGAGAGAGAGATCTAAGGAGGGAGAGTGCTTGGCGTGAAGATCAAGTGAGTGGAGGAGAGCCGGCGATTGCGAGTTACGGATGTGAACTCGGCTGTTGGGGAGGAGACTTCAGGGTAAGCTCTCTTCCTTTGTGTCTTAAGGTTGTGTGTTTTGTTCGGTGGTGTTGATGTTATTGTGATCGATCGTCGACATGGTGAGTTTTTGAACGCGACGCGATTGGAGTCGGTGTGGTGTGTCGGCTAGTGTCGAGCTGTGACTCGTGGTGAGTGACGGAGGATGGTGATGGTGATGGTGATGGTTTACGGTGTGGTCGGTGAGTAGTGTGATGTTAGGATCGGTGACGTGGAGCTTAATTGGCGGCTTCCAGGGAGACTTGGCCAAGAAGTCACCGTGAGGATGAAGAAGCTTTTAGTGATAATGCATCACGTGTTGGTATAAGTGCTGTGTCGAGCGCATTATGTTGTAGCTTAGGATGTAATTAGTTAGGGGTAATATTTAATTAAGCATTATTTATTTATTAGTTATTTAATAATAATTAAATATTATTTAATTATTTTATTTAGGTTGTCTGTTCGGGAAGCTAGGGTTTAGACGTTCCCGAAATTGCGGAAGGGTTATCGCGGGATTTTCGGCAGAAGGCCAAGGTGAGTGTTTGCGTGTTAGACTGTGGTTAGTCTGAGGACTTGGAGTGGTCTTCGTTTCCGTGTTTCTTGTTGTTGATCCATTAGGAGTAATGGATGTTATTGGTTGTTGATTGCGTTGATTGCATGGTGTTGCATGTTATTTTGTGATTGCGTTGTTTAGCTAACAATGGTGTTTGTTAGCTGGTAGTTGGGTTGCCTCATTCAGTATCTTGTATACTGAGGCATCTCGTTATGTGATGCAGGTAAGGATTGAGTCTTGCTTGAGCTCGTGGAACCAAGACTGTGGAGTGGATGACATGACCAGAGTCGGGTTTTATTGTTATTGGATATTGTTATTCGGTTTGGTGTTATTGTTGTTGAATTGCTTCCGCTAGGTGGATAGAATCTTTTTATTTATTTCAATTGGATTTAAATGAATGAATTGATTAAGTTGTTAGAAATTTTAATAATCACCGGTTTTGTGTGATTTGTTGTGGTTGAACCGGTTCCAGTTTAGGAGTTTCTGGGATGGGTCGTTTCAATTTGGTATCAGAGCGGACTTGTTTCTAGGACGCTCTAGTTCGTGATAGGGTTGTATGGTGTTGATAGCTAGGTGTAGCTATGTTCTGTGTTGAGTTACAGGGTCATGTCATATCTCAGCCGGTATGTGGTTCTACGATAAGACTCGTTTTGTTGTATGCTAATTTTTGGTGTAAATTAGTATAAAGTTGTGTTGCAGGTGGTTGACCACGGGAAGTCTGTAGTTAGACTTCCGAGGTGGGTTTGCTAGTGGAGCAAGTAGAGCTGAGAGGGTTCTCAGAGGTTATGGTGGTAAAGTTGGCCGAGGTGGCAAAGCAGTCAAAGGCGGTGGAGCCGCTGAGGTTGTGGCGCAGAGCGTTGCGGTGAGCATGCAGAGGTTGAGTTTCCAGAGGTGACTGTCAGCCAGCGCATGTGGTAGAATATGGTGTTATGCCAGCGCATGGTGAGGCTCAGGCAGGGTGGACCGGATCCCGAGGAGAGCTGTGTTGGGGATCATTGACCTAATTGTTTGGGAGAAGATACCAGTTGTGGTACCATTTCTGGCATTAGTGGTGCCACATGGAATTGCTACTTTCCCAGGGAGTGTTGTTCCGGTGGTTTCGAAAGTTGTAGTTATGGAGTGTTTTATGGGTGTTGTAGATCCTTGCAGGTGGATCTTGCTATAGGAGTGTTTTAGGACCTTGTTGGTGGTTCTAGCTGTAGATCATTGCTGATTGATCTTGTTGTAGGTCTTGCTGTTGATCTTGCTGTAGGTAGTTTTATTGGTGTTGCTGATGTGGGTAAAAGAGTTCTTATCGACGCCGTGATCAAGGATCGAGTCGTGTTGTGGGGATTGTTCCATCCCCTATTGCTGGTTGTTGTGTTTGGTAGTCTTAGCTTATTGTTTCCATAGGGATCTTAAGCGTAGCAGGAGTCGAGTCTCATGTATTGTTCGACTCCGGAGTATCTCAAAGTTTTTGTCACACCGAGCTGGGTGTCTGAGAATGGGATCCAGGAGCTGTCTGGTGATCATTCGGGGTAGTAAGAGTTGTTCGGGGTCAGTTGTTGGAGATTCGAGGTTGTGCTGAGGGCATCGACATTCTCATCGCCGGAGAGTTGATGTCGGCTGATTTGATAGTCTGTCCGTTGGACCTTTATTCAATAATAAAGTGGAGTTTTATTTGAATATGTTGTGATGTTTGTTGTTTATAGTTAGTTCGGCTGTGGGGATCGTGCTGTGTTGATCCTAATACTTGGTTTGGCTGATTAGAACTTGTCCTAATGGTGTTTGATGGGGTTCCATGCTGTGGAATCTCATCGCTGAGTGGTGTTTACTGGTCGGGTTTCTGTGTGATTCTTGATGCTGTCTCGGTAAGCCACTATAGATCTTAGGATCTTGCTGGACTTGCGGATTGGGTCACGTTGGACTCTGAGATGCTTGTCATTTTTACTGCGCTGAGCTGTTCCGGGAATCAAGTAGGCGTAGTTCTTACTGATCGGGTCACGCTGGACTTCGAGATGCTTGATGTTCTTGCTACGCTGAGCTGTTCCGGGGATCCGGTAGGCCTAGCTTATTCAAACCAAGTAGAGGGTCTTATAGTGTCAGATTTCTAGAGTATTTGGATTGAGTATAGACAAAGAGTTGTTGTGCTGATAGCTAAAAGGCTATGATGTGTTGTGCTGATAGCCGAAAGGCTATGCTGTGTTGTGCTGATAGCCGAAAGGCTATGTTGTGTTGTGTTGATAGCCGAAAGGCTACGCTGTGTTGTGCTGATAGCAGAAAGGCTATGCTGTGTTGTGTTGATAGCCGAAAGGCTATGCTGTGTTGTGCTGATAGCCGAAAGGCTATGCTGTGTTGTGCTGATAACCGAAAGGCTATGCTGTGTTGTGTTGATAGCCGAAAGGCTATGCTGTGTTGTGCTGATAGCCGAAAGGCTATGTTGTGATGTGCTGATAGCCGAAAGGCTATGTTGTGATGTGGTGATAGCCGAAAGGTTATGATGTGTTGTGCTGATAGCCGAAAGACTATGCTATGTTGTGCTGATAGCCGAAAGGCTATGCTGTGTTGTGCTGATAGCCGAAAGGCTATGCTGTGTTGTGCTGATACCCGAAACGCTATGTTGTGATGTGCTGATAGCCGAAAGGTTATGCTGTGTTGGTTTGATAGCCAGAAGGCTATGTCGTGAGGTGTTGATAGCCGCAATACTATGTGGTCTTGGAAATAGCCGAAAGGTTAACTTGTGTTTTGTAGATAGCCGAAAGGCTATGTTGTGTTGTGCTGTTAGCTGTGAAGGTTATGCTGAGTTGTGTCGTTAAACGTGGAGTTACGGTTAAGCAGTGTTGTGGGTTGTAGTCTATGTTGAGCCGTGAAGTTGACATATATTTTGCGGAACCGTGCTGCGGCGATGGAGTTATGCGGAGCTGATTTGTTAGTTATAAAGTTAAATAGGGGTGACTGTTGGTCACGTTACGCACCATATGTTGTACTCAAGTGGGGGAGAGGAGCATTCTTGGTGTGGTTGTGGTATGGAGACTTCAGAGGGAGTCTGAGTCTTGAATGGGTGCATTGTTGGGGAGCTTAGTAGGAGCTAGAGCTATTGTGGAGATTCTGGAGCGCAGAATCAAGTGTTATTGGGGAGGAGTTCTCATGGTTGAGGCCTTGTAAGTAGTACCGATGCGGAGATAAAAGCAAGAGAGCTTTGGGTCATTGACGTTCTAGTGTTAGAATGTCATCGCTATGAGCGAGTTGTGGTTGAACTAAGTACGCGTCTTATGAGATGTGGTACTTGTGGATGTGTTATAAAAGGTGTCGATGTTGGGTCGGCTCTGTTATTAGATCCAGGAGATGGGTTCTAGGATTTTTGGGTGGATATTGGGTTTGGCCCAAGGTTGTCGATGGGGATTCCGGGTGGAGGATCTTCATTGTTCCAGGTGGTTACAGGTGGGGGAACCACGTTGAGAGTGGTTTGCCGAGTGCGTACATCATTGCGTTATGATGATAACCGTGGAGCTACAGTTTAGATATATTGTAAGTTGTGCAGTCAGGTTGGAGTTCAGTTGAGTTCTGAACTTGTACAGCCGACAGCAGGAGTTGATGCCCTGTCTTAGAATGGAGTTGTCTTGGCATTAGAGGACAAGTGGGACGAAGGAATGCAGACCATCGTTGGTTGAGATCTTCCTCTTCTGTACTTGTTTGTTTGAGAAGGATTAAGGTTTCATTATGGTGTTGTGTTTGTATTCGGAAGTCTTAGCATGTTCCTGGCGTGAATACCCTAAGCGTAGGTGGGCGGATACCATGTGCTGTTGGTGGTAGTTGGTTATTCGACCTCTAAGCGATTCACTGTGTATAACACTAGGTGGGTGTTAGAGTGGATCCAGGAGGTGTCTGGTGAACATTCTGTTCTGTGAGTGCTGAGGGTCAGTTACCGTTAGTCGTGTGGGCTATGTGGGGTTTACTAGTTGATTAGTAGACCTGGAGTAATTGCTGCGGTTACTAGGTGTTGGTAAGCTGCAGGGACCGGTGGTATTTTCTATCTTGGTTTGGGGGTGATAGGAGGATATCCTATGTTACAGCAGGTGGGATGTTGATATCTCAGGTTGATGCGTCGGTGGTGCACTGTCGAGTGGGTTATCGGTCGGGATTTTGTGTGAATCTCGATGTTGTACGATAAACCACTAGAGGGATTGCCGTTGTCTGGCTCTCTATGCATGGAGCTGATCGATTTGTGCAGATACAATCGAGAAGCTAGCTGTTTACGTCAAGGTTGTCGGCGTGGGGTGGACCAAGCCAAGTATGAACTTATAGCCGTGTCGTAGTAGAGAGAAATGCGGAGTTACCAGTTGAATAATAACTCTATATCATCGTATGGATTGCGATGGAGTAGAGGAGGTGACTTGGGAGCCGGAAGCCCAAGGGGAGGGCAAGTTTTCCAAGTGGTTCGGCAAACTAGAGGGGTTAGCCGGGTTGTTCATAGCGTTGTATCCCTGGTGTTGGGGGTATGGAGTTATGGTATTATGGTACTCGTTTATTTTATGGTGTTATAATTTAATCGATGTACTTTGGAGTTTAGGGTTATGCAATAAAAAGGTGTTTTTATTGAATATGTTATGTGGTGTGTTTACTAGAGGATTAGTAGACATGTGGCGGGCTACTAGTAGTAGTTGTCCGATAGCGGTGGTGCGGTGTTCAATAGCTGTATAGGGCTGTTAGTTTTCTGGATTGATTTGACAGATCGATTCCGAGGTGTTGGGTCGTGAAGTCGTTATACTCCTAGGTGTTGGAGTGGTGGGCTCCCTATGCATTAGACGGATCAATTCCGAGGTGTTGGGTCATTTAGTCTGATATATCATGGTTTTTACCGGTTTTATGCCATGATATATGTCTTTTATCGAGTCTTTTATATTGCTTCGAGTCTTTTTAGAGTCTTTTACAGGTTTATACACATTTGGAATCTTTTGAATGATTTGGAGCATTTCTGGAGCTTTTGGAGCATATGGAGATGCAGAGTCATGCAGAGACGACAGAAGTTTGGCATTCGTTGAAAAACTTTCCACCGATGGATCGAGCTAATATTTTGAAACAACATAGATAAATAAGTTATCTTTTATCTGGAAGTGGTTTGAGATTATTCTAACGGTGCGATCAAAAGTTATGCCAGTTTTCGTGGAAGCAGTCCAGTCTGTCACGCGGATAGAGTAAGCCGAGTTCATGACCATGAGTGTTGATCGACACTAGCAATGGTGACGATCGACACTAGCAATGGTGACGATCGACACTGACCAACTCTGACGCGGAATTTAACATTTAATGAATTGCAAAGTGGCCCAGAACTTCCAGAAAGTTAACAGAAGACCCCAGACCGTGTTTAGCCTTATAAATTAGGTTTTTAGGTTTTATTAAATCATCTTCTTCTTTGTGTTTACTTTGGAGAGAGCTTGGAGCTAGGGGCTGATCTTATACTCTGTGTCTCCTTTGAGAGAAGATTTCGAACACCTCTTTCTCTATTCTAATTTATATGAAATCTATTTATTTCATGTCTTTGATTTCCATGGATATGTCTGAGTAGTTTTATAGTTAGGTTTAGAATTTTCAAGGGTTTTTGATGAACTGTTGAATTGATTATATTATTGAGATTAATTGTTAGAGTTCTTCGCCTTAGGTTGTTCTCAAAGCTAATTCTAGGAGGCACGACAGTGCAATTTGAATTTAGATCTTAGGTTAATCGATTAGGCACGATAGTGAAATTGATAATCTGATATATCTAGGGTGAGCAAAATTACTTATTCGCAAAGAAATTTGGTTTAGGGATTTTGTGAACATATCGAACCTGAACGTTAAGGCTGATTTATATTCTTAGGATTTGCAAAGAAATTTGGGATTCTGGAATTTAGATTTAGATAGTTTTTGCAACGACAGTTGGCTAATTATAGCTTAGTGATTTGAGTTCTAGAACGGTTCTTAATTACAATCCCGATAATTTAATTGATTCATTGTTCTGACGATTTCTGAGATTTCCCTATGCCTAGCGTTTTCCCTCATTGATTTCACTTCGTTTATTTATTTTGCATTGCTATTTTATTACAATTATTCTTGTTTAGCTTAATACTTATTCCGATAATCTATTGTGTAACCAAGTCCTTGTGGATTCGATCCCTAAGTACTACAGTGATCTCTTAATTTGAGAGAGTAGCTCAGGGTAAATTTGAGCAATATCAAATTTTGGCGCCGTTGCCGGGGACTTAGAGTTTACCATTAGATTTAGGTTTAAGTTTTTGTCTAAATTTTTTTTTTTTATTTTGTTACGTAGATCTTTAATTTCTCTGTCTCAGGTACTTGAACCTCAGGAGCAGCGAGGAGGAGCTGTTCACTACTAAGGAGATTGAGAAGTTAGAGATAGCTAATCGCAAGACAATAAGAGAATCAGAGATGGTTAACACTATTGTGCTTGTGAGAAATGCTGATGGGATCTTAAGTGATTTAGAGGGCAACCTGCGCAATGAGTTTGGACAGAAGCTTGATGCTACAAGAAACCCCATAGTCGAAGAAGTCGACGAAGGTGAGCATGTCGATCAACACGCACCCAACCATGTCGATCGACACGTTGTAAACGAGAACGATCCGAATGCGGTGGACAATGAGAATGATGTCGAGGAGAGGACACTTGCTGATTATAATACGATTAGTGAGTTTTATGCTAATAGGTCTGCTACCCGACCTCCCACTATTCAGAGGAATGACTTTGAGCTGTACCCTGCATTCTACGCTCTTGTGGGACAGACCCCGTTCAATGGTCTTTCAAATGAACATCCGATGGATCACATTGAGGAGTTTGAGGATTGTGCTTCTATCGTTAAAGCCAATGGAGTGTCAGAAGATTATATTTTCTGCAAGCTCTTCCCATACTCACTTGCTGAGGAAGCAGCTTGTTGGCTCAAACAGTTGAAACTGGGATCTTTGACAACCTGGGAAGACACCAAGACCACTTTCTTGAACAAATTCAGCAGAAACTATGGCTCATCTTCTTTTCAAACCACTCCAAAAACTAAAGATGGTGAGCTTAAGTCTATGCTAGAGCAGCTTCTGAGGGTCAACAAAAGATTACTATGGATTTCAATGGGAAGATCGATGCCATGTGTTCCGATCTGAATGGCAACATTGATCAGCTGAACGCTCATGTCAAGATGCTCGATACTCAGGTAGCTCAGATTTCAGCAGCGGTTAAGAGACAAGAGAATACTCTTCCGGGAAAGATAGACGATAATCCAAGGTACTCTTGTAATGCCATTACCTTGAATGGTGATATCAGTGCTGAGGAATTTGAGGAAATTGACGAAAGGTTCTTCGACGTGCTATTGGAGGAGATCGAGGACAAAGATGTTGTGATTCCGGAACACGTGTCGATCGACATGGACCACCTGTGTCGATCGACACCAGCTGCAAAAGATGACATGCACTCGAATCGAGATGACCAGTGTCGATCGACACTCTCCCTTAGTATCAATCGATATGCCTCGCAGGCTGTTGCAGAAAGTGCTGAAATACCCAAATCTGCAACAGAAAGTGTCGACAAGTCCATTTCGCCGTACCCTAAGGCTGCTGTTTCATATGATGCTTTGGTTAATAAGATAAGTTGGCAATTTCCAGAGGTTCACGAATTTTGTAATTTGCCACGTGTGAAGGAAGTTATCGACAAGGCATACGCTAAAGAGATTAGTCTTAATAATGTTGTGGATCTGATTTATCTCGAGTGTGCACCGATTCTTATCAGCATATTACCGGGGAAGCTCGCAGACCCAGTCGATATTCCAACTCCATCATTAAGGGAATTGCCTAAGAAAGAGGATAAGAAAGTTTGTGATAAGCTGGAAACAGGGAATTCGCACAACCAAGAGGTGAACAAGCTTCACTCTAAGGACTTCACTGCAAAGAATCTTAATGCTGGTGGTAGAAAGAAGAAACCGCAGAGAAGAGCAGTGATAGAAGAACCTCTTATGACCTTGATACCTAAGAAGCGAGTTGGTGATACAATTGAGTATAAGCTGCAGTATGGAGTTACCTCAAGAACATTTGCTAAGGTTCGAGCCATCATCACTCCTGAGTTTAAGGCAAAAGGACAAGCCGCTATGGATGAGATGGTGCACAGGATTCTCAAACCCAAGATGCTAAACCTTAGTGAAGATATCCGTGTAGCCGGTACGTGTCGATCGACACGAACCACTTGTGTCGATCGACACGCTCCACCAGTTGGTCCGCAGTTGTCTACAATAGCTGGTTTTCGGGATGATCTCAATGTTGCTAGTCTGCGAGCTGTTGTTAAACAGAAAGCTCCACATCCTACACTTCATTCACCTCAGGAAAAGCAAAGGTACGCAATTTCTAAGCCCAAATCATCTAATATCATCAAAAAGACTTTTCATGATACAAAAACTGTTTTACAGTTAACCAAGCCACGAGATTCTCGTATAGCGCTTGTTTGTTCTATTGATGATTTTGCAGGAGAAAGAAGTGTACCACCCAGGCGAATGTCTCACCCGGGTGATGTTCCTCATTACCTTGGTCGTCCTCATGCACCTAATGCTTACACTCCACCATGGATGAAGCGACAATTCTCTGAGAGACATCCATTTGCACCCACTCGCCCACCATATGTCTGTGCTTCAGCATAGTCAAGCTAATGACTGTAAACAAGCGCTTGGTGGGAGGCAACCCACCGGTAAGTTTTGTTTTATTTTATTTTCCTCATGTTTTATTTTATGGATTTATTTTGCAGTGATTCAGCTGGGAATTTCTTGATCGATTGCCTAGTTTTCCGATTTTAAACTTTAGGTAGTTTAAGTTGGGACATAGTATCGAGTGACACCACTGGCCGGTGTCGATCGACACCCATGCAAAGATGACGGTAATTTTCATATTTTCCACTTTTGATGCTGTGTTTCATTTTTATTTATTTTATTTTCACCAAACTCATGCAAAGATGACGGTGCGATCAAACGTTATGCCAGTTTTCGTGGAAGCAGTCCAGTCTGTCACGCAGATAGAGTAAGCCGAGTTCATGACCATGAGTGTTGATCGACACTAGCAATGGTGACGATCGACACTGACCAACTCTGACGCGGAATTTAACATTTAATGAATTGCAAAGTGGCCCAGAACTTCCAGAAAGTTAACAGAAGACCCCAGACCGTGTTTAGCCTTATAAATTAGGTTTTTAGGTTTTATTAAATCATCTTCTTCTTTGTGTTTACTTTAGAGAGAGCTTGGAGCTAGGGGCTGATCTTATACTCTGTTTCTCCTTTGAGAGAAGATTTCGAACACCTCTTTCTCTATTCTAATTTATATGAAATCTATTTATTTCATGTCTTTGATTTCCATGGATATGTCTGAGTAGTTTTATAGTTAGGTTTAGGGTTTTCAAGGGTTTTTGATGAACTGTTGAATTGATTATATTATTGGGATTAATTGTTAGAGTTCTTCGCCTTAGGTTGTTCTCAAAGCTAATTCTAGGAGGCACGACAGTGCAATTGAAATTTAGATCTTAGGTTAATCGATTAGGCACGATAGTGAAATTGATAATCTGATATATCTAGGGTGAGCAAAATTACTTATTCGCAAAGAAATTTGGTTTAGGGATTTTGTGAACATATCGAACCTGAACGTTAAGGCTGATTTATATTCTTAGGATTTGCAAAGAAAATTGGGATTCTGGAATTTAGATTTAGATAGTTTTCGCAACGACAGTTGGCTAATTATAGCTTAGTGATTTGATTTCTAGAACGGTTCTTAATTACAATCCCGATAATTTAATTGATTCATTGTTCTGACGATTTCTGAGATTTCCCTATGCCTAGCGTTTTCCCTCATTGATTTCACTTCGTTTATTTATTTTGCATTGCTATTTCATTACAATTATTCTTGTTTAGCTTAATACTTATTCCGATAATCTATTGTGTAACCAAGTCCTTGTGGATTCGATCCCTAAGTACTACAGTGATCTCTTAATTTGAGAGAGTAGCTCAGGGTAAATTTGAGCAATATCAAAGTCGCTATACTCCCAGGTGTTGGAGTGGTTGGCCAAACCAAGAAAGGAAACTATAGTACTATGGCGTTGAGCCGTGATACCGTTGTTGGTGGAGTTAGATATCGTGGTTGGCCACGGGTTGGCAGTTTGTTAGATTCGGGGACGAATCTATGTTAGTGGGGGAGAATTGTAACATCCCAAATTCAATTTTGAGGTTTAAATTGAATAATTATAAGTTGGGGGTTTTAAATGTGTAAATCAATTTTACCGGTTGGGTTTAATTGATAATTTTGGAAGTTTGGGGCCAAGTGTGAATTCCCAAAAATTGTTGACTAAATTGATCGAATTGAAAGTTGTTTGGATGGACTATTTTGATAAATTAAGAAGTTTGGGGTCAATTCGCGAAATTGATAAAAACTGAGGATTGAACGCTGTAATAAGCAAAATTGTCTATATATACGTATATATTTGCGTAAGGATCGCCATCTTCGTTGTGTTCGTCGAAACCTAGCCGCCAGAGGAAGAGAGTTGCGTTGGTTTTTGACTTTGGAGCTGGAGCTTAGAGAGAGAGAGAGAGAGAGCTAAGGATGGAGAGTGCTTGGCGTGAAGATCAAGTGAGTAGAGGAGAGCCGGCGATCGCGAGTTACGGATGTGATCTCGGCTGTTGGGGAGGAGACTTCAGGGTAAGCTCTCTTCCTTTGTGTCTTATGGTTGTGTGTTTTGTTCGGTGGTGTTGATGTTATTGTGATCGATCGTCGACGTGGTGAGTTTTTGAACGCGACGCGATTGAAGTCGGTGTGGTGTGTCGGCCGGTGTCGAGCTGTGACTGGTGGTTAGTGACGGAGGATGGTGATGGTGATGGTGATGGTTTACGGTGTGGTCGGTGAGTAGTGAGATGTTAGGATCGGTGACGTGGAGCTTAATTGGCGGCTTCCAGGGAGACTTGGCCAAGATGTCACCGTGAGGATGAAGAAGCTTTTAGTGATAATGCATCACGTGTTGGTATAAGTGCTGTGTCGAGCGCATTATGTTGTAGCTTAGGATGTAATTAGTTAGGGGTAATATTTAATTAAGCATTATTTATTTATTAGTTATTTAATAATAATTAAATATTATTTAATTATTTTATTTAGGTTGTCTGTTCGGGAAGCTAGGGTTTAGACGTTCCCGGAAAATTCCCAAAAATTGCGGAAGGGTTATCGCGGGATTTTCGGCAGAAGGCCAAGGTGAGTGTTTGCGTGTTAGACTGTGGTTAGTCTAAGGACTTGGAGTGGTCCTCGTTTCCGTGTTTCTTGTTGTTGATCCATTAGGAGTAATGGATGTTATTGGTTGTTGATTGCGTTGATTGCATGGTGTTGCATGTTATTTTGTGATTGCGTTGTTTAGCTAACAATGGTGTTTGTTAGCTGGTAGTTGGGTTGCCTCATTCAGTATCTTGTATACTGAGGCATCTCGTTATGTGATGCAGGTAAGGATTGAGTCTTGCTTGAGCTCGTGGAACCAAGGCTGTGGAGTGGATGACATGACCAGAGTCGGGTTTTATTGTTATTGGATATTGTTATTCGGTTTGGTGTTATTGTTGTTGAATTGCTTCCGCTAGGTGGATAGAATCTTTTTATTTATTTCAATTGGATTTAAATGAATGAATTGATTAAGTTGTTAGAAATTTTAATAATCACCGGTTTTGTGTGATTTGTTGTGGTTGAACCGATTCTGGTTTAGGAGTTTCCGGGACGGGTCGTTTCAGGTTCAATGATTCATTACTTCAAGATAAATTCATGTAAATGCATGTCTACTCCTAAGTCTCGGACTATGAAACATGAAAGATCGATTAACCTATAATTCATAGAGAAAACCAGCTGAAATCAATATGTCCTGGTACTTAACTTACACATGCAACAACACATATATCAAAGTATTAAAATCAAGTTCAATTGTAATCCATAAAACTCCATAACTAAGTGGTATGTGCTTGATATGACGCAATATTCATCCAACCTAGGATCAAGAAAACTAAGCAAGTGGATAATGAAACCTAGATGCCTAAGATCAGTTACTAGTTCATGATGCTGGCTACATGCATTAAGAGAAATATCAGAATGAAAGACAGTGCAAACGATGATACATAAACAATAAACTCGCCACTTAAACAATATAGATCATCCCCCCCCCTTTGATTAACCCTTTAAACCCATCAAGTAAATCACTCAATCATGCTTAAAGGAATCATCAAAACAAGGTTAAAGTAATTGATAGATTGCATAGATAAAAGAATAAGGTTCAGAGATTACAAAGTATTAAGAGAAAAGAAATGGTGAACTTTGATGGCTTCCAGGAGCAAGAGAGACTTGGTGTGGCTCCTCTGGTCATCTCCTAGGGTTTCTGGGATGATACTGCTGGTATGGTGAAGTGACAATTGAAGCACACGAAACCCTAGTGCATAAGGTTAAGTATTTATAGGCAAGAGGTCCAAAAATTCGGTTTTAGGGTTTTGGAAGCTAAACTCAGCATTTTGGTAAGTGGGAAGGAAAGTGAGTGGGCCTCATGACCAAGGTGGTAAAGAAGGCAGGCCCCTGTCACAGGCCTTGTGACAAGACTCACCAAGAGACACGACCTCAGTCACACTCCTTGTGACCGAGGTTGACAGGGCTTCACTCTTCGGGTCATATCTTCGAAACGGCTGAATGGATTGCTTTGGTTCTTGTTCCAGGTGAATTTTGACTCTACTAGCTTTCCAGGGATATAAATATCTCTGAATTTTCCTCACGGGAAGGTCTTCAATGAATGTCATACTTCTGGTGCTCTGAAACTGCCTTAAAACGGGTTTTGCTCCTTTTTGGTCCATTTTTCCTTAAAACCTACAAAACTTCTTTGACAATAGAAATATTCGATAATAGCCTATTTAGTCTTGAAATCACACCAATCTATTCATAAAACCATATGAAAACAATAGTAAAAATAGGTAAAAATACGATGTTATCAACTCCCCCAGACTTAGTCGTTGCTTGTCCTCAAGCAAACAAGAAAGTAAATTCATGGAACTCACTTATCTCTTTAGAGTTTCGTCTTTGCACTCCTCCTCGATGTGGCATCAGAACTTACTTTAGTAGTTTCCTATAGGAGGCATCAAAACCCTTACTCTAAGTCCACGATCCAAAGGACTTTAGGTGTCCCCATTGTTATCTCTTTACATTGATTAAATAAAAATAAAAGAACTGTGGTCTTACCAAAATGAAATCGATCCAAGAATGTCGAATTTCTTCTTAACCAAGACTTTCTTCGTATAATTTCCTCTCCCTCTTCTCACTTCCAAGTTAGCCACCTTTTCCTTACTTTTCTAGGGTTCATTGTATTTTTTCTGGCTGCAGCTTACTCGTTTGACAAGTCTCCATGAGGTCACGACCGATGCACGGGTCTACGCACAATATCCCTTGGTTCACTTTGACGGTGTCTCTTTCTGCTTTGGTTCTTTGGGACGAGTCTCCATGAGGTCACGAAAGATGCACGGGTTTACGCACAAAATCCCTCCATTCACTTTGACTATGTAGCTTCCCTAGGCAACAAGTTTCCACGAGGTTCCGAAAGATGCATGGGTTTACGCACAAAATCACTCGGTCGCATCCACTTGCCACTTTTGCTTTGCTTTATACGCATTTTTGCTTTTTTGAGTTATGAAGGGGAAGGAGAGGATAAGCATACTGGTGAAGAAATGCAATGTCTTATACGGCTTTGAATAGGTCTTGTCCGATGAATACCAAGCCCCCTGAATAAGAAATTAAAAGTCAGGTTTTGATAAGATTTATAGACAACGTTAGCTTAACCTATTTTCCAATATCAAGAGACTTTTAGGAATGTTGAGTAAACTCATAGTCTTTCCAAACTTTGGTTCTGTGGCCAAGCTTTGACTCAATAAAATGAAAAGAAAAAATTTGACTCGATAAAAACGGCCTAAAATCAGCAAAATTATCGATGTAAAAAGTGGAAAAATGTCCCAAGTCAACAAACTAGAAAGTAGCATTAGTAAAAGATGGAGGATGATGTTGGAGAAGTGTACATGGCTCCATTGAGTTATATAGTTTGCTCTTCAACGTTCCATATGATCAAAGATTCTTCACATCGAACGTTTTCAAAAATTCTTCAAAACCTCAGTCACTAGCTTCGTGACCGGGGTCTGGCCTTCTGTGCACATCGGTCACGGCTCCTGTGACCGGGGTTGAGCCATATGGTATGATACTTCATACTGGAGACAAAACTTGCTTGGTGGGGACTCACAGTATCGATCACAATGGTATGATCAATCTGTTGCCTTCTGCATACATCAGTCAAATGGGTTTTGACCGGTCTTGTGGTTCTTTTTGCCACTTGATTCAAATTTTCCGAATCTTGCCCAAAAACCTCGGTCACTAGCTCTAGTGACCTAGGTCGTCTCCAACTCAGCTTCTTCTCTTTTTCTTGTTTTATGTTTTCTTCTTTCATATTTTCTTTTCTGTTTTTATGAAAAACCTGAAATAAAACATGTAAATATCAAAAGCAAAAGGAAATTAAAACTAAGAATTCAAAGAAAAACTTACAAGTGGGTTGCCTCCCACTGCGCTTGTTTAAAGTCTTTGGCTCGACTTGGTTTGCTCCTCTACAATTTTATACTTTTTCCTTTAGCAAATCTATTTTCTATTTCAGTTCATTTTCACAAACAAATTTTATTTTACTTTAATAATAATTCAATATATTATTGGGTGTTGAATCCATCATCCACATTTTGGCGCTGTCAGTGGGAGAATCAGACATTCAAGCTACAAATCTACCGTTTCAGAACAGTTTTTCTCATCAAATTCATTATGGCTGGTAGTAATAGTGGAGACCAAACTGGTGTTAACAATGATCCTACAACTATCGTTACCATCCAGGAGTCACTCTCAGGAATCACTCAGATCATGACCGATCTGTACACAAAACTCGGTACCATCGAGAGAGAGATGACCTCTTTGAGAAATGGTCAGGTAAATTTGACTAAAAATCAAGCAACTCTCTTTTCATTTGGATTCGATGTCTGCTAGCCCTTCCTCTGGAAGTCGTAGTGCCCGTGTACTTTATAGGACCACAAGGAGTTCGAACCCTTAAACTCCCGTGAATCCTCTGCAAAGTGTCAACCTTCAGATGCCGATCAACCAAACAGCGGCGCTTCAGGTAGGAACTAATTCTAGCGCATATGTAACTCTTGTCAATGATGCGGTTGGTGATGGAGCCAACCCTACAGTTGCAGTAGATGTGGTCAATAGCAACAACAACAATGACATCCTAGCCGAGATATGAGATAATTGGGGACATGCCATCATCTTAGATTTTTACCAAGTAAATCATGCTCTCGATGAGCTGAAGTCAAAATTTTACCAAGCTACAAGTTCAGCTCCCGAAGTGGAAAAAGTGATCGAAGAAACTTGACGTTCACCATTTATAGCATGTACGATGGGACGACCAACCCGAAGAGCCATCTGGCTGCTTTTCGTATTGCAGCTGGGCGAACCGAGCTCGATACGCATGAAGAAGATGCAGGTTACTGCAAGTTGTTCTCAGAAAATCATTCTGGTAAGGCGCTCCTATTGTTTACAAACCTAGAGTCCGCTTCGATCGATAGTTGTGATCAACTATCATCGGCCTTCATCATGCAGTATTCATTACTTATGGAAAAAAGAAAAACGGATAGTGGCCTATGGAATTTATTTCAGAGTCCTCAGGAACCTTTGAGAAAATATAATGCTAAGTTTAAGGATATCCTGCCAAAGTCCCAAGAATTTTCCAGACTGCTGCGCTGGTAGCTTTGGGGAATGGTTTATGGCATGAGTCAAGATTCCGTTTGGAGCATACAGTTAACAAGCCAACTACCATCCAAGATGCTCTGTTCCAAGCAAACAACTGGATCAAGGCTAAGGAAGAAAAGGCAACCTTCCAGAAGAAGTCTCGAACCGTAAAACCCAGAGTTGTACCCACTAGTAAAAAGACCAAACCGAAAATATGTAAAGACACCAAATGCTTCGGAGCTTTTCCATATAACAACAGTGATAGGCGATCCTCTCCTCGGAAAGGAAAGATCGGGTCACCTTCATCAAACACTTGGATCCATGACGAGAATGCTTATTTCGATATCCACCGAGTAAATGGCCATAGTACCAAAGACTGCAGTGTCTTCAAAAAACACTTGGCCGAGTTGTGGTCTTCTGGTGACCTCGCAGATTTCAAGATTGAAGAGTTCATTGAGCAGTACCACAAAGATCACAAAGATCATGATGCAGAGCCGCTAGCAAAGAAGCCAAAAACGTCTGAACACACTCCAACTAAGACTTCAAAAGAAAGGATATATGTAATCATCGGGGGTTCGAAGCTGTTTCCAGACACAGTTCGCGCTATCAAGCAGCATAAGCGATCCGCCGTAATGAAAGTTAGCAGAGATCCAAGGGGAGTCAATGTCAATACACTGATTACCTTTGAAAAGTTTGATACCCATCGTCTCGCAAAACCGCATGATGATATGTTGGTGATAACTCTTGATATTGCAAACTATGAAGTTTCAAAAATCTTAATTAACACTAGAAGCTCAGTTGATCTCATTTTCCTAAGTACTTTAAAAGGATAGAGATTAACAGGGCAGACATAGTTGGACCACCTGCATCGCTCATCGCTTTAACAAGTGAACCATTAATATCACTTGGCACGATCAAATTACATGTGCTTGCAAAAGAAGTATCAAAGATCGTCGAATTCACAGTTTTTTATCAACCGGCTGTGTACAATGTCATTTTGGCACCTCTTGGATTTACCAAATGAAGGTCTTACCTTCCACCTATCACTAGTGTGTGAAGTTCCCTACTCCTAGCGGAGTAGGAATGGTTAACAGAGATCAGGAGATGTCAAGATCTTGCTACCTGACAAGTCACATGCTAAAAATTAAATAGCAATTAAGCAGCTACGGGGTGCCGAAGGACTCGACGTTTCCCAGTGGACAACAGTCTACCGAGGTTTCGATCGATGTTTCTATTGATCCAGAACACCCCGAGCAAATAGTAAAAATCGGTTCTGGACTTAAGTTAAAGCTGCGAGACGAGTTAGTCAAGTTCCTATCAAAACATAAAAGTTCTTTTGCTTGGTCAATCAAGGACATGCCAGGAATCGACATCGCAATTATCTCTCACGAATTACATGTTGATCAAAGCTTCAAGCCGATCAAGCAAAAAAGGAGAAAGCTCGGTCCTGACCAAGCCAAAGCAGTAAATGACGAAGTGGATAGGCTTCTCAAAGCCGGTTATATTCGCGAAGTCATGTACCCAGATTGGCTCACCAAATCCTGTGGTAGTTAAGAAAAAAATAGAAAATGGAGGGTTTGCATTGATTTCACTGATATCAATAAGGCTTGCCCAAATGATCATTTTCCTTTGTCACATATTGACCGCCTGGTTGAATCAATTGCGGGGCATGAACTCTTAAGTTTCATAGACGCTTTCTCCGGCTATAACTAGATCCTGATGAATCCAGATGATCAAGAAAAAGCTTCATTCATTACTGATGCAAAAATTTATTGCTATGTAGTAATGCCCTTTGGGATAAAGAACACCGGAGCAACTTATCAACGTCTCGTCCACAAGATATTTGACAAGCAACTGAGGTAAACCATGGAAGTCTACATTGATGACGTGTTGGTTAAATCTCTCAAAGAGTCCGAGCACATTCAACACTTCAATCAATGCTTCAAAATATTAAACGAGTTTGACATGAAGGTTAATTCTGCAAAGTGCACTTTCGGTGTACCGTCAGGAGAGTTTCTTGGTTATATTATGATGCAACGAGGTATTGAAACGAATCCAAATCAAATTACTGCCTTTCTAACAATGCAATCGCTTAACTGGAAGGATTGTAGCTCTCAATAGATTCATATGCCGGTCAACCGACAAGTGCCTTCCTTCCTATCAACTATTGAAAGGAAACAAACAGTTCGCATGGAGTAGTGAATGCGAAGAAGCTTTTAAGCAACTCAAAGTATATCTCACTACTCCTCCGATTCTTTCTAAACCAGATACTCGCAAAAGGCTGTACCTTTACATTTTGGGATCTGAACATACGGTGAGCGGTGTAATTGTACGAGAAGATCAATGAGAGAAGTGACCTATCTATTATATAAGTAAAAGTTTGACGGGCCCAGAAACTTGTCAGAGCATCACCTATAAACAAGAGGCATTCAAGAAAGAAGCAGAAGCAAGATCAAAGCCGCAAAACAAGTGTTGATATACGTTTGACACTTAACGAACCAAAGCAACTGGTTGTAACCAAACCCAAAGAACGAGAGTCACAGTTGGAAACTACTCAGGAGGAAAATGTTCACGAAATACCAATCTCGAAAAATGGTCAACCAGAGTCAGAAGCCAACAGAGACTTAAAAGAAGAATAGTTATTACCTAACGAAGCATCTGAATTCGATACCTCCACGGTTACCAATTTCTGAAATCCTGATGTTGAGTTAAGTGAGGATTTTTTTGCTAATAATTGGGGGGCTGGCTGGAAGATTCCTATCAAAAGGTACATTCAGAGTGGAGAACTACCCAGTGATAAGTGGAACGCTCGGAAACTCATAATCATTAGCGTAAAATATTGCATGGTTGAAAACTCATTATTTAAGCAACCCTTATTTACAATGCATTCACGGCGAAGGGATTGACATCATTATGAGTGAAGTCAACCAAGGTCTTTGTGGAAACGATTCATCTGGAAGATCTATGACATTCAAGATTAAACGTCTTGGATACTTCTGTCTTACAATGATCGCTGATTGTGCAGATTATGTGCGGTAATGTGTGAAATATCAGCAACATGCTCCATTGATTCATCAACCTTATGAGCAACTTTTATCAATAATAGCTCAATATCCATTCATGTGCTGGTCTATGGATATTCTCGGACCTATGCACAGGTCGACCCGAGAGGTACAGCACCTCCTCTTTTTAGCAAACTACTTCTCCAAATGGATCGAGGGAGAAGCATATCCATCCATAAAGGATTCTGTCGTGAAAACCTTTTTATGGAAAAACATAATTTGCTGGAATGGAGTTCCTTATGAGATTGTAACTGATAATGGTTCTCAGTTTGTTTCAAAAGATTTTGAAGACTTCGTCTCAGCATTGGGAATCAAAATAAGTTATTCAACTCCAAGGTATCTGCAAAGAAACGGCCAAGCCGAGGTAGCAAACAAAACTGTTTTAAGTAATCTGAAAAAGTAGCTCGGTTCGTATAAAAGGAGATGGTACTAAGAACTTCAACTTGTTTTATGGGCATACTGAATGACGCTTCACAGAGCAAGTGGAGAAACCCCCTTCTCTCTTGTATATGGAATGGAAGCCATAGTTCCTGCCGAACTAAATGTTCCAAGAATTCGACGAACCAAACTCCCTCTTAATGGTCCAGGACTTAATGATCAAATGATGCATGATGCTTTAGACATAAATGACGAGCGAAAAGGTCAAACATTATTTCGTCTCCAAAATTACCAGCAGGCAACTGCACGATATTACAACTCAAAGATCAAGAATCGACCTTTAAAAGTATGTGATCTCATTCTTCAAAGAGTATTTGAGAATACAAAAGAGGAAGGGGCTGGTAAACTTGGAATTAACTGGAAAGGACTTTACCAAGTAACAAAGATAATTCGTAATGGTATTTACCGATTGGTAAACCATGAAGGAGAACTATTTTAGCGTCCTTGGAATATTCTCAATCTTAAGAAGTATTTTGAAGTATTTTCTATGTAAAATAAACTACGATTTGGCTAGATTTGAATTATGGGTACGTAGGCAGCCCTCTTTTCTGGACACATCTATCCAATAAAATTAATATAATTCTTATTATATTATTTATTGTGAGAACTAAATCGCAGTTCGAACAAAAATCAAAATAAAAAGACAAGTACTTGAGATCTTGCGAGCCGAAGCTCTAATCCTTTACGCAAAATATTTCAGCAACTTGACCTGCGAGATCTACTATGTCCCGGATACACGGAGGGATATACTGACCAAAGTCCTCAAATCCCAAAGTAATCCAGTCCGAAGGGTGCGCTTCGAGCACACATACTTCCCTAGAAATGCGAAGAATCTATTTTTCCATCGCACGGACCCTGGCCTTTAGCAAATCAATTTTTTAATCAGTTATTTGTATTTGACGACTAACTGAGAGAAAACAAGAAAGGATATAACAGCCTAAGGGTTCGTTAAAAGGAAAGTCAAGTACATACCTTTTCAATAAAAGGTATTGCAATCTTCTGATTATAAGGCGAAAGCTTTTTAATCAAACCGCATGGGATCATCACATTAATCACCAATCCTATTGGATGAAGGTTGGAACCTTCAGAAGTGCTCAAAGCAGTATTAAGACCCTTATGACTGCAAATAGGCTTCATTGGAACTGCCATATCAGGTATAGGATAACTCTTGTCACTAGCACCAGAAGTCACCACTTCTATAATTAAGTAACGCTACATATTCGGTACAAATCAAAATCAGATGTATTATCCATCAATGGCATTGATTGATTCATCAAATCCCGAGATTAATGAAATCTGAGTCAAATGGGAAGTCTATATTCGCTCTTAAATGGGAAATAAGGTTTAATCGAGAAACCCAACTCTTCATTTCCTATTCGGAGTCAAATTTGTTTATCTGGCGCAAAGGTCATCTAAGCTCAGCTCTTATCTTAAAAGACTCCATCAAGGAATATTAAAGATAAGGAAAATAGCTCAGGCAGCGAACCAAGTATCGGTTCACATCTTATGTACAAACATTCATTGGTGCACCCGAATTCCATGACCAAACTGACAAGTTCGGATCAAAAATGCAATTAGTTCTCTCGAATATTTCATAAGCCGAGCTCCATATTCGTATTTTGCCGAGGATAACTGGTTATAGTCTTTCTTTAGAAACAGTAAGGGTCTGATCAACCTATTTCCTTCAAAACAACTCATCCCAGAGTTAATGAACAAAATTTACACATTGCAAACCTGACACGTTTGTTCTAAAAAGACGTTTAACTTCAAAAGTAACCAAATTCTTAAAAATAAAGCCTCAATAGGCAATAAGGAAATGGAACACATATTTAATTCCACAAAGCATATCTGGCAATACAAGGGGATAAACCCCCAAAAAAAATGTGGATACAGCTACAGTTAAATCTCAATAAGATCTTCCGACGAAATAGGTGTTTCTCAAGACACATTTAGAAGGCCACCAATTTGAGTCATTTCATCCACCATGGCTTCCGCATCCTGCAAATCATAAAAAGTTAAGACTTATTCAAATACTGTGCCGGAATTAAGACAAGTCAATTACCATATCAGTCGCATGCGGAGCATCAAACGCTTCAGCTGCGGTAGCTTCAGAATTCTGAGCAGTATTCTCGGGCAAAATAAAGTCATTATCTGGAAGAGAAAGAGTGTCCGCAAAGGCTGACACCAACTACTCAGAATTAAGAAGCATATTTGGGGTGGCTGCCAAATCTGACTCAGCCATTGCAAGCGAAAATGTAACACTAGCCATCTCGTCCTCTAACGATAATGTGCCTTTTGAGAGCTTTTCAAGCATATCCTTATTGTTCTTCAATTAATTAACATCTGATTGGGCCATTAATCTCCTTTTCACGGCTTTGGTGTAATCGTTCACTTGAGAAAGAACAGTCCTGCCCTTATTCCTGATTTTTTTCTTGGCAGTACTAGTAGATTCTCTCAAGGAATGATCTTGCGCTCGAACTAAGAGCTCATAGTTCAAAGAAAGCTCATCATACCTAGCTCGAGCTGACTCCATGTCTTTTTCAGAGAAGAAATGGAAGCAACAGATGCAAATTGTTCAAGAGTAATCCTGTCGATTTCAACTTTATACTCTTTGCATCTTCCCATTTTTCCTCTGCTAGCTCAGCCTTCTTGGAAGAGTCCATGAAGCCTCTCTTCAGCTTGGAAATCTACAATTCAAGAGCAGCAATCTTTCCCTCAGCTTCAGCAGTCCTTGCTGCAGCAAGAGATGTTTTAAGAAAAGATTTATATAGGACTATCAGGTCATTATAATCCTTGGCTGCTTGAGATAGATGAACACAGTGCTTTACAAACTGATCCCGAATTAAGGAGCTTAATTGATCAAGGGGCGAGCGGTAGCTCCAAACGAGTGCCAAAGCGCCATAACAGTTTGGCGACTCTCTCTTTTTTCCTGAAAATACACAGAGCAAAAGATACAGAAAAAAGATGAGCATATAGCTTCTTAAGTTTTGATTTCATAAATGAAATATTTTACATGTTGCATCAAGTAGTAGTAGAGTCGAATTGCTAGGGCAGAACCCAGAGGATGGCTCAGGTTGTGAGCAAGATTCCAACAGGACAGAAGTCTCCTGGGTTTCTACTCTCATTGATGCAGAAGGAATAGAGGAAATAGTCCTCACGCGAGACTTAATCTTTCCAGTTTTTGTGGAAGAAGCAGTCTCGGACCTTTTTCTCTTGCCCGAGGATGACATCGAAGCAAGGGTCTGATGCTCATCAACAATATCAGGGTCTTCGGGGCAGAAAGAAGAGATAAGCGAGAACTCTCTCCTGAGCCAGGTCGTTCTACCAAGCACGCCATCAGCAAGAGAAAGAGTATTTTTCTCCTTATGGCTCTTTCCAACAGTGTCAAGCTGTCCTTTGATCATTTCTTCAGCAGCCTTGCGAGCATCCTTGGCATTCTTCCGTTCACGGAAGCTGAGATCTGGTGTGTCATAAACAACTGGAGGGTATTCGATATTCTGAAGCCGTCCACTTCTAAAGCACTCGTCAGCCTGATGAATTTGGTCAAGCGTAAAAATGTTCCAAGTTAACTCTTTCCCAATGACCGATCGGTAAAAAACAAAGAGGCCCTCACAAGGGGCAGGGAGAATTTGAGTTTCTACAATGGTAAAAGTAACTCAACCAAACAGTTTAAAAATATGTGTAATGACCAACCAGCCAAAAGCTGAGTGTCTATTTTCGATGGGGTAGATTGCGTAATGGCCAAAGCCACCTTTCACACTCCTAACACTAAACAATTCGAGAAGCTCGTTCACACTAACCGAATATCCACATTCGGAGGCAACATTAATTAAGCAGAGTATATTCCTGAACATATTATGGACCATTTGCGGAAAAGCAAGCCCTAGGTGGTCAATATATTTCAAAGTACCTCATAAATGGAGAAGAATAGGTCGCAACCTGTTAAATAAGCTTTCTAAGCACATAAGTAACTTGGAAGTGCTGTTTCAGGAAATTTGTTCGGTTCCGGAAGGCGAAATTCCACTGAAGAGGGAACCTGACATAGGGTTCTGATATCTTGCAGGCTCTTCATAGTCAATCTGGATTTATAATACGGGTCAAACTGATCGTTGGGCTGAGTACGTATAATGAGCAGAGCTTTCGTAGGGTCCGTTGCCGGTTCCTATGCAGTGCCAATGCTCAGAATTTTAGAATCAATTACATCGATTAAAGGATTAACATCAGAGTAAGACATGATTCAGGATTAGAAGAAGAAATTTCTGAGTCGAGAAAATGAAAGAAGCCAAGAAATTGAGAAGCAACACAAAAAGGGGATGCTTTAACCTAGAAACTTGAAGGGAAACCATTACAAAGATAAGGGGAAGTCAAGGAGTTTCCCGTGCATCAATAAAAATTGGTATTTAATAGAGACACGTGTCAAGGCGTCACGATAGCCAAACCCCAAAATTTAAGGGATGAGATGGCAAAAAGCAAGGAAAACACTTAAGTCTTCCAAGCCGAACAGTAGCTCGCAGGACTTGGGGGGCAAATGTTGATACCGGATCTGCACAAGGGATCCACTCTCTCTAATCATGACACGTGTCAACCACTTCAGCAGGTCAAACTAAAGGCTGGGTCAGTTCATAACAAGAAAGGAAAACAGATTCCATAGATCGTTATCCATTTTACCTTTTTCCACGAGTACAAAGTACTGCATGATAAAAGCCGATGATAACTGATCGAAGCTATCTATCGTTGGAGATTCAAGTTGAGTAAACTATGGGAGGGCTTGTTGATGTGATATTGGGAAGCCTCAAGACCCAAGAACATGGAGTTGGCAATATTAAAGAAGCAATGGACGAGCATGGAGCAAAAGGAGCATGGAAATCATGAATTGGACTCGTGAAGTATCTCCAAAGGATCACTTGAGCTTTCAAGGATGTATCAAGACTTTTCTGGTCAAAATACTCGCCCAAGATACTTAGCATTTGGCCATGAGGACCATGCATACTCTTTTTCCCTTCTCCTCGGTTTTTCCCATGTGCTTTTCTGGGAAATTCTTTTAACGAGATGCATTGGGTCTCATGTTCATCTTGCCATTTGCTAGGTCCAATCCAACTCCAGGCCCATCTCCATCTCTACAAGACGCTGTCTTTATCTTATCTATCTCTTCTATCGTTAGTTTTGAATTCGAACGTTAAGGTTTAAATGTTTCTTAGTCATCGAGACTTCTCGAGGCATGTCTCGAAACTCGTCGATATTTATTCCTTTGTCTCTCCTCTTCTTCATCTCTTCTCTTTATATATTTTACTCGAGACATCTTTATCTATCTTTTTATTCAATCAAAAACATTTCTAAAATTATAGATCATTGCTTTCATTTTCGTTTGATTCAACCTCGAAGCTCTTAGTCTTATCAAGTGGACTTTCTGCATCCTATTGTGTTCTCAACATCTCGGTGACAATTTTAGGTTGTGTATCCTCACCAGGATCACATCACTTGTCCAGAGAGATTCTCTAAAAATAACTTGCAATAGCCTGCATCTTCTTCATGTGCTTCGAGCTCAATTCTCCCAGCTGCAATCCGGAAAGCAGCCAGATGGCTCTCAGGGTCGGTTGTTCTATCATAGGTTGGCAGGTTGACTCTTCGCCCATCCTTAACACGAAAGTTGGTGATCCGCAAAGTAAACGGTGAGCGACGAGTTTCCTCAATCACTTTGTCTACTTCAAGAGCCGAAGCGGTGGCCTAGTGGAACTTCGACTTCATTTTGTCTAAATGGTGATGAACTTGGTTAAAATCAAACACGATTTCCTGACCCCAAGTGTCTCCTAACTTAGCTGGGAGATCATTGTTGTTGTTCACCACTTCTATCGCAGCTACAGGATTACATCCGTCGCCCACTGAATCACTGGTTAGATTTGCAACTCTGCCTGGATTGCTTCCGGCTTGTGTCGTCGTTGTTTGGTTGATTGAAACAAGGTATTTCTCACTCAGCAATACAAAGAAATGCTAAATGTGACATGTTCGCAATTATAGTATAGTGGAGGGAATACTAAGTCAATCCAATCAGGAAGACTATGCTATGCAATGAGGATATGATCAATTAATTCAAGTCAAGCCAAGCAGGTTGAATGGTGAGTGTCTAACAACCTAAATGATGAAAAATAAAATAGACAAGAGACCCACTCGAGTTGTCAGTTCGAGTGGGGTGATCGAGCTACAAGGGAAAACAAAGCAAGGAAACCATTCGACCTAGATGATCGAGTAAAGAGATTGAGTGGTGTAGGAAAACGACAAATCAGAGAAAAGTACTCGACCTGAACGATCGAGCTAAAACTGGGAATAACTAAAAAAGGTAAAGACTCGTCCTAGATGATAGAGTCAAAGAGATCGAGTGGTATTATCAATAATAAGCAAAACAGAACATAGCAAAACAAACAAAACAACCAAGAACAGAGTAACAATCAAATGGGAAAGAGGGTCCTGAGGATGGGATTCATGGATATGTGATTCTCCTTGGTCTCTCCTAGATGTCTAACAAAACTTCACAAAAGCTATCTCTAGACAATGAACATCAAAGTAAGGTGGCTCCACTCCCGTGATAAACACCAACATGCCTATACCACTTCTTAATCTTAATATCCAATCAAAGATATAGAGAAACTTTGAGCAGATAACAATGAAACATAATACAAGCAAGCATTAAGAACCAATTCATTAATGTCAAAATACAGCTAAAAACTCTTAAGCCATGGGTTAAAGCTATAGATCTCTGGTATTAGTTGGTTCAAACATTTCATCAACACTTCCGGATGGGAAATGCCAGAGATCAAAATTACCAATCCCTTGGCTAACTAAGCATTAAGAAAACCTAATGCAGAAGATATCTATGCAATTTCAAGCTTAAACATCTGAGGAGACCAAGAATCCTACACAGATCTACCCCATCCTTAAGATTCCTAATCACTACTCAGAACTCATCATCAAGAACACAAACCCAGAAAATACAAAAAATGACATATCAGATAGATAATGACGAGATAATCAAGTTTGTATAAGGAAATAGTTGCAAATATTAAATAGATAAAGAGTAATCAGAGCTACAAGTGAAGAAAAATGAAGAACAAGAGAGAGAACTAAGAGGCAAAAAATTAGGTTAAAAATGAGACTTTGTTGATAATAAAGAACAAGGCTATTTATACTAAGAGGCCTGGAAACCCTACAAACACTAAAAAACAAAAGCTTAAGGTAGGTTCTCCCCTCGAGTTCACCCACTAGAACAATCTAGGTCGAGTAGAGTTGACTTGCATCCCAAGCTATCTCCACTAAAGTTTTCTTGGTCGAGTTATGCTGGTTGAGTGGTGTGATCTTGACTGGTCTTCCAAGGTATGTGCACTCAAGCTCTTCTACTCGGGTGTTCTTGGTCGAGTGCATGATCAGGTGGGCTTCAAACATTGCAGTTGGTCTCCAAAGCTCTATAAGTACCTATTATCAACTCCAATATGCGCAATGTATGCAATGCTCATGAAAAATGTCCTAAGTACTCTAAAGTGATGAATATGATGAAAAGTGGTATAAACAATGAATGAAACTGCAATAAAATGATGACATATGATGGCTAAAAACATGTAAAATACAGTGACGTCATTGATTAGCGTTGTAAAATAAGTGTAAATTTGTTTATTATAATTTCGAGTAGGAAAAAGATCAACCTTCTTACATGACTATAGGAGTCTATATTTATACATATATTAAAGATTAAATGCTGAGAATGACTATTAATTAATCATATGATTCTCTTTTAATTCGTTGTTTTTTATTTGGTCTTTAATGTTGTAACGTCTTGACCTTTAAATGATTTTTCTCTTCAGCTCACAGATTCACCTCGCTTTGTGGACACTCTTGGCTTCGCTTGCTCCTTCCTTCCGTGAGGCTTAACCGCTGATCGGACCCCAGTTCGCTTCATCGAGGTCATCTTTGCTTACTCCAAACTGACCCAACCTCTCTTTTGATCTACTGAAATGGATGACACGTGTCGTAATTGGAGAGAGTGGATCTTCGGTTCAGGATCCGGTTTCAACAAAAAGGCATAACCAAGAACTCATAATGCCCTTGGTGTGTTTTGAATGTTCTTTTCTCTACATCATTCCTCTTCATACGTATTTGATGGTATCCCGATCTCAGGTCTAGTGTAGAGAAGATTGTTGCTCCATTTAACTCCTCTAGTTAAAGCTCTATCCAGTTTTTCAGCCTCATGAATTCTATTCATGATGAAACACTTTTCTACCCGGTAGATCCAGTCCTCTGGGTTCTTTCTCTCAAACAAAGGAAGATCCATCTATTTTGTTGCAAACTCTGGTGTCACTCGGTTTGAATCCAGCCTCTGTTCGAAGGATGGTCTTGAATACCTCGATTCTGGTGGTCTGAGGTGAGATTCCAGAGGTTGAGATATCGTGTTACCTTCGCGAACTGTTGGAAGAGGACTCAAGAGTTGGGAACGTGACTGGTGACTTTGGTACCATGAACGGAGCTCCTGAAATGGTGCTAGCAAAACCTGATGGTGTCGAGTGAGCTACCAGCGGAACCACGGTTGCGGGACTCAAAAATCCGGCTGGTGTTGCTTCGTTTCCTCCAGCTATCGGACCTTGGGCCTTCAAAAGCTGCGTCAGAGGTAGAAGCTGAGTCAGAGCTTCCCTAATCCAAGACGTCTCCTTCTCAATGATGTTAATTCGTTCATCTATCAAACCTGCTTGAGATTGTGCGGCTTGTAACGGCGGGTCAACAGAATTAAGCCGTCGTTAGCTCCAACGATAACGGGTTGAACCTGTGGTGGCGTCATCGCTGTCTCTCAATGAAAACACCAAATTGTTAAGATGGAAACCCTAACAAAGACGAAATGAGATATAAGGTTGAGATAAGATAGGATAAGAGAGTAAGAAGAGGATAAGAGAGAGATTAATTCTTCATTTCCTAAGATAAAGAGAGTCTAATCGGTCTTTCCCTTTAAATACATAAATGAGTTTTTAACCTTAATCAAAACGATAGCATATTGAGATAAGATAAAAGATTATATTTGGCAAAGGTGAACCCTCCCTCTGGTCTAGAGTCGTCTTCACACAGCCACTTTTAAGCTGTCCTCTCTTCTCCATGGTTCTTGCCTTTCGACCCTTAGTCCTTAGTTTCTTCCTCATGCATGCTATTGGAATCCTCAGCCTATCATAAGCTTCGTCAATTATTTCTTGAAGGTGAAGATCGGATTTGATGAGCTCTGGTTTCTCGGGATTAATCATCTGCATTAGGCTGCTGGGCCTGTTATGTGTTTTTTCCTTTAGTTCGTTTATTTATTTTGGTCTTTTATTTGCTTATGTGAGCTTTCATTGGATAGAGCCTTTTATTTGGATTTTCCCAGGCTTTGGGCCTTGTATTAATATTTTTCTCAGCGGAAATAAAAAACCAAAAAAATTCTAAGTGCTTAGCGCTCAATGGCAGAAATTAGGCTCCAAAAATCAATTTTTGCGTTCACTCAATGAAATTTCAGCTTAGCGTTTTTAAATTGGTATAAGAGAGGACCGCACCACACCAGCCCATCCTCTTTGATTTCACTAAGTGAAATCGTGCTATCCTAAAGTGCTATCAATGTTCATACTTCTTATAGTAGATGTGACAACTACGTTAACAACCATAAACGACATACTAAAATCATCACGGCAAATGTCTGATTTTGCCTAATTTTGTAAGTTTAGGATTTAAATTTAAATATTTAGAAAGTTGGAATATGAATTTGCACATCAGTATATGTCATGTATGAATTGAACATAGTAATGTAGTTGGAATATGAAATGAGCGAAAATCCATGAATTTTTCCTAAAAGGTTATGATATGGAGAAGTCGGTCAATTTATACCCAAACATTTTTATTAAGTCGAAATCATACATCTATATCAATTAAAGTGATGGGTGAATTTATACTTCAAGATATTGAATTGGTAAAATTTATACAGCAAGTATAAAAATATGACCAATTATACAACAAATATAAAAATATGACCAATTCATACAAATAGGAGTGATAGTACATTTTAAGATGATGACGTGTCATCCACGTCCTTTATTTTACTATGACGTGGATGACACGTCATCGACACATAGTTTTTTTCTTACAAAATCTTGAAATAAAAATAAAGGGTGAACATCATTCCAATCTAGTCTCGTCCTATCTCTACTTTTTTTATTTCTAGTCTCGAATTCATGTTTTAGATGATAATACATTTCCATATGGCACACGCTTTAAATTCCCGTTTGGAACCAAAAATTCCCGAAATCCAATTTGAGAAAAAATTATACTAAATAATATTTTTATATATACTACAATAATAGGAAATTGGACATATATAATATTACATAAAAATTAATGTAGAATGTTCTAACTTTTCTTAAAAAGTTCAAATTACTATTATTATGATATATATATATATATAAGTATTATTTATTATAAATTTTTCTCAAATAGGATTTTGGGAATTCTCGGTTCCAAATGTTCCAAACGGGAATTGAAAGCGTATGTCATATGAAAATTCATTCTTATATAAAACATGAATGAAACAAGACGGGGAGGAACAGGAATGATGTCTAACTTTAATTTTTATTTTAAGATTTTTTAAAACAAAAAAAACATTTGTCGATGATGTGTCATCCACGTCATAGTAAAACATATAACGTGGATAACACATCATCAACTTAAAATGTACAATCACCCCTATTTGTATGAATTTATATTTTTATAGTCGGTGTATGAATTTTTCCAATTCGGTATATCTTATTATATAAACCTTAGTTGCTCTCCCGAGAACTCGACACGTGTCAAAATTCTAATTAACAGGATCACAATATGTGTCGGTTGATCTTTTAGATGTTGATATGTGTAAAATTTATGTTATTATTTTCCTAGATAAAAAAAAAGAAAAACTAACAAAAAAGATAAATAATAAAAAAAATATTTATTTTTAATTTATTTCTAATATATGTTAAGTCTTATTATTTAGTTTTTAATAAAAGTTCAAAATTTTCTTTTCAAAGATATATATATATATATATATTTTACTTTTTCACAAGAGTTCTACACATGTCAAAATTAAGATCATAACACATGTCGTTTAATCAATTATATACGGACAAGTGTAAAAATAAATTGTTGTTATTATTTTTTCTTAATCAAAAAGGAAAAAAAAAGATAAAATATATACTTTTTACTTTCTATTTTTAATATATTTAAGTCTGATTATTTAGTTGTCAATAAAATTTAAACTTTCTTTTTCAAATTTAGATTTTTCAATTTTCAAATTATTTAGGCTCCAATAATATTTTTTCACACGCTTCTAATTATTTATTTGAACGAAAAAAAAATATTTTTTTTATATAATCCAACCTAATTCATTATATTAATTGGTTGAGTTTTAAATAAATCATAAAGTAAATAGACTGAATTAACACACGGATCTATAAAATTTAATGGATCAAATTAATACATGCATCTATTTAATTTTATGTATCAAATAGTTAAATAGGTTGATCCATGAACAAATAAATTTATTTATAATAATTTATCATTATATTTAATAATAATTAATTAATTGCCTGAAAAAAAATTACAATAAATTATAAAATCACAATTTACAAAAAACTATAAATTTAGATGTTTAGTTAGAATTCTTTAGCCTACATGCAAAAAAACCAAAATCAAACAAGTTACAAGTGCAAAAAATGCTAAATAAATAAAGAAGAACAAACAAGAATTTAAGACGATATAGTGGAAAACAAGAAAATAAAATTTGTACACATTTTTAGTAATGGTAGTTCGTAAAGAACATATGCATAAAGCAAAAACAAAGCATTAACTCTCATAAGCAACGTGAATCAAATATGAATTCTTCAATAACAGATAATAAAGTTTTCGTTTAAATTTCCATTTGATAAAAAAAATCATTATTTCTCACCTGAAAAGAGAATTGTTTATAAGCTTATTGGGTTTAGAAAAAATTGGTGCAGATAATTTTTTCGTCAAAGATGTTGTGATTTTTTCATGATTATTTTTTTAGCCGATTATTAAGAAATATTTAAGGGATTTTAAAGAGATTTTCTTTGTGTTTTTCTCAAATAAAATCTTTATTTTTATGTAAAATAAAACATATAATTGATTTTGTTTTTTTTTAATTGATTTTTTTCTAGAAATTATATTCACTTTTAAAAGGGTATTTTAGTAAAACAATAACAGAATTTTCTTTTAAAAATAGACTAAATAAAGAGAGTATTTTTCAAATAAAAAAAAAACTGAAATAAAATATTTTTCCAAATTTTTTTCTCTTATTTAAGTATAAAAATGTATGATTTCGAAAATAATTAGGTATAAACTGGCTGACTTGCCACAAATAAACCTTACCACCTAAACTAAGACAGCACCAATGAATGAACGTGTTGACAAGTTATTCTTGGAAAATTGTAAAACATTTAAAAGTTTTAGCATCTGTCTAGATACCGAAGAGAACAAACAACTGATATGAAACCCTAATAGAAGCGATGGCTGCAATAAAAAACTTGGAAAGGGACAAAGAATCCCGCAAAAGAATAAAACCATCTATTTGAAAACTTCAGCTCGAGAAATTGTATTATATAAAAATTCAAAGCGCGGGAGTGATATGGGATTAGGCATTAGCAGATGTTTCCTTAAGCAGTCTTAGGCTTTGGCTTAATACGCTTCACTCTGGAGTATAAGAAGACTCCCGCTAGTGCAATCCCGGTTCCTGCAGTAGAATGGGATCAAACAACAATGAGCTCCAAAAGATTTTGTGTATATCCATAGAAGCCAAGAATAAGACTTGGATATTACCAAAAGCATTAACAGGCGAGACGGGTGTCTTGAAGAAGATAACAGAGCTCACGATAACCACAACACGCTTCACGCAGTTTCCAACAGAATGTGTAACCGGTGAAACTCTCGCTAGTATCATGTACGACACCTGTATTATCCACAACTCGCAAAAATCAACTCCAAATCTCTTTATAAGCTATTAGTAAAGCAAAAATCGGTAAAGAGAAAAAGGTCTCACCTGCTGGTACGCGTGGAAGCAGAGTGCAGCGATAAGAGACTTTGTATATATTTGTTGAACATTCACACCCTGCAAAACAAGAAAGTTTGTTAAGAACTGAAAACATTTGTGAAGGATACGAAAACTAATTTTTGTTATATATAATAACTCACAGCTGATTGAATGTATGAAGGAGTGAACTTGATGCCTTCGGAGAAGAAAGTCACGGGAGCCATTAGAACGAGAGACATCAATGTTATTATAGAGAAGAGTGTGATGTTGTCCAAAGAATCCTGCCACGACACAACATCAAGTTTTGTTATTTTTTTCCAATCCCCAATATGTTGAGTAAAAACTTAAGTGAATGCACATGAAACTTACATCTTTCTTAACCATGACCTTCTTACTCAGCACGTTACGGGATTGGTTAGTCAAGTTTGAAGCCATTGCACTCAAAAAGCCAGCCCTGCCACAAAACAAAAAAGCTTAGTAAGTTATCAGAAGTATCAATAACTACCAACTCAAATGTCACAATTCTCAAACAAACTTACCAGTTGAATGAGACCTCTGTCACTGAAGCAAGTGCAACTCCACCAACGATTGGTATAATGGAACCGATTACCCATGGAGTAGGCACCTATGATGAGAATAGTTAATAAATAAAGCTTTAAAATTTCAAAACTGGTGAAGTTTCACATGTTTTACACAAATTATACAAACGCGATGACTTATATAGAGTATCATAAATAGGCCATTAGAAACAAGAAACTCATAGGAATGACTATTAATCAATAATACACAAATAAGAGAAGAGCTCACCTCGCCGAGAAACATAGCAGACAACACAACAGAGAAGAAAGGCTCCATGGCTTTAATAGTATGAGTAAACGAAACTGAAACCTTCCCGAGGCTCATGTTTGTAAACAGATTACCAAGTGTGTGGACAACCGCAAGCGGCAAGATCGCAGCTAGCTATTAAGGTAAACAAATATCACAGTAAGTGACATATCCCTAAAACAAAAATCTTTATAGACGATTTAACAGCTTCCATTGAAAACAAAAAGAAAACACACCTGAGCACCACTGATCTTAGGTCTCTTGTACAGATTAAGAGCCCACATGATGGTAATAAGGACACTACCAACAGCAAATTGAACTAAAGTAACAGTCATTGGTGCATGTAGAGCTTTCAAAACCTGCAAGAATCAGAATAAACCAAAAAACTAATATTGGTTCTCTCAGAATCAAAAAATAAATTCAGCAATGAGTAAAAGATAATCAAATTTCTGAATTCTTCATCCTATACTTATCTCTGTTCGTAATCAAAGCTTATCAAAATTAGTTCAATCTATCTAAATCTTTACATTCTGAGAAGGTGAAAAATATATCAAAAATTATAACTTATAACAATAAGCCATAACACAATGAACACTAAATCTAATCTCAGATTAACAAAGCAGGAGAGTCAAACAATAAATTCAGCAATTAGTAAGATATTCTCAAATTTCTGAATTTTTCATCCTATAACTAATCTCAGTTCCTAATCAAAACACGATTAAACACAAAGATGAGTCTAAATATAAATAAACCTATAAAAATTAGCCAAAACACAATGAATAATACTTCTCATCTCAGATTGAATAAGCTACTTAGTCATCGTACCTGCTTATTGTAGATGTTGAAGTAGATATTGAAAAGGTACCAAAAAGCAAACAACAAGCCAAGTTCAAGCATCTTCGTTAATTTTCCACTACTATCTCCTTCCTCAGCGCTTTCAGGAACTGCTGTAGCGGTGGTTTTGAAACGGTTCGAGTCGAGTGAAGCGGAGATCGGAGAGGGGAGGCCGGACCAAGCACGGAGAGGTGAATCAGATGAAGCGAGACGCCAAGATCGACGAGATAAAGAAGGAATAGGGACAACATTTGGAGAAATGTTCAGATCGTAGTGGTTTAATGAAGAAGAGGAAGAAACGGATACGGGATTGCGTAAAGAGAGCCGCCGTGGTTTAAGGAGAGGGAGTGATGGAGAAGGAGAAAACACGGCGGAGCTTTGCATCATCTTCGCCGGCGATATGGAGATCTGAATTATAGAGATTGGTGGGAGGCGTTGGAGATTCCGTCGAGTGGGTTGGTGAGGTGAAACCAATACTATAGAAGCGATACTCTGAAATAGAGCGAGGGCGGCTTATTTATTGAAATTAAAAATGAGAAATATGTTGAGTTCTCTCGATATTTTACCCTTACAAAAAACCTTATGTATCTCACTCCTCTTGGTTGAAAAGTCCGCCTTTTAAAACCTTTGACCAATAATGACTATTTGGATTTTGGAATTTATGTGATCTATTTGTGTTACAAAATCTTGTGAACTTTATTTTTTAATCATATGTATATTAAAATAGTTTGATAATCTAAATCAACGGTTTCAGCTCCTACCTATATAAACGAAATCATAAAGATGTAGTTTTTGAACTACATGCGAAATAGTTTAGTCTAAGAATTGAGATTGTTAGGAATCATGAAAAACAAAAATATTCTTTGATTTTTGCAAATTTGCCCAAGTATGTTGAAAATGTTTATCAATCTGCTGATGAGATTGCCCTTGTTATTTTATATTTATGAAAAAAAATTGAATCATATATTAAATTTTACTTATATTTTATTTTTCTTATTTTTTGTCAATTAACTTTTTCATATTTTAAAAAATGTAATCATATATTAGGTAAATACAAAAGCATGTTGATGAAATTAGTTGAATTTTTAAAATTATATGTAGTCTTCTCAGTTTTATAGTGTATATCGTTTGTCTTTTTAAAATAAAAACGCATTTTACTGATTTTTATGTTTATATCTTATATGATTCTTAACTTAATTAAGTTCAAATTATTGATTAGATTTTGTTTTCCCCTTTTAAACATTTTATCAAATTAATGATTACACATCCAACTATGAAGAGTTCATTATATCTACATTAAAAATAATTAATTAAAAGAGATGATCCATGAAGCACGAACTTCAAGAGTTTTATTTTCTGAATCTTCGTTTGTAAATATTTTTCTTCTAGTGTGGACAACCAATTCTGGAGTGAGTTTCTAGTTATTTAATGTTTGGTTGAAAAAAAAAATGATCCATAAAGAGATTTGAACTATTTAAGAAAAGTGATTGTTGAAAACGGTAAAATAGCAGTAGAACTCATAACAGCATCAACAAGCCATCATTACAGCAAGCAATCCAAATATAAGATCATCGAAAAATAGAGACTGCATCACATCAAGGCATCAACTATTGTCCTCTAACCAAAGTGAGCTAGAGAGCTTTCGACCATTGCGTTTCGAGTAAGCTTACAATCGTGAATAATGACCTTGATGATAAACTGGATGGGTAGTACATGGAGAATGTGCTTTGGATTTCTGGAGTTTGGACTCTTTTTTGGATTCTTCTCCTTGGTTCTGTTTTTTTTATTAAGTTCTTTGACATTTCAATTCAACTTTAAAACTTATTTTAGATGTTTATCCTTTGATTATTTCTTCTTTGCTTGTTTGTATGTTTAAAGCATGTTTTGAAACTATTTTTGGTGATAGTTTGTTAATTTTTATATGTATGTACTATTTATTTCATGTTTAGTTTCGAGGTTTTTCGATAATTCGGATCGGTTCAGAATATTTTTTGCAAATTCGGATAAAAAATACCCAAATCAAAACGAAACTGTGGTTATTTCTGAGTTTTGAGTAAAAACAACCGATATAAAACATCTGTTAGGTGTTCGGATAAAAGTCGGGTCTCAAACAAACTATATAAGCTAATCTGGACCCGATCGATACTGAACTGACTCTGACCCAAAAAAAAGGTAAAAGTACCCAGCAAAAATATATTAATGTTGTTGATACACAAATTTCCCCAAATCAGTACAATGGGAACTTTTATTTTGAGAATTTATGGTAGCACTAGCGAGAGTTAAAAATACTCCACCAAAATTGAGAGAAGTGGGTAGGTGGACAAGCATGGAACAAAACACATGCGTTGGACATGGGGGACCACAGTTCTACCTATTTTCAGAATCAAGGCCTAATTCGGTATTCTATCAATCCAAGTCTTAAATTTATGTCTTACTCTTAGTAGTTCCCCTTGGACTAACGATTTCCATATTATTTGTCAAGTATGGATGTTCAAATGGGTTAACCCGCTTCATTAACTTTTTTTTTCCCCCTTTATTATTGACCTTTTTGCTTAGAGTTATTCCGGATAAACCGATTCAATTTGAATAGAACAAAAAAAAAAATCAATCTGCTGAAACCAAACCATATGTTAACATGATCTAAATAGATTCACTTTTTTCATTACAGACTCAATTCATGGCAATAGGACATCAAAAATGACAATCTAGCAATAATCGCTATTTTGATTCTTGTTGACCAAAACCCAAAAAAAAGCAATAATCACATTATTTGGCAAGAAATAGACTATTAATTTTTAGTTTTTATTTTACAATTTTCTTGTTTAGCCCGATTTTCTAAAACTATATTTTCATATATTATTTGTACACTATTCTTTGTTGGGATAAAAAAAAAAACAATTCTCAAACTTTTTTCTCCAAATTCATTAGTCACCTTAAAAATCATAACATCAAAAGTTGATGACATCATGCAACTAATCCAAGGAAAATCAAAAAATCTCATCCCCTAAACCCTAAACCCTAAACATTTTCACTCTCTTATTAAAAAAATGTACTATATTCTCTATAGACAAACACTATTTCAAGAGCATTTAAATGAGATAATTTTATCATTACATTCAAACAAGATTTTTTATTAAATTAAAACATTAAATATTTTAAATAATTATTAGTTTCTAAAAATTAAAATTTATTTTTTCTTTCTTATTAATTATGAACGAAAATTAAAATTACATTTTTAAAAAATTGTTAACCCATTGCAAAATAAAGAGTTGAGATCTATAGCATATTAATTTATTTTTATTTATAGATGAAAGATTTGGTTAATATTTAAAATTATGATTCACCTATCATCTTTATTTGATTTTATTTTTTAATTTGATTTGAACTTTCATATAATACATACAACTAATAAAAATCTATAATTTGTTTTACATATATTGCATTAATTGTTTTTTAAAACATACATATATTACTCAATTGATGAACAAATATGTGTTCAATGTCCCACATCGACTAAAAATTTTGAACAATGATTGAGAATCATATTATATAAAAAAATGATTCCAAATCAGAATGAGTAGGAATATTGACTTAACGACTTAACAATTATCCAAATTTAAAACTTTTATTAGGTTTAATACGGTTTTTAGTTGAACTTATAGTTTTACCAAATATAAAAAATTTATAAATATTTAATTTTAAATAAGTTTCAAAAGTTTTAAAATGTATAAACAATTTCCGATAAAATACTGAACGAAATTTTTGGGTAGGAGGACGGGATCGAGAAAAATAGGTAGATAAATTCAATTTTTAAATTCTCACTAATTTTTGAAGTGTCAACTTCGGGATATGTATTTTGGGTATTTTTGTAAAAAATAGAGAATTTGTTTAAAATATGTAAAAATTTATATAATTTCCAATAGTTTTGTAAAAAAATAAAACTTCTTTTTACATAAAAAAAAACATAAACGGGACATATAAGTATTCCATTCTAATTCTTTATCCAATCCTTATTTGTTAGACTAAAATACAAATTCTCAAACCGATAATTATTTAAAAATGCTTATGATATAGAAATTCTCGACAGATATGGCACGAAAAACTTTTCCCGTCCTAAAATGGATAGACTTAAATTTTAAAGTTTCAAACCTTAGAAAATTTTTAAAATATAAATTACATCGAAAACAGAAAAAAAAACATAAACGGGACATATGAGTATTTCATTTTAATCTCTTACTCAATTCTTATTTGTTGGACTAAAATAAAAATTCTCAAACGGATAATTATTTTTTTAAAATGCTTATGAGATTGAAAATTCTCGACGATTACGACACGGAACATATTTCCTGTCCTAAAATAGATATACTTAAATTTGTAAGTTTCAAACCTTACAAAAAAATTAAAATATAGATTATAAAAAAAAATTAAACTAATATTATAAGTGTACTTGATTTTAGAATATTGACAAGAATAATATAATCGTTGTATGTTATGAAGAATTATTAGATGAGAGGTATTTTTGTGTTACCGTATATGTGATTGGAGAGGTTTTATTTAAAAAAAAATATTGTCAAACAAACCACGTTTATGTAATCTAATAAGCACCCTCAAGTCTTTATTCGATGCTGTAATCTAACTTTCAAGATCACAATTTTTGTAATTCGATGCTAAATGTACGCTAAATATATTATAAACGGATTAATCGTAAAGAAACAAAAACAAATTATAAATAGTAAACAAATAAAACAAATAGTATCTTAAAGTTACATGAATAAAATATAAATATTTATAAATAAATAAAAACTACAAATTTGTTTTAAAACAATTTACACGCTATAAATCTAGTTTTTGTTTACTCATTCATCATCCATTTTGTTTGTCCGTTTAGTATGCTTGTTCGAACACATAATGGGTTAAGAATAAGAGGGACTTTCGTTGATTTAGGCCCATAATACAAATTAATTAAAAATAAAAACGAAAATAGTAAATTCAAATAGATTCCTCTGTCCGCACCTTTTCACCGATTGGGAAAGAGAGAAGAGGGAGCGTTGTTTCTCACTCACTCTCACTCACATCGGAAAAGTACCAACTCATCGCCGGAGATGACAAAGCGTAATCTCCGATCGAAGAAATCATCCGTCGGAAATGATTCTGAACAACACTACGAGAAGAAGATCCGAGATCTGGAGTCCGTAAGCGAATCTCTCAAGGTTTCCCCCCATTTCAACTTTTTGAATTTTTCTCGAATTTCAAAATCTGGAATTCGCTCTTTCTCTATAGCAACAACGATTTGGCTTTTGATTTCGTACTTTTCAAAGTAATTTGCTCGAAATATCCATGGATCCTGGATACTTCGAATTTCTTATAGAAGTGTGAAATTCAAAACGGTTCATTCGTTTCGTGGTGATATTTTGTTAATCCTGTTTGATTAGATTTTTACAATCATTAATACAAGTTTCGTATGTAATCTTCAAAATGATTTTACTTGAAAACTCGCAGTGTGATGTGGAAGAGCTAAGATCAAAACTGGCTAATGTTTCAATTAGTTCTTCTGCTGGTACATTACAGTCAAGCAGAGAGTTTTCTCACAAGTCTATTGCTACAAAAGAGCAGGTGAATTTTTGTTTATAATTTTATATAACAAGACATTTATGTTTATACAATCCACATTTGTAACGTTTAATACTTGTATAGGGTATGAGTTCAAGGAGTAAGTCAAATTTGCATTCTATGTGCTCAACAAAGAAGTATAAAACTGAGAGTTCTGTAAAGCAGGTTGATGGCGATGTACAGAAATTAAAGGCGCAAAAGGTAAGCATCTTGTTTTTGCAAATACAGCAGTTTCTGTTGGTTTTTTTTAATTTTGTTTACTTTTCAGGTTAAGTTGCAGTGTAAGATCAAGCTAGACTCTATGCACTTCAGACTATTGAAAGCTTCGCTAGAAAAAGAAGTTCTTCAGGTAAAGAGAGTAGTAGTATCAGGTCTAATATTGTTGAATGTTGTTTAATCATGACATTGCAGTAAAGTTAGATGGATATAAATGGTAGTTGATATAATCTCGTCACCTGCCTTGCTTTATTCACACTTTTCTTTGATTGATAAACGTTCTTGAAATCACGTGATATGGTTCTCCTTACAGATGCTGTACATTGCGTGTCCTCCTAGTTATTGTAATTTCATTTTGAGAACTGTACGCCAAGAATCGATCAGTTTGGATACATCCTTTCTTGATTGGTTTGGTTAACAATTGTGCTTGCCTTGTCTACTTCTGGTTACCTAGTTAGACCTTTGATGAAACCTCAGGCTCTTACTTAAATAGTTCTTCTCTTCTAACAGCTCAAGAAAGAGCTAAGGAAAAGCGAGTTCGAGAAACATGTCCTGTCAGCTTTGAACAGTCGCCAGAAGCTGGTATATATGCTGTTGTTTTCAGCAATTGTTTATTTACTGAGTCCATTCAGCTTGTTGATTTCTATATTTCATGTAAACAGATTTTGCAGCTGAAGAATACACAAGCTTTGACAGCCTTGAAGCGCCTAAAATTGCTACTGCAATCTAAAAAGACTTCTTCAAACAAAAATAATGGTAACATAACTGCTAGTACTAGCTAGTATCCATTCCTTATTTCTCATGTTTATTTTTTGCTTAATCGTTTAAATGTCATCTTTTAAAATTTTCCAGGCCCACCAAAAGGAACAAGCTCTAGGATTCAGGTATGTGTACTATCGTTTTGAAACCTTTATTTAGGATCTTTGGTATTGGTACCTTACACTTCTAGATGAAGATATAGATTCATGATATTCCATGATATATGCGGCTATGTATTGGTTTTCATAAGTAGAAATTCCAAATGGTTTCTGGTTCTTACTGTGCAGGAGTCTAACGATGAATCTAGGCTACTAATGAAGCTGAATAAGATTCATTCTGATTACGAACGTCAAATGAAAGAGTAAGGATTCAAAAAGAAAATTTGTGGGATTAATATCCCTTTCTTGTTGTTATAACCTCAATTTATTTCTGAAGTTGTGTGTTCATTACCAATTTTAATCAGAATAGCTGAAGAGGTCAAAAAGTTCAGCGTAGAAGCAGATGAGTTGAAGGCAGAATTTGAGAGAGAACAAAACTCTTTGTAAGTTTGATTGTAGCTAAACTTTTATTGTAGCTTCAAAAGTTGTGTTGTCTAATAGTTTCTTCTCTTATTTAGCTCTGCTTCATCTGACAACCGAATCAACCACACTCCGATGGACTCAGAACTAAAGGAGCTTAAAGAAGAGTTTAACAAGCTAAGTACTCTTGTCAGCCAAATGGAAATGACCAAATCCCAAGTCAGTGAAACAGATAAAATCCAGGTTAATCATTTTTTTGGTATTTAGTGTTTAATTTCATCCATTATTATAAACCGAGTCCAGCCTTTTTATTTGTGTGGTCTTATGTCTCAAGTTTTAACTATTCAGCAGGACAAACTAGCTAAGCACTCTGTTTCCAGCAATATTACCAATGATGAAACAGTCGTAGAGCCATCTCAACTGAAAATTTCTGAGGAAACGCTCTGTAATACCAATGATCAATCAAACTTGGAGCCATCTGAACCAAAAACTTCTGAAGAAACGCTCTGTAAACCCGCTGAATCCTCTGTTTCCAGCAAGAATACGAATGATCAATCAAACATGGAGTCCTCTGAACTGAAAACTTCTGAAGAACCGGTTTGTAAAAAAGAGCAGAGTAAAGATGAAGTGTGTTGCTCATGCACTAAAAAATCATTGTGCAAGACTAAAAATTGCAAATGTAGAGCTAATGGAAGCGGATGCGGAGATTCTTGTGGTTGCGTAGCCGCCAAATGTAGCAACAGAGAAGAAATTATAAGACCTGATAAATCAATGAAACCAGCTGCTGGAATTAGTCATGATGACCGAGACGCAAAGAAACAACCGTTACGTGATATAGGGAACATACGAGTAAGCTTCTTCTTCTTCTTCTTCTGTAATCTCTAATTTTCGGCCAAACCATCTTTACACATATTTGGTTAAAACTTTTAAATTTTGCATTCTTCAGGAACCTGAAAAAGTTGGTAAGGTTAAAAAAGTGCTTAAACCAGTTAAGAAGACAAAGTAAAGAGAGAGATCTTCAAGAAGCTGCAACATTTTTTGGAGTCATTTTATCTGAAAATTGTAAAACCAAATCAAGGTTTTTGTTTGGAAAAACTTACTGTGAAAATCGTAAAACACAGCGAAAGCTATTTTGGACAGAAACTTTGAACAGCTTATTTTGTCTTAATTCTAGTGTTCATACACAGAAGCCAGGTGATAAGTGTTAGATTAATTTGGTTTACTTGTTTGATTCAAGTGCTTCTTTTCTTAAACACATGATCTTAAATGCCATGAAAGATTTGAAATTTACCTAGTGCTCCTCTTCCTAGAGAGTAGAGACCTTAGAGATGATTGAAATTAGCTAAATCTTAAGTGAATCTATGCGCCTAGTGGTGAAAATCGGATTAAATCACTTGTCAACAACAGTTTCACAAAATTGTCTCCTCTTTTTTTTTTCAACTACAAAATTGTCTCTTAAAATTATAAATAATAGTCAAAAGTTATGTTAGCTGAACACAAATTTTGTAACATATTAAGCTAACCAGTTCCAATCACCTCCACAACGAAACCAATAACAGTGACTTCATCTAGCTTGCAAAGTGGAGCAGAGAAAAAACAAAATCGCACAAAAAAAAAAGTAAAATATTACCAAATAATCTTAAAATATATGAGAATATGTAAAATTCTTTAATAAATATTCTAGAATATGTAGGAATTCACAAGTAACCATAATAGTTGCAGTCATTAAAACTCCACCTAAATCAGCGTTGAATAATTAAGCCCTCCTGAAACACGAACTCGAAGCGAAACAGAAACCGTACCAAACCATCCATTATAGATTTGTTTTAGTTTAGACTATTTTTCATAAACAAAAAATCCTAGAAACGGAAAAACCCGAATCAAAATCGGGATTGAACACTCCCACAGTATCTTTTGATCGATATGGATCATGTTAATCTTATGTTACAAAAAAAAGTTTACAATGGAAAACAAAAATAAAGAAGAAAAACAGAACAAGTTAGAACAATGTTTTGTTTCTCTTATTAATATGAATCTCACTTTGATCGTATCTTTGTTGTTGTGGGTATATATATTTACAAGACAAAGTAATGTCTATATATAGAAAGAATAGAAATCTAGTACCTCATATGAACGAACTTATTACAACATACATTTCATCTTTATTTCAAACAATTTATGGACTAAGCTTAAGATTAAGTCGTCTTAACCAAATAGAATGAAGCATCATATGCATCACATCATATGGCTTAGCTGGACGATTCAACACAAAATGCTGCTTCACTTCTAAGACTCTCTTATACATCTTCAAGTATCTAACAAGAGAAACACTCTGTAGAATGGTTTTAATCTCACTTATCCTAGACACAGGGATTTGTATGGAGAATGAGTCCCAATTAAGGACATCACTAAATGGTAATGAATAATTATCCGATATGATTACCGGTACACAACCAGCATATATCGCTTCAACCTCCCTCGGGCTAGCGACTTCCCAACCACTCGGACATAGACAAAACTTACTCATTCCCATTAATTTGGTATAGTCTTTTCCTGGTGGAAGACGTTCATAAACTTGTACTTCATTGTCTTTTTCTCTCCAATGTTTAAATAAGATTTTTCTGATATCACCGTGACTTCTTCCGGCGAAAAAACCTAGTATAGATCGAATTCGCGGAGATTGTCCTAGAAAAGATGGACCTAGTTTACCTTTAGGAAGGTAGATCTCTGGTATGGATACGTCTAGGTTCGGTCGGAATCCTTCTGAGGTGTTAGCATTGCATAGTCCCCTTATGAATTTTTCGAACAACTTTGGATTTCCATCTATCACATCTGGTGCCTAAGATACACAAGAAGTTTAGTCATATTTATACCAAATATGCAAAAGAGAGTGAAATGAAAAGTACTTTCTTAGCAAAATTATAATTAAAATAGAATGAAGCAACTACGTTAACATCAACACCAATAATATAAAAAATGGAGATTTAAGGCCAAATTCAAATATATAACTCATTTATTGTTTTGATAGGTATCCAATAAGATTAGTTGATATAATTTCCGATTGTTACACAAATAAATACTGTTTATGGAAAATTAAAAAAAAAAAAAAAAAAAAGAGAGGGAGTAACGTACCCAGTCATGGCACGATATCATGAAATGGTCACCTCCCTGGCTTCGGTTCCAATAAGGATACTTAGTAGCAACAACATCAACATAATCCTCTATAAGGCGGTGTAGACGAGCCCGCGAAAATCCTTCCACAGAAGTGATGGGCTTGTAGACGAAATGTATGACTTTGGCAACACTAAATGGTAGGAAGAAAACGTGAGCATTCTCCGGGTGGTCCGCGCGAAAAGGGCTTCGACTCTTAGGCCCCTCCACGCACATTTCGTCCATGAATTGGCCTTCTATGCCGTAAATGTCATTCACAGGGCCGTCATGGAACAGTGGGGCCTCTCCTTCTGTGTATGTCCACACCTTAAAACGTTTCATCATTTCCGTGTGACTCCTGAAATTTATGCACATACAAGTGTGAGTGACATCAATGTTTTATTTTTACAATTATAAATTATTGTGACATATGTAGTAGTGCACACGACTACACAACCGACTCATGTATGCATTTAGTCATCTTACCAAATAGTATTAAGTACCATGTTCATGTTTATCTTTATATTAATTTATAATAAGAGAACTACCCAGTTCAAGAAATTTAGTTTGTGTACAAACTTATATATCTTGAAGTGATTAAATATTATATTTTTTAGGGATAGATGATAAGTCCTAAGAAAACTCGTTTTACTAAAAAAACTCCCTCCGTTTCTAAGGTGTTTTAGAGGTTTTTTTGTGTTTTAAAATATAAGGTGCTCTCACATTTCTATGTAATTTGTTTATTTTATTGAATATTATGTAACCAATAGTAATCTGCAGTTTTTTTATTGGCTAAACTTTTTTTTTTATATATTAAATAATTTTTTTATTTAAAACAAAAATAATTTCTTTATATACATGTTTTTACCCAAAACACCTTATATTATGAAGAGAAATTACAAAGTATAACAAAAAAAATCAGAAAATTAAATAGATGGTAAAGAAAATTAAAAAATTAAGTATATAGGTGAGAGAAATCATTGCTGACAATTTTACCTTTAGTAACATTAACTCTGTTATGTAAATCGTTAATATAATATATATCGTGTCAGTTAGAATATTAACATAGTAATTATTTTATATATATTTAAAATATTAAATTAAATAATTATCTTGAATATTCGTATTTTGCATGGATTAATAATACTTTATATGATACAAAAACATTTAACATGTTTTAGTTTTGTTTATTGATTTATCATAAAATATATCAAGTTAACAAATATATAATCATTTAAAACAAAGAAATCACATGTTAATCATTTTGTTAGCATAATATCATTTATAAATAACAATACTAGTTTGCACGTTAGAATAAAATGTAACTTGTTATTTAAATTTGTATTTCTTTACCCTACCATATAAATTATTATTATTATAATTTATATTGTGCAAAATAAATAAATAGCATATTAATCATATTTTAGCATAATATAATTCAAAAATAAAAAAAACATAAAATTATATTTACTTTGAATATTCATCATTTGTATACATTAATAACTTATTTACATGATATAAAAACATTTAATATGTAATTTTTTTTTAATTATCGATATATAATACTATATAGTAAGGTGAATAAATAAATAACATGTTAATCATTTTGTTACCATATCATAATTCATAAAATAAAAATATAGAATTATATTTGCTTGAATATTCATATAAAATAGTAATTTATTAACATGATAAAACATAATTTAACATGTTCTAACTTTATTATCAATATTTAATAATACATAGTAAGATAAACAAATAAATAACATGATAATCATTTTGTTGAACTATAATATATTTAACAAAATATTTGACCGTCTAAAACTAGAGCTTATCTCCTAAAATATTTGATCATTAATCAAATACTTGTTAAAATTATGATAGGGATATTTTTGTCTTAACAAAATATTTAACCGTCTAAAACTAGAGCTTATCTCCTAAAATATTTGATCATTAATCAAATACTTGTTAAAATTGTGATAATGATAACTAATTAAAGAAAAACCACTACCAAAAACTTAATTTTTAAATAAACTATGTATTTTGAGCTACTATAAGAAAAGGATGGAGTATTTATTATTATATTAAATATCTTTTAAGAGGGTTTTTTTTGTTAAAAGGCTTAATATCTTTTAAGAGTTTGTAACGCATAATGGCGACTTTCAAAACTTGATTCTTCACATTGATTTTAAACAGCTTTTGCGATTGGAAATATATATATATATATATATATATATATATATATATATTCTAAATAGAATGGATTGGAAATATATATAAACAGATAGATAGTCTTTCAATGATTATGACTCTTTTGAATCAATTGAGTATAGGTGATGACGTGATGTTGATGAGAAAATGCGTTGTCTTATGCCTATAGGTTTAGGCATAAAAAGAGTGATTTTGGTAGATGCATATATGGAGTGATAATTTACAAAATACATTTTTCGTAAATAAGAGGTGATTTTAGCGTGCTTGTTTTTTTAAGAAAAATGGTGATATAATATAAATCAACATGTTAATTGTCAGAAGAAATAACATGATATTTTTACAAAACGTATGCGGCGAAATATATCACAAAAGTGGCATATGCCTATGATGTAGATAAAAACCAAATTATGGTTATCTAGTTATTTTTAAAATGAAGAAAACAAATAATAAGCATGACGTATCTATCACTTTCCTCACGACTCTTTTTTAATAAAGGGGTGAAGTTGGATCAGTGATTCAGTATTACCGTAAAGGCTAATGCGAACGATTGGTTTTTTTTTTTTTTTGGTAAGGAAAAACAAATGATTGTTAACTTGCAAAAAGCTTGGCCTAGTTAAGGAATACAGAAAAAAAACCTTAAAAAGCTAGAGAAATCATGTTATTCATTTACTATTGGAAATGCGTGATTTGTTGTAAAAGGAAAAACTATAAAATATATTTAATGACAATGACTTTAACATAGAAAGACAAATTTCCCTATATATTAACGGATGAGAAAGACAACGTTTTTTTTAGAACGCCATGTGTCGTGCTGAGAAGATTTCTAGATTTTTTTTTCCATTATTAAGCAGTTGAGAAAGCATATCATTATTGATAATATCACAATATATGCGAATATATGCAAGTTAAAATGTATCTATAGATGTGTGTGTATAGGCATGAGCCGCATGACATATGTAGTCATTTTATAAATGCATAACAAATACTATATGGAATTTCTGTGAACAGTGTGGCCTGATGACTGGTGAGATGCCTCTTTCTAAGCATGAGCATATTCTTTTTTTTTTGCCAAAGCTGAGAATTTATATAATAAGCAGTAAATATTTCCACCAAAAAAAAAGATTCAAAAGTTTTTTTTCAAAATATGTTGTATTTCAATACATAGTTGATGATTAATTACCTTTTTAATGTCAGCTTTTGAACTAGTGAGCTTATGTTAATAAAGTCATTAGAACAACCTTTTTAGTTTTTAGTATAAAAGACTAAAATTAGGCGAATATATTAAAAATTCTTTTTAGTTCAATAAAACCTTAAAAGTTTCAATTTCAGTTTTAAATTAAAAAGAGTTAACAGAACAAAAGAGAAAATAGTAGAAGCTCTTGCTTAGAAAGAGGCACCTCATGATTCTCACCGGAGCCGTTAAAGTGTGTGAATAAGTTGCGTAATTTGTATTTTGTCTTTAATGCAACCGTAATTTAATGGTAGGTTCTTTGATGAAACCGATGTTAAATAGTTAGAAAACGATAAATCCATGTGAAATTTGTCAGCGCCTTCTATCATCTTTGGCTACACTAAATACTGTAAAATACTGTACTTGTAAATTAAAATTAAGAAAGTACGATTCTTTTTCATTGTTAAAACATAAAAAAAAAAGGAATGGTAAAACTCAACTGATGAAAGGCGGCTGGGTTTTTGTAGAGGGAGCTGATATAATTTTGTGTTGAAGCTGCCTTCTTAATTGCTGCTCTTGCTTTTGCCAAATCTGATTCTATTTTATCCAACCCACTTCTTTTCTGATCATAGCAAAATTTGTTTTTTAAATATTAGAAAAAAAGAAGGGTAAATAAATATTAGGAAAAAGTTTTAATTTGATCATAGCAAAGAGGTTTGTTTGTGAGAGGTTTTTATTTTAAAGTAAGAGAATGATTACATACTTTGATAACAACTCTATTACTTGTATGAGTTGGAGACATCTTTTGGTTTTCTTGATCATCATCAGAAGAAGAGGAGACTAAAGCAAGAGTAGTGTTTGTTGTGTTGCTTTGTGCGAGAAGAGACAGAGGAGGACGAGGAGAAGAGACTGAAACAAGAGTAGTATTTGTTGTGTTGCTTTGTCCAAGAGGAGACAGATGAAGAGGAGGAGAAGAGACAGTGACTAAAAATTGGTTTCTGTAATCAATTAAAGGCTTATTAGCTGGTTTTGTGGAGACAAATAGTGAAAGAGAAATCAGAATAAGAGAGATGGAGAAAAGGGTTAACAGAGAAAGAGAGCATCTTCTTGATCTTGGAGCAGCCATGGATATGACCTCCTTTTTTTTTTCTCTCTTTTTTTTTTTGATTCTTTAATCACAAGAGGTAAGACATACGAGAATTTTGGAAGTGAGGAAGAAGAAGAAAAGTCAGGAAAGATTCTTTGTTATGTCTCTATCAATTATCATTAGTGGAAGAAATGAGTTTTGCTTCACCAAGCAACTTGCTCCTTTGGTTTTTCTTTGATATTTGCTCATTTATAATTCTACAGCTAATGCGTATAAATTAATTAATTTTGGCGTTTTGTTTTTAAGAAGTGAACTTGATGCAAACACAAAGTTTTGTAATACTACAATTAATGTGTTTAACATTAGTACTAATTTCTTTATTTATTTTTAAAAATATCTAGAGCTGAGTCACTACTACTTTGTTATCAGTGTGACATCACAAGTTGGCAACCAAAATTAATTTAAGTCTTTTCTTTTTGCTTGATAATAATACAAATAATATGGGGAGCCAAAATTGTCAAGAAAATATGGTAGCAAAACTGTAAATAAGTGCTATGTTTTTTCTCGTGTATATGATGACTTCACAAGTAGTATAATATTATATAAAATAATAAGATATCGGGTGAAATATTATATAAAATAGTATAAACCCGTGTATTAGACTACTAATATAAGTAACATCTTTCTTGACGCAATGTAATTATTTACATATGTAACATTTTTTGTGACACAATTAAGAAACATTTTAAATATATAATCTTGACATAAGAAAAGAAAAAGGTGGGGACGGATAAAGGATTCACCGTTCACGTGAATTTCTTTTATTTCCCACGAGTAAAATTGAAGAAAAATCTTTCACTCGTTGTATATTAGTGTTAGGTACGAAAAATCCATGAATACTCTCTATCGTGTGATAAGCATTTTGATATCTTGAGCATTTTTGGAATTTTCGAGGATTTTAGTAAGTACAGGATATTGAAGGTGGTATGTTTTGATTGTCGTCAATATCCTCCTATATATTAAGTTTTTGGTTAACCATTTTCATCTAAACAGAATCAATCGGGAATCAATTTAATTTACTTTTACAAGAAAGACAAAACAAATCATCCATAATATTGTAAGAATGATAAAATGTTCGAGATATTCCATACTTCATGTCAAATGGTCAATATTTTCTTCTTCCTCATATCAACGTGGACATCCCTTGTCCTGACCTATGTGTTGATAAAAATGCACTGACACGAAACTAAGCAACCTGTTATGTTTCGCCACATGAAAAGCTTTAACTTTCGTTTAGTTTTTAATTTCCTTGCTTAGTTCTTTTGTGACGTGACCGTAGGTCCCTAAACATGGTGGTCATAAGAGAGAGACAAAGCTCTCATGGCCCAATAGCCAGATCTGCTGGTGTAATTTTCAGACTTTGTCAGAGTCCAACTATACCCATTGCTCGATAAATTGTAACTTGGCTTAATCTATATTACGCTATTTTTAGGATAATTCTTAGTGGTGGCAGGGCGGGGGAGGGGGGGGGGGTTCCAGTGACAGTCCACTTTCAAACTTATTATATTAAAATCAATCAGCGTATTAACGTGTTCTAATGGATCCTTTTGCTATTTAAGCTCTTTGGGGGTCGATCCAAGACATGGTATTTATAGTTCTGTCTATATGCATGTTTTGAATTCCGAGCTAATACTTTTACATATTCCGGACCTAAGTAGGGATTTGGATGCTAGCATACTTCTTTATCTATACGAGGGTCGATTGGACACTTGTACTCTCAAAGGGTTGCAATATCTATAGTATCTCTCCCCTTCAGAACACAACTAAAGGGGGGGGGGGGAATTGGGGATCCGTAGCAACCGCCAGAGTTGTTTTGCAAGTAATACCAAATTGAATTCTTCTAGATTTTTAAAGTTGTCTTTCCGTAAGTGGTAGACAGAGTTGTATCCATGTCATCTAATGGATGGCCCTGCTTTCTGAATTTTCACTCCACCAAAAATTCGCAATTGCACTACTCAGCTTTGAACATTTTTTGGAAATTGTTAGCACGCCATTACTTAGGTCGCAATTGCACTTGATATTGGATAAATATTTCCTTTCCGCCCTTTGAGAGAAATTTCGTCAACCAATATTTCATTTCTAGCTTGTTGGATATGAGACATGCCCACACCTAGTTTGGATTTGATTTCTTATACTTTTGGTAAATTCTAGATGTTTTTTTTGTGGTAATATGTTAAATAAATTCTAAAAGCTTATTAGAAACTGGTATACAAAAAGATAAAACAACTCAAATAATCTCCTCAACCTTTCAAGGTTTGAAAATTTTGACAAACTATGAACTTAGTTATTTTGGTAGAATCTAGTGTAGTTTGGAACAGTAGTTCCAATCTAGCTCCACTGTGGGAAATGGAACATACATTTGTTTATGCTTCTAGTTTTTCTTTTGATCAACTAATGTCATGCCAGGGATGATTATATTAGGAATAAATATCTCACATCGGAAGTTAGACAAGGATCCTGAGTAAAATGTAAATGATATGGACAAATCTATTCATTGTCGATTCTTGTCTGAATATACCAAAATTAATAGGTAGAAATGCCATCATCTCGAGGAGTCGTATGGAAAATAAATATCCCACATCGGAATAAATATCCCATAATCTAAAAATTTTAGTCTAATTAAGTGACTCACGGGCTAGAACCATTTATAATCGCTAGCCCTTGAATTATTAGTTCTCTTTGTTCTTAAATCACAGAGAACTTTTCTTAACACTCAATCATCATAATTATATCGTGTAATCGTTCCTTTCAGAAATGTTTGCTCTACCTTATTATTATTTAGTATTATCTATATGTTTAGTGATTGATAAACAAAAAAACGAACCAAATTAGTTATGTCTAAGCTGATTTCAAGTTTAAACAGTCTTTTGTGTGATTACTGATTACTTTGGTCTTAACTAGATCATATACGCGTACACGTCACGAGTATATATACTACCTTTAACCTTTCTATGTTTTATAGTCTTGTCTGTAACTATTGAGAACGAAGATATTATATGTAGTACGACTATGCCCCCCAATAGAGTTTTCTTTTAGTTCAAAATGATCATGATGTGATTTATGAGATTCGCGAAGGCATAAACTACTCGTTTTAATGAGAAGGTTAAAAAATATATTTATTCCGACTTTAAAAGCAAAATGCACTAAAGTACTAATAATATACACAGTAATGTACGACTCTAATAAACACAAGTCATTTATGGATATATATCATCATGAGGTTCACGTGGATCTACTTTGTATCTTTTTCGATATAGAAAGAATAAAGGTCAAATGAAACACACAAGTGTTGTCGGGTCCATAGATGTTTATTGAGAAAAAAAACAATTTAGAGGGACATAAAATCGTCAAAACTTAGGGTCCTGCTTCTAACTTACACCAAACCCATATTCTAACAGAAGTGAATAAGAACAGTTGGTTATTTTATCTAGGATCCTGAGTAATTTGAGCACGTAATAAACTATTCCCTCTGTATCACAAAGTTTGATTTTTTAACTAATTCACACATATTAAGAAACAAGCAATACTTAATAATAAATACATTTATTTCTACTTTAAACACTTTCTCATATCTATAAACTAATAATAATTCAACAACTCAAATACTTTCAATTAATATTTCTTAAAATTTGTAATTTATTAATAATAACTAATAAAAATGTATTCAAAAATTTATAAAATCAATCTTTTAGAAAAAAAAAACCCTAAAAATCTATCTTTTTGAAACAAAGAGTAATGTTTACTCCTTTGGGATTTTTATTGTCGAGATCGAGGATTTGTAAGAAACGATGCACACACACCTCTTGCTGAGACCTCTTGCTTTCGTCTAGCAACATTATTTTATGTTTCAACAAATTCAATGAAGAAAAAGTATTGAAATTGATGGATCCAAAAATGAAAAAGATAATTACGATGTAAAAAAGATAATTAAGAAGATGTTTAGTTTAGAGTCTTTAGACTTTAGCGTTTCAATGTGTCGCCTTTTCAGGAAACAAACCATTTATTAATCTCTATCACTTTGTATCCAACGCCAAAAAAAATGTCACTTCATATACAGAACAAAACATTTGCAAATCTTAGAGCTCAACATAGAGTTCAATAATTCGCTTTGTTATTCAATAATAATACAGAGCTGTCATACCTGAAACTTGGTAGGCAGCTGAATAGTTTTCAAGAGAAGAAAGGCAGCTGAATCCGAAGCCTTTTCCACCTGCTCCGAGACCGGGACGGATGCAGGGTTAGTATATGTTCCGGTATGAAGTCATGCCGTGTCAATATACCTACCACTGGAGGTCTCTGCAATACATTCATTTGCTATATAGTCAACAAATTTAGGAATTTAATAACAGCTAAACCAAGAGCTATCCGATACTAGAGAACCGTGAGACGGTTTAAGTTTTGTTGTAGAGAGACCCTAGACAAACCAATGATCAGAATTCAAAAGACTCTAATCTGTTCTCCCTCCCATAATGTATCATCTCATGTTCTAGTGCTTATCAGACTCTAACAAGGTGATGATAACAGCCATGGAAACGGAGAATTCAGAATCACTTACATTGGAGGTTTTTGGTATGACCAGTAAGTGCCTTATGCCAACCTCACGGAAGAGTATAAGAGCTTTTGCAAGTGACATCGTCTCCACAACAGTGTAAGGCGAGGTATTAGAGAATGGATGCAAATCCAAATACATATTCAATTCTTCCTCGCTCAATTCCACATCTTCTATTTTATCACCTCTCCCAGAACCCTTTTTAGCAAACTCATCTGCTTTGAATTCGGCAAGTGTATTGGAGTCGAAAGCCACTGGATTAGACAAGAACATTCGTTTCTTTAGCAAAGTCAGAATATGAGCGCGGAGGATTAGACCGTATAGAACAGGAGCTGCAGCAAGTGGTGGACCATCAACCACAGGGAAGCCATTGTGATTGGTGGTTTTGAGAACGTGTACAATAGTCTCGACTTTCTCAATTCCATTGAAGACTTGAAGTGGGCCTGTGACTACATCACCAACAAGAAGCTGTCTCATGTAAGGTTCCGCATGGCTATAGAGGTAAGGAAACCCTTTTAATTTCATGATGAGGTTATAGATGTTGGCATTGAAAGCATCAGCAACAGTTTTTGAAATAAGAAGGACAAGCATCATCATAGGCAGAAGCAGCAGATTATTCGTCAGCTCAAGGAGGATAACACATGTGGAAACTGTCATCCTCATTGATCCACCAAGAAAAGACGCAGCACCAAGCACAGCAAATAGACCATGATTAAGATTTGAATTCGAACCAAGCAGCATTCCTACAAACCGTCCATACGATGCTCCTGTTACGATAACAGGTACAAAGAGCCCTGCTGGAGCAACAATGCCATAGCTAAAGATACTGAGGAAGAAGCAGGTGACAAAAAATACGAGAATTGAAAAATAATGAAACTCGAAGTCGGTGTTTTTGCTGAAAAGGTTTTTGATAGAATCATCATTTGTGTTGAAAATGAGGCTAGCAAGATCATTGTAGTGACCAGGGGGGCATTGGTATTTCTTAAAATTGCCAGACCGGCCAATTGTAGGGCACTCCTCCAAGGCACCGGCAGGGCAAGGTTGGCACGATGCAAGAAACGGTAATCCAAAAAGAAGGCAGGACGTGAAAATTGAAATTGTGCAAGCGAGAAGAATTTTCCAAGCAACCCCTTTCCTGGACAGAAACAAATGTTGGCCATAAAGATTTGAATTTACTTATGTGTCTGTATTATAAATACATAAAAAAGAGAGCTTAGCTTACTCATATATGAAGTTGTAAACTCGCAGAACCTTATCCAGCAGAAAGTTGTAAATGCTTCCTAAAATACCGCCGACAACTCCAAGGAGAAGAACAGGAAGTACATCTCCTAAATGATATGACGCATTTTCTGAATACACATCAAACATTATAAGGCCTCCTTTACCAAATAATCCACACTTTCCACTTAAACACACATCGATTAGAGCCCTGAGCACAATTGCCACAACAGCTGTCGAAAAGAAGATTCTCCAAAACAATGCACTTCTCCACCTACAACAAAAGAACCACTCCCATCTTAACTTAATGAATCATTCAAAAATCGACTGTTTGAAGAACAGATAGAGAGACCAGAAGAAACCGAAGAACCAATCCGTCCAACAAATATGGCAACTATTGAACTTAAGATAAAAAAAATCCATTGAGCTTTTAAGATAACTTGACGTACCAAGATGACATCTCCTCAAGGGCGAATAAGACACCACCGACAGGAGCACGAAACGAGGCAGCAATACCAGCAGCTGAACCACAAGTTACAAGATCTCTTCGGTCTCTATCATTTTTAAAAAACCTTAGCCATCTCCAAGTAAATCCATATCTTTTGGAGCCACCCTGACCAAGTATAGATGCAACACAAGCACCAGTATGCACCATAGGTCCTGCCTTACCTATAAGAAGAGACGCTGACACTCCAGAGATGTTCCCAATAATCTGTATCCCAACCAAAGAGAGATCAAAAACAAATTCTCTAACGTAAACTTGCGCAATTTTCGAAAAATCCTTACCTTAACGATCAAAGTACGAAGTGAGAATATCTCAGGAGCATCAACACCATTCAAATAAGCTTTCACTTCCGGTATACCGGAACCAGCGGCAGCAGGAGCAACAGAAGCAGTAATCACCGACGCAAAAAGAGTAAGAACCAGATTAGTTACGGAGAACACAACAAAGCCCATACTAAACCTGTGAAACAATTTCTAACTCTCAATTCAAAGCCAAATCATTAACAAGCGAGAAAATTTGGAAAAAAGCAAAAGTCACCTCCCAGCTAACATCATGTTAGAAGTAACAACGAACTTAACGCCGGCGAGATTCTCAACGGCGAGATTATTAGCGAAACCGATGAGACTAACGATAATTCCGATGAAGAAACATAACAGCCATTTCATGAACACGTATTGGAAAATCTCTATCTTACTACGAGCTCTCCAATCTTGTTTGAAGAAATCATTTTCGGCGATTCTAAAATCAGAGTAAACAAAGAAAAACTTAGGATACGAAGAAGAAGAGTAGAAATGAAGTAACGTCTAGGAGTTTGATCTTACTCGTAATCGAGGCTTTCGATTGGACAGACGTTTGAACCGACGATTGCGACTTGAGAAGTAGAGTTCGTAGCGCGGCGGAGGGAGGGAAGCAGTGGAGCGGCGATGGATTCCTCCGTCGTGGAGTTCGGCATCTCGATCGAACGGTTATCCGGGAAATTCAATTTCTCAGAACATTGGAATTGAATTTGAACTGCCACCACCGCCGTCGAGTCAGTTACAGATGTGACTAGAAGAGATTCTCCTCTTTGTCAACTGTATATGGATAACAAAGGCCAAATGCTGTTTCGAAGAGATATTTTTGGGTTCAAAATTAGATTAATTAAATTCTGTTCACTGCTCAGCAGCTCAGAGGGGAAGGAGGAGGATATGAAAATGACTTAAACTTGAAAAAAATATAATATATTTTAGAGAATTGAGTATTTTACTCGCAATGATTGATATGTTAATGAGTTTCATCATCTATTATTCCTATAAAGTTTTTCTTTTTGTTAAATTGAATCCAGTACTAACCAATAACGGTTCCGAAAATAAATAAACTGTTTTTACGTTTAATCCTTTACATATTGAAAGATAAATCATTTTACTGATAACTCATAGTTTTTTTAATATTTCTATTTATTTAATTTAATTTCTTTCAACAATATTTTTTTTTTACTTAGAAATTATTTATCTCGGATCACCCATCATCCTCCACCAATCTTATAAAATAACTATAGTTGTCATAAAGTAACTATAATTAAAATAAAATAATTATGGTTAAAATAAAATAATTATGGTTGTAATAATGGTTAAGATAACTATAGTTGTAAAAGTGATAGTCATAAGGTACTAAATATACCTTCCTTTGGTCTTATATGAAAGACAAGTCGAATTTATAAGTTTAAGTGTGAGAGTCTTATCGAGTCTTGTAAACTTTGAGTGTGTTTATAAATAAATATTTTATTTTTTGTGATTATTTCTCCATCTTCTCTTATATACAAACTTTTGATCGTTAAAATTCTTATTTATGATTCTACCATTATGTATGAGTAATTATGGTATCAGGGTCATGACAGTTTAAGCGCTGGTTTTTATTTCTTTCTAAGGAAGTACTATGTCTCTAAAGTTGTCTCTAACCATTTGCAAATATGATATGTATGTTCTATGGTCGCCATCTAAGCTAAAAGAAATAAATAATAGAGAATATATATGTGTGGTGGTAATGCTCCAAGTACTTTGAGATTATTTAAGAGAAAGATTGCGGCCTCGATTTGAGTAGCAAAACCCTCATTATATATTTATCTATTATTCCAAAACCTAATAATTACATAGACAACTAATGAATTAATATTAATTCAAAGAGGAGATAGGAATCTTAGTTATTCTGTCTTGATTCCGTTAGATTCAACAATTTAGCTGTTATCATTTGTTATTTAATCAATATCAGCCAGATTCAACAATTCAGAAAAATAAAATATGTATTACTTATTTTTTCTGCTATAATAAACAAACTAAAATGGATGTTCGAGTACCTCTTTGGATTCAGCTTGGATTTTTCGATCTCTTGTTTAGATTTTTGGGTTCAGAGGTGTAAGACACATTCGAGTCTTTATAAATTTTGGTTCATGTTCGGTTCGATTACATCTAAGTTTGGGTCAGATTTAGATACTCAACATATTGTAAAAACAAAAAAAAAATTGGTAAAATTTGAATAAAAGTTTTGGTTAAATTTTCATAAATATAACTAAACAATTGATATTTTCGGCTTTATAGTTATAATTTTAGAATTTAGTGATATCAAGTCTAAATATAATTAATATTTTAGGTATATAATTTTATAAATGTATTTTAGGTATGTATTCGATTCTTTGTTTGGTTTGGGTTCAGTTTGAATTCTTCGGATATAGAAGTCTATAATCCTTACGGGTATCTTACCCAGGTCTAACACAAAATTTTTGTCAATATATGTCAACTCGTGGATGTAAAATATATGCAATTTATATTTTTGTGTATTCTAACGAGAAATAAAATAATTCATATATTTTTGGGTACCCAAAAAATTCATGCATTTGAATAAGATTATTAAAAATATCAAATTTAATTTTTAATATTTTACAATTTTATTTAATTAATATTGATGAAAATTAAAATTGTTTAATTAATATTTTCATAAGTTTATTTAATTAATTTATTTAAAAATAAAATTCTGTCAGATTCTGCTAGATTCAGCTGATACAATTTGAATTCTAAGTTATTCCACTAGATTTTGCCAAAAATCACAAAAAATTCAAAAATATTCTACAATTCCTCCAGATTTAGCCAGATTTTACTGTTACCATTTAGACTCTTGATTTTGATTTCTATTTACCCATAGAAAATATATCCACTTTGTCCAGTTCACGTCATTTTTTCAGAAAATCAAAATTCAGTCAAATATATTTCCTTTATGAAGTAGAATATATGAGTGATGAGGGTAAAATTCCTATTACCTAATTACCCTTACTAAATCCATATAAAGCCTTCACAAAACCAAATTCCACTTTTCCAAAAGTCATCAAACATGTATTTGGTTCCAACAAACATTCGGCCAAAGAGGTTCTCTAAAAACGTGGCTCTTAATCAAAGCCTCACTAGGAAAAATATACCAAGTATCATTGGCAGCCTTTGAAAAGCTATGCAACCACTAAAAGTTCTTCAAGCAGTTACACGAACAAGGAAAACTTCTTGGGAAAGCTTGTGATCGTTTAGAACTCTCTATCAAATGCAAAGAAAGGATGTGCAAAGGCTCCACATAATATAAGAAAGAAAGAAAGAAAATCTAGAAGAAAATGGCAAAAGAAGTATCCCCAATTCTCAGGACGATAGAAATGGAGATTCTTCAGGAGAAAAAATCAAAAAGGAGTTGAAAAATCAGATAGGTGTTATATCTGCAAAAATAAAGGACACTACGCAAAACAGTACCCAACCAAAAATAAGAGAGACAACCTTCTTGGATAACTTGCTCAGATTGAAGACATTGATGATTCAGACATCAAGTCCATATTCTCTATTGATGATGAACCAACTGATGGTACAGTCCTTACAATGGGGATAGAGCGACAAAGTGAATCATCGGGAGAATCAGACTTTGAAGAAGAGGAAGACGCAGATGACCATTTAATGGTTTTCGACCTTTACACCTTTGATGTGTGCAAAGCAGAACAAATGCATGAAACAGAGTTAGCGTACCTATCACAACCATCTCCTAATGCCAAAATCTTTATTTTCCCTACTAAGTATGACAAGCATATACCAGTCATAGCTTATTTTGATATGGGAGTAGCATCCTCAATCATCAAACCAGACATCCTTCTGTCTACACTTGGAATCCGTGTTCAGTGGATTTCAATGCAGCAAATGGGCATATATTTCATATTTCTCTGATGAGTAAGTCCATCTACATCCAGACTTCTTTATATCATTACCATTCAAGAAAAATAAAGACGTCAATCCAACCAAGGCAAGCCACCCAGGAATGAACCCATATCATTACAGACTTGAATTTGAAGAAATATATCAACTCCAGAACGAAAACCTCATTGAGAAAACCACCTCGCCATGGGCAGTGAGACTTTTTACGTCAACAAAAGAGTTGAACAAACTCGAGGATAATCAAGATTATTCCAAAGACTTCCAAAAGCACAAATCTTCTCCAAATTCGACCTAAAAGCAGGCTTTTGGCAACTCGAAATCAAGCCAGATGACAGATCCAAGACCAAATTTTGCATACCGGAAAGTCATGCCATTTGGTTTGAAGATAGCCCCATCATTAATTCAAAAGGCCATGACCAAGATATTTGAACTTATCCTCCCCAATACATTGGTTTAAAATGATGATCTCATGTTGTTCTCTCTAGATATTGATTCTTATATGACATTATTGAAAAATTTTCACAACATTGTGTGTCAGTATGGCATTATTCTCTCTGAGAAAAAGATGGTAATTGAAGAAACATAAATTGACTTCCTTGGAATGCACATCACAAAAGAGCAATATCATCTCTACAAGAAGAAGGAACAGTTCTGTTTTGTGACAACAGTTCCACTATCAAGTTATCAAAGAACCCAGTTCTTCATGGACGAACCAAACACATCCAGGTATGGTACCATTTCTTACGTGACTTGGTGAATGAAGGAGTGATCATGATGGAGTACTGACATCGAACGTCGCCATTGTTCATCTTTCAAGGTCTGATGGTCCGTTGCTGGTTCAATCTCCTTACAAACACTCGAAGCAGCAGCAAGTGTGCGCTTGGTACTTGGTTTCATGATATTATTCTTGGACCATGTTTGTATTGGATGAATATTAATCGGTGGTGGTGGCAGTACCTGAGGCTGAGGCATCTCTGTCGTAACAGTCTCTGTCGTAAGAGGCAATTCACTAGACAGAGTTTCAAGCTGAGAACTTACAAGTTGTAATTGACTATCACTTGAAGATGGATTGTCTTTAGAGGATAAAATCTCGGAGCTGGGGCGATGACTGCTCTGGGAGGTATAAGAAGCCGGGAAAGAGGTGTCATAGTCAAAGTCGCTGGACCAAGATCATTTGACTGTGGCACAGGAGCTGGACGCGGAATAAGTTGAGAGAGATGATAGATATCTTCATGAAATTCAACATATCTCAACACATATAAGCAGGCATGAAGTGGATCATAACTAAGTATCCACTTTGCGTAAAAGAATACCTCAAAAAAATACAAGGAGAAGACCGAAACTCAATTTTGTTGGAGTTATATGGTCTTAACCAAGGAAACCAAAAACACCCAAAGACTTTAAGATTTTGAAAGTTTGGTTTCTCACCGAAAAGAAACTCAAAGGAAGTGTAAAAAAGAAGAGACGAAGACGGAAGACGATTGATAAGATAAACCGCTGTGGCAAAAATGAAGGACCAGAACTCAATGGGAATAGATGCGTGCGAGAGTAACGCGAGTCATGTCTCAACAATATGTCTATGTTTTCTTTCAGATAATCCGTTGTGATCTGGTGTGTGAGGAGGGGTAGTAAAATGTGAAATGCCATGAGAAGAGAGAAAACTTGCCATTACAATAAACTCACCACCATTATCTGTATAGAAACTGATAATGCGGGTGTGGAACTTATTCTCGACTAGTGATTTAAACTTAGAAAAAGTTTCAATGGATAAAACCAAGTATACCTTGTAAAATGATCAATAAAGACCACATAATATTTAGAGAAAATACCCAAAAATTTACCATTTCTTAAATTTATTTCCAAACATGGCCCCTCTAGTTGAAAAAAATCCTTCCCAAGGGTTTTTGTTTAGAAAAATTTTATGAAAGGATCCATTTTAGACAATGACCCTAATATTTATATCCATCAAAATAAATAGTTGGAGATGTCCAGACATCAGAGTAAATAATATCAAGTGGTTTAGAAGATCGAATAGAAGTTTCTCCAAAGGAATTTTTGTGACTTTTGTTAAGGGAACAAGATTTGCAAAACAACGAAGAAGAGGTTTATCATATAATTGTAAATCAAACTTTAATATTGTTATATTTAAAAGATCAACATGAGGCTGGCCTAAATTAGAGTGCCAATCCGTGAAAGAAGTTTTACAACTAGAAAAAGCATGAAACGAAGGAGAGGAAAATGAAGAGGACTGTGACCATTCATACATCCCATCTTTAGCTTTTCCCTTTGTCACTTACGCCCCCGAGCTTAGATCCTTCACCTGAATAGCCAACAGATCAAAAGTGACAGAAACATTATTATCAACACACAACTTATAAACATAGATTAAAATTTTCTCCATAGACGGAACATGTAACATATTTTCAAGTTGTAGATCATGAGTATTAGAGGAAAGAGTTATGGAACCTTAGTTTTTAATAGGCAAGCCAAAGCCATCACCTATCAAAACATCCTTAGTGCTGTGATAAGGTTCATGAAGAGCCAAAGTGTTAAGTCGGAGGTAATATGGTGAGATGCTCCACTATCGAGTAGCCAAGATGGTTTTTCCACCATGTGTGTCGCAACTTGAGCACGTGCTTGCCAGCCTTGATTAGAGATCTGTTGAGACTGGTTTTGGACAAGGTTAAATTGATAGCATCGTTGAGCACTGTGTCCTTGTTTATCACATGCCTGACACCTACCAAGATACGGACGACGCCCTTGTTGAAAGCTTTGCTGGTCCGATGATGAAACGAGTGTCCGACTGTTGACGAGAGTCATTTGGCGACCTTGAGTTGTTATTGTTACGCCAATTATTGTTGTTGTTGTTGTGTGGCCGATAGTTGGCGGCGTTAGCTGTGACAGGAAAGGTCTCCAAGACACTAGTGTTGTAGATGACGTCTGCCTCACGGTTCAGTAGTTTTTCATGGAATTCCTCAAAAGAGATGGTGGTATCACGATTGTTGATAACATCACAAACGACTCGATATTCTTCAGGAAGACCCTCAATGTTGTATTCAACAAGGTCTTCATGATCAATGGCTTTCCCAAAGAGAGATAATTGATCTACTTTTGACTTCATGAGTTGCATGTATTCATCAATGGTTTTGGAACCTTTGACAGTTTTCTTCAGCTGAGACTTAAGTTGTTTGATGTGACCCCTGGATGGAGTAACATATGTTCGAGCAAGAATTTCCCAAGCTTCCAACGTCGTAGAGACAGAGGTAACAAGTGATTGAAGAGGCGTTGAAATTTCTCCAAGCAAGGCAGAAAATATAAGCTTGTCTTGTCTCACCCACGAGTTAAATTTTTGATTTACAGAGGCCGCTCCATTGGTTGTGATGGTTTGTGATGGGATCGAGGCACTGACATTGATATATCATAGTTTTTATGGTTTTTGACCATAATATAAGTCTAGTTTTTAGAGTATTTTCGGTGTTTATCGAGTCTCATTAGGTACAAGTACGAGTTGGGCTATGTTGAGGTATATTTGGAGCATATGGAGCTTTGAAGCTAAGAAGAGCAACTCAGAGACTATTCTTGGTGTTGGTGTCGACCAACACCACCCACTGATGTTGCTCGACACCAATTGCATACACAGTTTTGGATTTGCAAAACTGCCCCAGACTTTTCCTTATTTGCAATTGAGTATTTTTCGTATGTTTTAGATATAAATAGGATTTTTAGGTCATTGTTTAGACTACGCTCCATTCTACGCTTCAGCCACTTTTCAGAGATTGTTTGGAGAAGATTTCTAAACTCTTACTTCTTCTCTTGATTTATTTTACGCAATCTATTCAAACTATGATTTCTGTTTCATTGATCATGTCTGAGTAGTTTGTTTGTTAGGTTTAGGGTTTTCGAATGTAGTAGATGAATTGCTAGGTTGATGGTTGTTTAGGATTGAATCAATAGAGTTCTTCATCTAGATTGTGTTTATTGCTGATTCTAGATTCATGACTCAAAATCTAATCTTAGATTGATTAGTGTACACGAGAGTGTAATTGATTGCCTGAACTTTCTTAAATAAATTACAAAAATAAATATGAAAAACTTATAAAAATATACCCTAAGGAATACAATTCGGCGAACCCAAGGAAAACAGTGAAACGAGTGGCCGAAACATAACATAAAATGGTTTAGGTTATTTCGTGATCTCACGATATTAGTAAATTTTTTTTTTATTTTTTTGTTTTTATAAATTTATTTTATTTGTTTAATTGTAATTTTAATTTATTATATCTGTTTAAATATAATTTTAGTTAACATATTTTTATTGATTAGATTTATAAAGAGTGATTAATAATTTAATCTAATTATTTTAGTATGAAAGAGTCATTAATAATTTAATCTAATTGTTTTATTATGAAAGAGTGATTAATGATTTATTAATTAGATTTAAAAAGAGTGATTAATGATAATATTACATGACATATTTTGATTGGGTACAAAAAGAAGAGGTGAACAAAGGGGTTCACAACCCAAGTATTGTTTGTAAATTTTTATTAGTATGTGACTTGTGCTTTAAATTCTTCTTATTTTTCATTTTTATGTGTGTAACTTTCATTTTGATCTTCTTCTTCTTCACTATGTTTTTCTTTCTGTTTCATTTTCTTCTTCATCATCTTCTTGTGAATGGAGGTCCTTCTTTGTGTGTCCTCTGTCGGAAGGTCAAGGGTTTCCATTTTGAGCCTTGGTTGTCTCGTTTACGTCGTCTCTTTAATTTGAAGTGGCAGTGATGGTATTAGCTAGGTTCACCTTCCTCACGTCAAAGGCCCATTATCCAAGATTAGCACGTCTTCATCAACACCACCGTTGTTTATGCTTCATACTCAGTAACAACTCGCCTTCTCAACTTCCGTCACATGTTCGTAACTAGATCTCCTTCAACACTCTGATTTTCTTGTTAACCTCAAGCCGTTAATTTCGTCAAATCTCCATCACCTCCTTGAGATTGAGGGAGCGTATAGAGGAATCGTGAAGATTCACAAAATATATACGAATATTTTCTTTATATTTGTATTGATTTTATATTAGGAAACTAGGTTATTTGTGCGTATTAGTCTACTCTATATATATAAACAAATGTAACAATACTTTTATAATCGTGAGAGTAATTAAATCGTTCTAATCCTAAACTCTCATCAATCTAACAAGGTCGTGTTTGATGATTTCTTTGAAGTCACCTATATACCTCATGAAAAGTTTCGATTTCTTGCCAGTTTTGTGTAACACCAAATTTAAACTATCAACAAATATCCTAAATGACAAACAAATAAATCATCTTTTGAATAATTATTTTTAATTAGCGAAATTTGGCTAAAAAGGCTATATAGCTTTTACTTTGTCCATTTATATGTATTTTTTTATAAATTGTTATTTTTTCAAAACTGACCATAGTAATAGAAAACACAAATTGTTTTTTTTAAAAACAGTCAAAACATATTCATAAACAATATAAAAGAAGATTTAAAGAATAAAGTTTTCAATTTTAGGCAGTTTAGCTTGATGAAATATGTTCTAAAAAGTTTAGAATATGTATTCCGAGAGTTAGAATACATATTCTAGCACTTGTACATCTTTTTAAAAAAATAGATTATGTATTCTAGTATTTGTTCATGTTCTAAGAAATTTAGAATAGAGATTTCAGAACACATATTCTAAACATTTTAGAATTCACATTCTACAAAATTTAGAATACACATTCTAGCACTTGTACATGTTCTAAAATATTTAGAATGTGTATTCCAGGAATCTACAAAATTTAGAATACATATTCTAGCAATTGTACATGTTCTAAGACATTTAGATTATGTATTCTAGTAAAATTAGAATACACATTCTAATATTTAATTTTTTATTGTTAGATATAGAAACTAAATCTAAAATTAAGAAAACTTAATATTTTTAATTTTTTTTTTAAAATACAGATTTTTGTATATATTTCAAAAAAATTATATATATTGAATAATCATTTATTTCCCAATAAATATTTTGTTTATTTGAAAAAATTATTTTAAATAGATATATTTTAATTATCAATAATGAAATTATATATGTTTTATTTTAAATTTAATTTTTTTTTCTTTTATTGATTTATTTTGGGATATATAGTTGAGGTTTTATATATATATATATATGTATATATTATTTGTATTAAAAAATTTAAAACTCTATTTGAGATAGAAGTTTTGAAATTTGTTAATTTTAAAAATTAAGGGTATAATGGAGTTTATATAATTTTAAAAGTATATTTTACCAAAGTTGGCAAAAAAAAAGGTATAGATGGTCAAATTTGATCAAGAACATCCTATTTTAACA